>WBMW01000972.1:1867136-1880789 GCA_013396635.1 Penelope pileata
GGTCAGGACAGTTCCTGGCAGAGTTGATGCCCAGGCAGCACTGGGCTTGGAGGGGTGTGGAGGGAAACAGAGCAGTGTGAGCATTGTGTGGATGTTTTTCTTTCCCTGGTAGTTATGCAATGAGATCCTGACCTGATGTCCAAGGAGGTGAATGGGAATTGCATGCTGAACTTGAATAAGTGAAATGATTTAAGCCCCTGATAGATTTATGTAAGCTTATGAAGTGGGACTCACTCCCTTGAGCTGCTTTGTCTCAGTTCCAGTGGGGGCTTGTTAGAGAAATGAGGATCAGATCGTGGTTGCTTTGGCCACCACCAATTCCTGCTCTGATAAGATGCTGTTGTTTTGGGCTCTCAGCCTTGTCCCAGAGGTGATGGGGCTGTGCTGCCAATGCCCTTGGGGTAAGAGCTGTTAAGAGGATTAGGTCTTGTTACATGAAACTTTTTAGACCTGTATGGTTCTTTGGTCAGCAGTTTTCCCATCTTGTTGCCTTCCATCTGCACTTTCTCCCTCCTGTCCTGCGGGTATCTCTCTGGTGAGGCCTCAGGAGGAGGGGAGGTACCTTGCTGCAGGGCTGAATTTCTTTGGACTTTGCTAGATGCTTGCAGATGCTGCTGTGACCATGTTAGGAAGAGATGAGGAGGGGCTGCAGGATGAAGAAGTGCAGCTTCTGGGCTGTTGGAGTCCTCGCCTCCACCATGCCTCTCCCTGGGGTTTGTTAGGATGCATATGGATTCCTCACAGAAATCAGTCTTGTAGCTCATCTTGGCAAGAGCTGGAGAGAAGTCCCAAGAGTGCACAGGAGGAGGGTACCTGCTTTCCAGTGCATGTTGCAGGGCTGCTGTGTCCCGTGGGCGCAGGTATCTCCAGGAACGGAGCCCCGCAGAGCTGCGCTGTGCCTGAGCTCATGGAGGAGGTGCCCGAGGCTCCTGTGCTGTGCATGTGCTGTCCCGAGAGATTTCCAGGTTACATCATTCCAGTCCTTGAAAAGCTCGAAAGCCTCCCACCCTGTGCCTACGAACCTGAGAAGAAAATAGCTCCCTGCTGTCTGCGAGGCAGTGATTTTAGGGAATGGAAAGAGTTGGTAGGGTTTGGCATTTAGCTGTCTGTGTCAGAGGGATCATCCATTAGAGCCTGATAGCGATCTGCAGGGGAAATCTGTATCAGGGCTTGGGAAGCGGTAGCCAGCTGTCAGTAAAAGCTTGTGCCATCTACACCGGTGTCTCTTCAGGGCTGCTGAACTGAAGAGCCTCCTGATCTGTTGTGCTGTCATCAGGCTCACCTGGGGTCTCAGCTTACATGCTGCAGCTTCAGCTTTCGTTGCGGTAACAGCAGCGCAAAAAGTTGAATGCGGACATGTATGAGAACAGAGCTGTTAGAGGTGAACTCTCTAGGGGAAAGAACCGCGTGTAGAACATGCTGTCTATGTTTTCAGAAAATAGGATAAAAATTACACTGCAAGGAGAAGTGATCTTTGCATTCTCCAACCACACGTCCTGCTTGGACAACCCACTGAGTTATTTACTGAAACCAAATCCGGTTGCCCTCACCAATATTGGAGAAGAGCTGTGGTCTGAAAACAGTCACCTTTGTTTCAGTCCAGGTACTGTCCTGGCAGTAGGAAGGGGCAGGTACAGCATTTTTCTTGGTGAATTTAAGATGTGTGTAAGAGGGATTGCTTTTGTAGTTGTCACGTTAATACACGTCTGTGAGATGTGACTTAATGGGACCTGGTTTTTAAATCACATATTTTTAGTGCACGTTGGATTTTCCTGATAACAATCTCTGTGCAAGTGCATATTGCAGTTGTTTAATAATAAATTTCTGCAGAAATGCAGGAGAAAATACTGCCTTGAAGATTAATGTCACGAACTGTGTGATGTGCTTTCTAATTGATTCCTTGGCTGTGTTTCCTGCTGTCATTCTAAAACTGCTGCAAGGATAAGGTGGGCTGAAACGCGTGCTTCCAGTGCAGCGCCCACTGAATTGATAAAGAAGGGCTCAGTGCTCACATAAATGAGTGTCTGTGTTTAGATTTAGGGCCCTAACAGGAGACAGTGCCTCAGAAGTGCTGACCAATTTTTCTTCAACTTTCCCTGAATTAAACTCAAATACAGACATTCATAACTCTAATCATTTGATTTTTTTTTAATGTTTTCAGTTTTGCAATCCATTTGCATTTAATTCTATACATTCTTTATGAAACAAGTGCTGTGATAAAACATGTTCTTCCATGAATGTGGTTAGTCTTCCTGTCTTCAAGCAGTCAGGAGTCATGAGGCACCCCCTAACAGCTACAGCATGTTAAATTATGAGAACTACGAAAGGAACAACTTTCTTTTTTCCGTTTGCCTTCTGGCATGGTTGCCACCAGAATACATTTCTTAATGCAGGCTGAAGAAAGCTGCTTTTTGATCTTGCCTTGCACTTCTTATTCCTTTCAACCAAAGAGAGTTGGAAGAAACATTTGGAAAGGTCTCGTAACTGGAGGTCAGAGTTCAGGCATCTTTCCATTTCATCAGCAACACTGAGGCTGATATAATCTACAAAATAGCACCGTATCTAAACATGCTGCTGCTGGTAGCATTGAGGTGAGGGATTTTAAGCAGTTGGCATTCAGTGGCCTCAGATTTTAAAATGAAGATCAAACATGGATTTCAAAGCATGGGGAATCTTATGTCCCCCAAAGTTTCTGTTTCTTTTTTTTCCTTGATATATTACCTTGTTGTTTCTCCCTCTAAGTCTTGCAAAAACCGAGGTAACTGTCACAGTTGTGACTTTCTGCTTTCCATTTTTTGCTGAGGAGGCTGCTGGTTGAGGGCTGAGCTTTCTGGAGCTGGCTGTGAATTTCTGCATGAAACACTAGGAGCTCAGATGTTTTTACATGGCATAAACACAATTTTATTGAAAGCAGAACTTAACACACCAGCAAGTCAGATTTCTTGCTTTGGCAGCCCAATTCTTCTTCATCTAATGTGGAAACATGATGCAGCAGTGGAACATCCCACGTGAAAAGGAGGCTGGGAGCCCGGCTCCCTGCATGGGCCCATTGGTGTCTGAGGACTTGACGTCAAGCCTCAGACTGCAGTGTTTCCATGCACTAGCACTTTTAATAATTAATTAGCTTTGCGTTTTATGCTGGCCTAGAGGAAAGGATGTTTGTTTGCACAAAGTCATCCTTTATTACGGAAACAGAAAAAACCTTTTTAGAAATGGAAGGTACAATGTAGCTTTTATAAGGAAACCAAAAGCTTTAATTTCCTTGTTGCAATTTTGTATTACTAAGACAAGAAAAAGTAATTTCATGCAAATGCTAATTGTGCAACTACCAGGATTTCAATGGGTCTTGCCATAAAAGAGAATGCTTCCGTTTCCAAGAGAGAGCCTGAGCTGATGTGTTCAAATTAAGGGGAAAAAGCAATTAACTGCTAGGAAAAGTTTGATCCTGCTGTGGTAAGACACGCTGCTGGGGGATGATGGATAGCTCCTTTTTCCAGAAAAACCCTGGAAAAAAGTAATTGTGGAGCTGTGGAGAGAGCAGCCATCTGGGTCTGGAGGGACCACTGGCAGTTCCTTGCGTGCGAAGCGCCGGCGGCATCACTGGGTCCTGCCTGGGGAGTCCCATTTGCTCCTATTGACACTCGAGAGAAATGCTAGAGGAATTAAATCAGAGTTATACTGCGGCAGTAGGGAGTTTGCCTCATATGTGAAATAATGTGTTTCCTTCAAAATGGAATGCAAAATAAAATACAACAAAAAAAAAAAGCACCATCGTGGATGTAGAAACAGCCCCAGGAGCAAACACGTTAGCTGGCTAACTGGGAACACAAAGTCCCATGTCACTTAAACCTACTTCCTTATGCATGTGAAAGCTGTAAGCTGTCCACACAAAGAATGTAAAACACATGCTCACGTACATCCCTAAGCCAATACCTCCTGAGCTCCTTCCCTACCAGAGCCCCAAACCGACTGCTTGCTGGTGGTGACTGTTCTGTTTGAGATTTGAAATAATTACCTTGTCAGCTTTTTGTAGCATTCATTCTTTGAGGGTAAAACAAGGTCAGACTCCCCTGCTATAGATCCCTGCTGTAATTGCTCTATTACTGTTTTGAATACATGGTGTAGTTCTGTTTCTCAGCAAAACACTCCCGTTAAACCTTACCTTTACAGATCAGTTTTGTTTTGTTTACTGAGCTACAGCTCAGGTACAGAATTACGGCTGTTTATAAAGCTGCCTGCATTTATAATTTTATTTATTCCATATTGCCTGAACTTATTGGCAAAACTGCATATGTGGTGAAGACCCAAGAAATGCCCTGGTAGTAATTTTTTTTTCACTTGTGTTCTTCATGCTGTGGTCCAACTCGGGATGCGGGGATGCACAGTTATTTGTTTTCATTTACGTTATATTTAGTTTTACCAGTGTCAAGGAGTGAAACAGAGAAAACATAAAGTGAACAGCATTTCCAAATACTGTGATCACACCAGAACAGCATGGTATGCTGTGATCTAGCTTGAGTCTCTGCCTGGTGGAAGCTCGTTGCAGTGTGGTGTGAAAGCACCAAGGGATGGTTTTCTGCTGC
Source organism: Penelope pileata (assembly GCA_013396635.1). Lineage (NCBI taxonomy): Eukaryota > Metazoa > Chordata > Aves > Galliformes > Cracidae > Penelope > Penelope pileata. The sequence continues at coordinate 1,871,720 of WBMW01000972.1, forward strand.
AAGACACAGTTCTGGGTTCTGAGGGCCTTAAGCTGCTGAGGGGCATTGGTGCTTAAAGCCTGGATGCAGGTGGGTGCCTCCTGCCACTTCCCTCCTTGGGAAGGGAGAGCAGCTCCTCCAGCTCCTGGGTGCCAGAGACCTGAAGCAGCCTCCTAGGGCTGTGTAGCACCATGGGGACCAGGAGCTGCCAGCAGCCTGTGACGTGTGTCTAGAGTCCCTGCTCTGGAGGGTACCTGGGAGGTGCAGGACCTGCCATAAGGAGTTCTTCATTCAATGGCAGGGAGCAGTTTGTTGTCCTGTTCTGTGTTTTCTCACCCTTTCCTCACCCCTTTCCCTAGTTTTCTGAAATGCCTTTGAAGTATCTTATGTAGTGACTTCAGCTCCCCAGGTTATTTCTCTCCTTTATACGTGTCCATATACATCTCCACGATGGCACATGGAGATCTGTGCCACACAAAGAAGGTAAGGTTCAGGTTTTGTACCAAGAGAGAAATATCTCTTGCTTTGTTTCCTTTGCTTCAAGTCTGCCACTTCTTTAGCTATTTCAGACCTGTGCTGTGGAATTTATAGTCAAGAGTTATTTTAATACTGGTGCTAGATAAACAAAGATCATTACCGTGGTATCTCTGCCTGTGACTATGCAGTCCTGCTGTCAGCCCAGCATCTCCTACCTTTTGCCCAGGTAGCTTCCCTGCAGATGACTTTCAGGCTGTTTCTGGTTACTGTGTCATATGGACATATTAAGTGCCTGTATCCATTTGAACTTTGGGGTCCCATATGCTGTAGCTCTGTCTGGGACTCTGGTGCTGGCATTCCTCTGGGCAGGATTTTCAGGTGTTGAGAGCAATCTGATCAGTATGGATATCTCTGGCTGTTACTCACACCGAAGTAACAGCAAAAGGATAACTGGTTTTGTAATAGTACCCTATCTTGGGGCTGTTTTTTTGATATTGGGCCAGATGGACAGATCTTACGGCCATGTGACAACCAGAAGCAGATGGTTTCGGCTGCTCTGCATGAGGTAGAGCACTTTGTTTCTAGCTTGGGAGTTCAGATCCAAGCTCTAGACCAAAATAAATAAATAGACAATCCTCTCAGCTCAAAGTGCTTCCATCTGAGAACCTGAGGCATCCTCGGCATTTATTTATTAGCAGGCAAATGGACTCACCGTGCTGCTAGGCTGAGTTCCTTCAGAGAGCACTGAGGTGCACTGTGGGATTCCTGGATTTATTGAATCTATCTTCTAGAAGAGCCAATTTGTGTGTGAAGGTAGAAAATAGCTTTTTGTCCTTCTCACAAAATATGACAGGCAATGATGTGCAATACCCTATCCGTTCTTAGAAAACTGCTGTAACAATACTAATGTGGTTAAAATGGGAAAACAAACCTAACTGCAGAGCTGTTGACACGAATAGAGGAGTGCTAACGTGTTTAACAAATTCTGGGTCAGAACAATAATAGCAGAAATTTCATTTAAACTGGAGCTTTTACTAGAAAGTCTGTGCTGACTTTAAAAAAAATAATTCATCAGACTTCCTGGAACAGTTATGCTGGTAATACTTGACTCTGTAGCTAAGCAGAATTTTGCATGTGATCCTTTTGCTCATTCATCTATAGAATTATTCCGATTAAAATTAATCTGTGCAACTCAAGTTTCAAATGCCTGTAATTAAGCACTTACAAAGAAGTTGCTGAAATGTATGTGGAATTTATTTGGTAGATAGTTTCAATTAGTGGGTCCTGAGACATGAACACGTTCGTGGGAAATTGATAGCTGGAAATCAAGCCAGCATGATAAAAAAGAAAGATAAATTCTGCCAGCTCTTGTTAAAATATGGAAAATCATCTTGTGTACGTCCAGTCTGCAGGAAGAGTGGCTGATTTCTGAGAGCTGCAGTCATGAATCGCTGAGGTGTATCGATCTGAAGTTTACCTTTGTCGTGCAGTGCTGTCCCAGCCAACAGGAAGTTCTGTTCCTTTTTTTTTTTNTTTTTCAAATAATTAAATAGGTCAGGTCCCTACAGGATGCTGGCTGCACGGCAGCTATAAATATTGCAGTGAGCAGCCTGGTGCTTCCATCTATCACTGGCCTCTGGTGGGAGGAAGCCAAACTGCTTGACTCTTTGTTGAAAATGGGATTTCTCCAAGTAACCTGAAGTAGTCTGGTGCATTGCTCTTGCTGTAAATCAGTGAGAGCTCTGTATTTAACTCTTGTGAGTTCATTGAAAAAGCTAACCGTATACTGGTGAAATGGAAGTTTCATTTCAGCTCAGAGGACCTGGGCTGTGCTTTGGGACAGAGCGAGCTGTGTGAAGCTCGGCATGACCGCCTCATGCTGTTATCAGCCAGATGAAATCTGATGGGGACATGGGGTCATGACAGTTGCTCAGAGTCTAACTCAGCTGAGCCATGGCTGTGTTGGGCAAGTGGTGTGAGCTTGTACCTGGAATAGGGGAGTACAAGCTAGCCCAGTTTTACCATTTATGCACTGGGATTATAAACAACTCAAGTGGACAGTGATAGCTCTACTTTACTCGCTCAAGAAGTGAACTGGGACCTAATGTTCTTTGTCATGCATTATCTGCCTTCTCAAACAACGCTTTTGTGTAAATGTTACGTTCTTAATTTCTTTGTCCACAGAAAGCAAATGGAAAGAGTGACCTCAGTGTTTGCATCAAACCAGTCAGCAGAAGTGCGTTACCGATGCTCATGACTGAAGTAGATTATTTGCTTACCTGATGAGTAAAGGGTAATGTGTCAGACCTGGTTTCTCCTAGAGCATGTAACCAAAGTGTGAAAACTGAGACCCAACAACTGTATATATACTAACGATAAAGTAGAGACACAGGCACTGCTATTAGGGAAGGGGATTAGATATCAAAATAGTTGAATCTCTTAGGTAGTTTTAAAAAAGAAAAAGGGAGAGGGAGTATAGCCTCCATGTTCCTGATGCTAGAGTATCTTCCTTTCTTTGTGAAACACAGGTGAAATGACTTGATGCAAGCCTGAAATCAGCTCTGTAGCTGAACCCTTCGTTTGTTGCTTATTGTGCAGTGCTGTGTGCAGCAGAAGCTTCTGCCTAAGGCTTTTAGCTACAGCCAAAATGTGGTGAATTAACTTTAACCTTAACTGGTCCCCACAGGGATCTTGTGCTTCCCCGTGTTAGTTAATTTCAGAAATGTGTGTCAGTGAAATTTAGCGATTTAGAAGTTACTCTGAACCAATTGTTATGCATGATTGTCATTTCTGAATTTGGGTGAAGAAGTGTGAAAAATTGGGACCTTAACATATTTGCAGGATTGAAAAAAAAAATCAGTTGTTAATATGAGTAGAATGACAGCTGTGAATCTTGACATCGTGTGAAGTTTGATCTTTGCAACGTTTCAATCTATTAATTTTTAAATTACCATTTAGATCCCAAAACTTCACAGGCAATTGTACTTTCCTTCTTTAGCTGTAAAACCAGTTAGTTTCTCATACAATTCAGAATAAGGCCCAGACAGAACTGGTGCAGATGTTTTTCTCCCTTCCTTCTGATGGGATTAAAACACTCAATTTCCTTCTGTTAAATTCCTTTTTCCCCTTCTAACTGAACACATTTTATCCACGCTAAATATATTGGTAGAGAAACCAGTATTCAGACTGCAAAAGCTGAAGCACACTAATTAATTAGAAAACCTATATTTGCCATGCCTGACTGATGTAATAAAGAAAGATAACGTATCAGCACATGCTGGATTGACCACAAATTCTGTCGGCAATAAACTTGTGTCATTTGTCAATTGGTAGTACCAAGTAGTAAGAAGGCTTATTTCATAGCTGCCTGAAAGGTCGGTGAGGAAGGGAGAGAGGTGGTTGTGCTATTTGCTTTCCTTTCTTGTAATTATTGCTAACGTCAGGGCAGATTTGGTTTATACTTCATTTACCACTGTAACACGAAGCTCATGAACCTACTGAGAGCAGTTAGCCTCCGTCGTGAGGTGGCGGTGGTACTGTGACATGCTGGAGCTGAGCTGTCTCCAGTTGGTGATGATGTGAGTAATGGACTCATTCATCTCTGACATGGTCTTCTATTGAAGTTGTGGACATTAATCCCTGTTCTGTTACCACAGTCAAGCAACTTCACAAAACCAAGGAAAACAGCAATGCTCTGAAATTTTACTTTTTCTTGGCTTCACTGAAAATGCTTTTCTTGAAGCTTCCTTGCCCTGCTCTTTCTGAGCCTACTACCTGAACTCTTTCTTTTAATATGTTTTTTAATGGGACAGTACCTACTGCCTATCACCTTCTGTCCCACAAAAGCGCCTGTTTTTCTCCGGGAATTGACTTTTTTCTGGGAATTGGAAGACTTACTCAATGTGATCTAGCTGTGAAGCACTTTCTATCAACTGGCTATTGCTTGGCAGCCTAACATTAAAATAGACATGGAGAAAAAAGAATAAAGGGTTTGTAGAGAAAGAGAGCTATAAGCCTTAAGTGTTGGGAAGGGCTGGCATCTTTGCATTAGTACAATTCAACTTTTCTGTGCTTTCTTCGGTAGTTTGTGTCAGTAACCAACTTGTTTTGGTCTGAGCTGAGCTTTAGAGTTTACGTTCATGACTTTGCTTTTAGCACTGCATTAGCTGAGCACTTGCACACATTTGCACTACACACTTTACTATGTGGGCATAAGTTTAAAAATAATGCTGAATAATGCTTTGCTGAAAACCAGGGTGTCTGTGGTGTCTTGCCCCCTCTCCATCTCTGAGATGTAGGTACCAGTCATTTGCAGCAGGCACACGCTATGTCTTATTGCTGTGTTTTAAACATAACAAACTTTAACTCATGGGCTTTGTCTCAGTGTTCTTAGAGCTGAAGTCATATGAAGGTGCAGTGTGACCGTAGCAGTCGGTCTTTTTGATTACCTGCTTAAAAGGATAGAGAGAGTTGGGCTGTAGATTGAGAGAGAGGGAGAACAACCTTCAGTAGCAGTACTAATTGCTGCCAGCAGTATTGATCTAGCTTGGTTAGAAAAATACCATGGTCACTGAAATCTGCAGACTATAACTAAATCGTTATTTATTATAATGTGAATTTTCCCTAAGGCAGATGTGCTGATACGAAGAAGAGATTTCCATCGTGTATTATTTAAACATATTAAAATATTTACCAAATATCTGTTGCTAAAGCGATACCTGATATATGTGTATAGGTATACCCACTAATACATGTTGACAATGGCACTTGGCGTTTTATAGTTTCAGTAGTGCCGTGCAAACATTAAGTGAATCCTATCAATAAATTAAGTAAACAAGTTCTTATAAGTCTATGCTCTTTTACATGCAACTGAGACAATAACATTACAGCTGTAATTAGCTGTAATTGCCTAAGATTCTCCCAATTTTAGTAGAAGCAGAGGTTATCCAGCATCTTGGAAGCACAGACTCTCAGAGCACTGGCCAGGACTAAGCTGCATGGAGTATTTAATTTACAAGTGAAATTCATGCCCTGAGAGTCTTAGTCCTGGCTCTGTCCTACCACGGAGTGCCACCATGGGGAAAAAGAGCAGAGAGGGAATAAGCAAATTAAATGCTCCTAGTTAGAATGATCTTGGCAGAAAGGATATTGAGGTGTGAAAACTTTCACAAAATATTGCCATCTTGGGAGATGCTCTGAAAACAGGGTAAGGCCTTGAAAGAGTGGCAAGATACCCAGAGGTACCCCGTTCCTCCAATTAGGAGACCAGTGTGGATAGCATTAGTCTTGTTGGTCTTTGGTTGTAAAATGTGGAAGTAGCAGAAGCACTTCTGGGATATGATCTTTTTTTGCTGGTTTCCTTAAAGCATTGACTGCCATGGGCTAAATGAACCCCAGTTAGTTAACTAGGTCAGTTACCAGTTTTCTGGCTCTGGTGTAATTTATACTGCATAGTCAAGGAGCAATTCTGTGAAGTCATTACTAGCACAAGCAAGTTAAGAAAGTTAAGTTTAGGGACAAGTACTTCCCTAAAGAATGTCTGAAATCTAATTTGTTTTTCTGCATTTGGGTTTTTTGTTTTGTTTGTGTTGCTGGCGCTCTTCTCACAGGATCCTCAACATCTGTGTGTGAGGACATAATGGTGTTTGCTAAACTTTTAAGGCTTTTAACCCAACAGTAACAATCACCAGTTCCAGGTAATGACGATCTGGATCAATCCAGACAGTCCGATGTGAGTGCTAGTGTGTAAGCAAGAGCGTCCATCTCTAAATCCAAGAAGTATCCTGCTTTGGATGGATTCAGCGGTGCACGTGGTGGGATCAATAATGTGTGTTGTGGTTACCAGGGAGTACCGGATTAAACTCTAAAATGCGCAGATCCATTCATCTAAACTAGAATGTCTCTTTTAAAAGCCTGAAATGGCTTGTCCAATTCAGTGATAAACCTAACAGCAAATCCACAGCCTTGTTGCTGATGAAATAGATGACTGTTGCATGCTTTCAGGATAAGGCTCTTCAGTGACAAACTTAAGTGATACAAACACACTAAAACATTAAAGCTCTGAGTCATTCAATTGCAAATCAAATTCCAAATATCGCAAACTTGAAACCAAACCAATGAGGCAGTTTCTTGTAAGCACTTGGAAGCACTGTGTGTGGTAATATAAGAAAACTGATGAGAAATTGAGAATTAGACTTTTGACATCAGGAGTAACCTACCTGAACATGGGTAGCTGTGCTTTTCTTACAGTCTCAGGAGCAAAAGAAATGCTTCTGGGGCACAGCTCTGCTCATTTAGCATGGCTACCTGAAATAGGTCAGATGAATTGTGCTCTGAAAGTGTCTTTATTTATTTTTGCTGTGAATCATATGGGGAGCTTAAATGAATTCCACATGGACAGACTGGACGTGTAAGCGTAATTCCAGTCAAAAACTGGTTCCATTTACTTTTTTGCACTGAATCATATACAGCTACTGTGACTACCTTTTAACCTTGTGGTTACTGTATTTGAAAGGGTCTAGAGAAAATACTGTTATAAAGTAAAATCCAAGGAATTGTATTTGGCAGAGTCTTTGGATACCACATCTGCATTTATAATGTTTCTAAAGGAAACATAATTTCAGAAACAACTGGAAACTACTATTGGTGGCTTGAGAAAGACAATATAACTTTTAAGCAGGGTTGCCATGTTCTTCCAGATAACCAATGTCTTAAAATCCAATAACAGATATCCTTGTTACCATGTGTATTACAGTATTTCCCTTGACTTCTGCAAAAAAAAAAAATCAGGTCAACGATCTCTCAACCAAGTAGTCACAATCTTCTTACTGCCTGTAGCTGTTTAGCTGTTTCCCTTAAGAGGTGGTTGGAAGAACGTTGCAACAGAGCTAAGAACATACCTAAGTTGCTAAGCCAGGCATTTCTGAATTGGTCTGTAGAAGAAATATTGAACACTGTGAATCTTAACTGATTTCACAGGGATCATCTTCTGTATAAGGGATGTTTTAATATGAAGTTCACATTCTGAAAGTGTTAAAGCTGTGGCTTACACCTCCACTTGCCAAATTTGCCAAGATAAGCAGGATTAGGCTTAATTATTACTTGGGAAGAGACAACTAATTAAGACACAGGTACAATGCAAAGTGGGCCAGGAAGACTGAGTCAGGATATACAACCCATGGCCTGCTTGCTGCAGCCTTCAAGACTGTTTGGAGCTTGTGTGGGTTCCACCTGAGCTCCTCCGGCTGGGCTTCTGAGTAATTATAACAAACTAATGAGAAAGCGTGAAACCCTTGCCTGGGACCTTGGGGACACCGGACCGGATTTCATGCTGAGCAAGCTTTGGCAGAGCTGTAGCCCTCTGTGCTGTTTCACACTTCTGCACCACTATTTGAATTAATCCTTTCTTATTCGTGCTTTGTTCTGTTCTATTTCTATGCCTCAGGCTGCCTGGGTTTCTAGCTGGCTCTGCTCATACGTGGTCCTCGTCGCTATAGTGAGTGAGTGCCTTTGACTTCAGCTTTGGCTCCCATCTGTGTATTTAAAAGTAAAACGATTTCTAATGCTAATCGGAGTGAGGGAAAATGAGAGAAAGAGAGTTTAAAAATTCATATTGAATATTTATAAGCATCCTCAGTGCATTTGGTGAAGCTGGGATGAAAAGGTTTCTAAAAGGTTTCTAATTTCTGCTGTGAGGCACTTTGTGCTTCAGCTGTAATGGCAACTGAAGGAGCCTGTGGGGCCCGTGAAGGCTCCAAGCACATTTGCCTGTGCTGGGTCTAGGTTGTATTTTCCATTGGTATAATTACTGAGCAGTAATGGGATGAAAGCTCACCTGTGCAGATTTATGGTCCCTTTTAAAGTCAGGAGCTGTCCTTAGGCTCTGTGGAGGAGAGATGCTTTGTGTTAGTACACTTTTTTTTTTTTTTTTTAAATCATAGGCAAATACTTATGTTTTTTCCTCAAATAAATAAAAGGTTTCTTCAGCACCAGCTTTGGTTTGTACCCCTGTGTGCCTGGCCCCATACTGAGGCAGACACGGAGCCCCAAAGAAGGTCTTTGTCAGCTTACCAAGATAAGGCATTTCAATGAGTCTTACAGATCCATTTATGCTGATTTCAGTTACAACCAAAAAAGGTGACCATGGGGTAGCTGTTATAAAACAATCTTTGCTGTGTTTTTTAGATTATTTTGCTCTGAATTAGTTGTTACAGAGTGTTATCTCCATTGGTAGAAACCCAGCAGAGTACTGCAGGGCTACTGCGTTAGGGGATGCAGCAGGACAGGCTGCATATGAAGCTTGGGCAAAGGTCGGTCCCATTAAGGCAGCTCAGAGCTCTCCGGTCTGTCCTTGCTTCTTGTGTGTGCCAGAATTTGCTTGTGGGACTCACGGAAAATGGAGCCACATCAGTGACATTGGATGGGAGAGAGAAGCCTGGGAGCCAAGGTTCCTCTTCAGGTTTGTGCTGTATTTGTCACCTCTTAAAACTCGTGACAGGCTGTGAATGCCGGGCCTCACTGAGTCCAGGTGAAATAGTGATTCCACTGGCAGCTTTATTCAATGTTTTTTTTTTTTTTTTTTTTTTTTATTTTTGTATTTTTTTGTTGTTTACCA
>WBMW01000972.1:1880854-2035022 GCA_013396635.1 Penelope pileata
TTTTTTTTTTTTTCCCCCAGTGTTAGCTCTGCCCAAGGTGGCTTGGGTGCTACTGGTTTAGAACAGGGGATGCAGCTGGAGTTGGGTCTTTCTGTGATTCCTTTTTCCTTCAACCTTTGCACTGCTGTGCAGCTGGTCTTGATGTCCTTTGCTTTCAGACAGACGAAATTACATCTGGTGCCACTGTGCGCTGTCCAAGGCAAGACTGACAAGAAGACAAAGTGGGATGGACATCTCTCCATAAGAGCTGTTTGCTGCCCCGACCTGGAGCAGGTACCTGTGAGGAAGAGGCTGTCCTACACCTGCTTTTCCTTCTTGCAGCAGATCGGCAGCTGGGGGCTCAGAAGTGTACTGTGTCCCCCTTGTCCCTTTCTCTATTGCGTGGTGCAGCTCCTGAGCCCATCAGAAACAGCCGTTTGCTGACGGAAGAACAGGGAATGACCACACAGAAGCAGTGCAGAGCCGGGTGGAGTCCCAGCTGCCTATTTACAGCCCCTTTGGCTGAGGGTTGCATCTGGGACAGCACTGAGTAAATTTCCTGCTTGGGAAAGACTGCAGTGTGAAAGGAGGGGAGTGCAGGGAGACTGTGAACCATGAGCTTAGCTTATTTCTATTTCATTAATAATTGCACCTGGACTGCTCTATTGCAGCAGTGATCTGGTAGCAGAGATTCCTCAGAGGCGCAGGTATTCTAAAGCAGTGCATGGTAGGAAGCATTCCCTGCTGCTTTCTATCCTGAATGGTACATCCTAGCCATTTTCCTTTCTAGATAAGTCTCTTCCATTTAAAGAGCTGTTTTTTGTCTTCCACTTAGGTGAACTTGGAAATTTTAGAAGTAATTTTCTGATCCCTGTTCTTTTCAGGAAAGAGGGTAAGGAGGCAAAGCTGAAGGAAAGGATGAGACATTGATACACGAGGGCTTGCTCCCCTCGCTGTGTTCAATTAAAGTGATTCTGTTTGTGCTTGTGGCTTTTTCACCAGTAATTTTATACAAGTCATTGCAAGTAATGAAATGCCCATAATTTCTGGGTTTCTCAGAGTCTTTCTTATTTATACATCAAGGCAATAGTAGGCTCTTTTCTATCTCTTAATAATCCTCCTTACTTTAATTTTCAAGTGCTTGCCAGTAATTAGTTTTCTTACGTAATTGCTAATTTTTCCATGAGGGCAGGAAGCTCTCTTTCTTTCTTACAGAAAGAACCTGAGCCACAAGGCTGAGTGCATTATTCTCCCATGTTTCACGCACAGTCTGCTGCTGAGACAGGATTTTACTCAAATTCAGTTCCAGCTTTACACTGAACGTATTGCGCTGTAGTTACTGCTGGTGAATCTTCAGAGGTTGTGGTGCATGTGAGCCCTTCTGTTTGCATTTCACCTTCTTGCATACAGTGTTTATGTTGCCATGCTGAGCTCATTGGCAGAGTCGAGCTCTCAGAGAAGCTAATGGCAGGAATGCCAACCCCGCTGAGAGGTACCTGCATCCTGGCATTGGGAGGGACTGGTGGTAACAGGAGTTTGTCAAACATGGAGCAGCACTTCACTGGCTGCTTGCAGTATTCACGATTTCATTGCAAAACCCTCATCAAAGCATGTGACATCTTAGGCACTTGGCTGGAATCTGACTTCTCCCGATTCATTAATTTTAAGGATTTACTGAAGAGTTTAGATTCTTCCTGCCCATTGCTATTTCTGCTATTAATTATTCACAATTTGTGGTGTTTGATCATGTCATGTTTCGGATAGTGCCTTTGGGTAGTGCCCCCTCTCTGTCTATCCGCCCGCAGCTTCATTGAGGGAGTACAAAAACTGCAAATTGTAAAACATCTGAGTTTCCCAAAGATTATTGGGATACCTATTATTAGGGGGCTAAGGCACAGGCTGCCCAAAGAGCTGTGGATGTCTCATCCCTGGAGGTGCTCAGGGCCAGGTTGGATGGGCCTTGGATTGGATTGGACCAGCCTGAACTGGTGGGGGGCACCCAGCCATTGTCAGGGGGTTGGGACTAGGCGAGCTTTAAGATCTCTTCCAACCTCTGCCATTCTGTGATCTGTGGAAAGAGCAAAACAGTCTGAGTTAATCAAGCTTTTCTGTGATTTTGTCTATGAGTCTGATCTCTTTTACTATGATACTAACTGTGATTGCTTTTTCATTCAGTTGGACTTTAAGACACTGACTTTAAAAGTTTACTTTGTGATATATTTCCCCATTCTATTTGGTACTAGAAACTAACCCTACACTGAAAATGAACAAGTACGTGCCATATATCTTTGATATCATTCCAGATATCTTCAATATTGCTGAGAGTCTTCCTTAATGGAAGAACATCAAGATCAATACTTGACTGGAATTGATTTGAGTGGTTGATACTGAGACAGAAAGAAGGGAAACATCCTGTTTTCACTGAGAGAATTAGAGGGAAAATTGGAGTACAGCTTCCGATGGATGGTAATGGTTAGGACAGCTAGATGTGTTTCAAGCTGTAACTGATCTGCCTACTTCAGATTTCTTTTTCCTGCTTATTATTGAGCTGTTATGTGTCCTGCGTGTAGGAAGAGCCATCTTCTAGAAAGTCAGATCTATTGACAAACTCTGCATTATGAAATTACCTTATTATCCATTTAGTGAAGTTACCAGGTGTAAACTTTTTAAACATAAATCTTCTTATTAAAAAATGAACTAAAACCAGGTAGAATTTGTGCCTTAAGAGGCATGGCTATGAGGGTAGATAGGAGGTGTTGGAGACTTCTGTGGCTGCTGCTGTGAGCCTTTTGTATTTTTGTTTCTCCTTTGGATTCAGCTGTGTTGTTCTTTACATGTGTATGGAATTGATACAAGATATTCTGGTTATTTGCCCAGAAGAGCTCTCCAGACAGACCTGCAACTCAGTTCCAAGGGACCACAATGATTTTGATTTGATTCTCCTTTACCTTTTACATGCACTTAAAAGGAGGTCTTTTTATCAGAACAGAATGCTTTGGTTTTTTTTTTTTTTAAGTTCCTTTGCATTACTGTATCATACGCCATGGAATTTTAACAGTAAAAATGAAATGCTTTGATTTCATTGACAGACTTTGAAATAGCTTAAGAGGAAGACTTTGCAGAAAAAAAGTGAAGTCATTTTTGAAATGTGACCAAATTTTAAACTTTCAGAATTCACTGCGAAACTTCCATTCCCACACTGCTCCACATAAATGCCAAAATAAGTGCGCAGAACTGCAACAGATACAGTGATACATGTAATGAAACAGGAGATAATTTCATAGCAGGAAAATTAAATCTGTGAACTGCATATACCCATGTAGCGGAATGGAATCTCTCATGACAGCAGGATCCTGCTGCCCTTATTTGTCCCAGGGTTTCACAATCAATATTCTGCCTGGACTTCAGCCTCAGGTTTCAGTAGGGAATTTTGAATTGCTGAGAGCTTTACATTGTCGTGAAGTATAGACAATAAAAAAGAGAGGAATAGGATTGTCGCAGTGGTTCTTGAATATCTCTTCAAAGTAATTAATTTACATACAGGATAGTCTAACGTTTGAAGTTGAAATGTTCAAAGCATTAGCGTGTAACTTCCCAATGAGAGCCATTTTTTTCCCCCAACTTTTAGAAATAGAATCTTAGCTTAAGAATATGGAGTTGCTGGCTTAGATTTAAATATTCGTCTGGATTCTCCCTTTTAAATTGGAATGAGGAAAAGCTGTAGAACTTGAGATGCAAATGGTGCTTTCTGACTGCCTGCTGGAAGTGGTATGTTCTTCTCTTAATAAAATGTCTGTTCGCCTTCTCAGAGTTAGGCGTCTGCTGACTTCCAATCACTCTCTGCCAGTCCTGCAGTGAGAGGTGCTTTTAACAGAGGAAGTGTATCTTCCTTCCCTGGCACTTGCCTTAGGCGGGGCTGGAAAGCCCTTGAGGGTGTTTCCTTGTGCATAAATGTCTTAAACAGTACAGCTGAATAGACTACTTCAGTCCTAACACTGTGCAGCTGTCGGTTTTCTTGAAATTTGTGTATTCCTTTTTTCTGTTGTTCACAAGGAATTCCAAATACCATCTTTTTCAGAGAGTGGAAGTCCCTCCTCTGCTTTCTACCTTGCAGCTTATGGCATTGGCTCAGATACGTTCTGATTTATGTGGTAGAATCACCATCCCTGGAGGTTTTCGAGAATAGAGTAGATGTTGCACTGAGTGACATGGTTTAGTGGTATGGTGGTGATGGGTTGGTGGTTGGACTAGATGACCTTAGTGGTCTTTCCAACCTTAATGATTGTGTGATTCTGCAGTGACTCAGAAGGCACCTGTGTAACACCTTACTGTTGAAGGATGGTTTGTGGTAATTTCAAGTCTTTTCCAGTTTTTGTTCTTCTACTCCAGCTTTTTCAGCAAGTAGGAAGTAATCTTTCAGATTTATTGGCAACAGTGACCTCAAAATTAAGGTGAAAATAATACCAAGTATGTATACAATTTACACATTGTGAAACTGCAGCAAATAACCGTAATGCTTCTGAGCACACTTTTCAAAAGTAATTTGGAAGTGGCATTCTCAAGAGAGATTTATGAGGGATTACACCGAAGTGCCCAAGTCTTGTTTTGTAGACTCCCAAGTCACCTCACAGGTGAAAGTTTTCCGTGACGTCCTTATTAGTACTCAGTAACTCCATGACGTTTTTCTCACTTTTCCTCAGCTCCCTTTTCTGGATACTGGTTACTTCTTTTATCACAATGGCATTGCCAAAGCCAGAAGAAGAAGAAGTCTTCAACACAAGCTTCATCTGGAAAAGGATGCCAGGGTAAGTGTTTTCACCATTATCTGCACCTGTCATGTTTGTTTTTATTTTTTTCCCTTGTGACACAGACTATTTTTAATGTGATCAAGATGATCAAATCTGTTGTTATGCCTACGTGTTTTTGCCATGCTTGATTCAAGCTCTGTGACGGCTGTATGCACATATCTCCAAACCACTTCAGCTTTTTTTCTGACTTCATCTCTACAACTGCTTTACATTCTCTGAGATTTATCCTCTCTCCAGTAAGACTAAGTGGTGCTGTAGTCTCCATGGCATCTCAGTGCCCTCCGTACCTCTGCACTGCAGGGATGGGCTGCCCAGGGTATCACAGAATCATAGATTGGCTTGGGTTGGAAGGGACCTCAAGGATCATCAAGTTCCAACCCCAATATCAAGGTATGTCCCTTCAACAGTTTCCTCTCCACACACATCCTCTGTCTGTGGGTCATACAGCTCAGAATGCTTTGTGATGTGAACTGTGTCAGTTTCCTTGTGGGTACTCTGCAACTCTTTCGCAGGTAAGGTACACAGCCTGGATGCCATGATGTCAAAATTCAGTTTTTCTTTTAGAGGCTCCTGCTCTCATTCTGCAAATTGTGTATTCAGTTTTCAGAAGCATAAGCCCCTCATGAAGTCTGCAAGCTGGCAATAGCAAATTCTTTTTTGTTTTCATCAGAGTTCTTGCACCAGAATAATACTGGCCTGAAGCGAGGCCAGGTAGCACAAAAAGAGAATTTGCTACCTGAATTAAGTAGATAAGCCTGAGGAATGATATCATGACAGCAAGTAGATTATATTTTAATCCTTCACTAGGCTTTAAACCCTCCACATTCTGAGCAAAAAAAAAAAAAAAAAAGGGGGAATAATTTTATCCAGATAATTATATTGCCAGATATTATACGTTACTGGAACACTTAAAAAATGAAAAATTGAATGGGGGGGGAAAAGTTAAGATTGTAATTATTATGACACCACAGAAATCAAGATCTGATGAATTCCCAACTTAATATCCCCCTTCTGCAGAAGTTTCAAGTGGTTCTGGGCTCAGGTCCAACCGGAATGTGTGTGGCAGTAGCTTCTGTGGTTGGGAGCCACACAAGTGAACCACACCACGTCTGTTGCTGCTTGTCCCCATCACTAATCCTGAAGTGCTGGCAGCTTTCTGAGACTGCTGCTGGTTGTTCAGTGCTCTAAAGCATCTCTTCTTTGCCCCCTTTTCTAAAGCTGGTAGGAGTTGGAGTGGTGGACTCTGAGGAAGAGACCCATGCAACCTTCCTAGAACAGAAATCCTCAGGCTTCCTTCATGCTGTTTACTAAGCGAGGATCAGAAAGTAAACCTTCCAGAAACCATCTACAATTAATGAATACTATGCAAATGTCCTGAGAGAGAAGTCTTTCATTACCCTATACAACACAGTCTCGTTAAAAGCCATGCAATAAAAAGCACACAACTGAGTAAGTGCATCACAAACTAGTGAGTGTCATTGCCCAGAGTGTTTCTGTCCTGGAAACAAGTATTTCTGTAAGCTTCTGAAAAAGTACAAACATCTTTTTGGTAGTTGCATGAACCTGCTGATTCTCACTGCAGCCTCAGGCTGAGCAGTCCTGTACTAGTTGCAGACTGGCAATTCCATTCATTACCTCTAGACTTAGTGTGTCTTGTAGAAAAAAAGAAGCTATTAAGAACAGCTTTAATGAGTCTATCTTCTCTTTCGAAGATGTTTTCTTTTGCAGTCTTCTGATATTCGTGGTCTCTAGACTCTTAGTTGGCTTCTGTCATGTGCAATAAAATCTCATTTTTACTGTTATCTCCACTTCTTTCTGGTGCTGCATGCCAATGTCTCAATGGTCTCTTGGGTTCAGTGAACAAAGCCCTGTATTGAAATAAGTGGGGCTATCTCCTGTGTGAGGAAAAGGGTGATCCTGGCTGTATCCCGGCCTTGTGGGCTGCACTAGGGGATGAAATTGCGATGGAAGCACTGTTTCATTTCCACAAGTTACACAACACTTTCCCATCTAATCCTCCTACCAGCTCTGCCCTGATTGATAGTCCTTGATCTCTTATGATACCATAAGGGTTGGCTGTTTTTTATAATAGATTTTGAGAGCACTTAAAATCATTACTTCTATTTTCCTTCTTTCTTTTGCATGTGGAGTTTGGAGAAATCATTAAAATTCCTGTCATTTTTGTGTGTAAGTGGAAACATCAGTTGTGTTGACAGTACTTAATTTCAAACTCCAAAAATAATTTCTGTGTTTAATGGCAGCTTTCTGGACCATTTATACTCAATTTTACTTAGCAACAGATGTCAGCACTGTCATGGTTAATATGTTAACGCATGAATCCAAAAATAAAATGTTCCTGTTGCTGGGCTAGTGAGGAAGCAAACTGACTGCTTCCACCACAGGGCCTTACAAACCTCTCGGGAACCACTCTGGCAAATGTTGCGGGTGCATAGCCCTACCCAAATTCTGTGAGATAGAGGACTACAGTTATTCTGTATACTTTTCACTTTTAAGGAGATTACAATTCCTCACTAATCTTAATTATTAGTTGAAAAACAGCACAGATGTTCGCTCAATTAATTAATGTTCTTTAATCAAGGAAGTCCCTTGAGGATCCGTGTCGGTTTTTCAAGAGTCTGGAGAGATAGATGGCAGAGCACTATGCAAACAGGTTACTGCATCATCTTCATGCTCTACTTGTCTTTTAAAATGCTTCAAAAAGCTTTTATGCATAAAATTTACTGTATGTTTTTACCAAAGTAACTTGGAGATATGCTAAACATGTAGAGCAATCCCAAGATAAAAGTCATTGCTGTCAAGGGAGCGGGAGTGGAGCATTATTAAGATACCTTCTAGAAAAGATCCAGCAAGAACTGAATATTCATTCTGAGAAAGCCTCAAATATATTAAAATAATGTCAAATTAATTGTAAGAGTATTGCTGAGGTCTGAAGCAGTACTGGCAGCAGGTGAAGGCATGCATAATAGTGTCATGTGTTGCATTATTGAACTGCTGAAGGGAAAAACACAGGTTCATGAAGCACTGCGGCTTTTGCTGCTGGCAGAGGCCTCCTGGGGATCCTCACTATCTGGATGGCAAATGCCAGAATAAGCTGAACTATTTCAAATGGAGACTGTTTTGTTATTGAAATTACATTCTCCAAAGTGCAGAGAACCTTCCAGGAGAGGTTTGTTCGGAAACACCTCTTTTGCAATCAGTTGTAAATGTCCATAATTTCCAGATGCACTTGTATTTATTTTTTCATTGCATTTCACTTGCATTTGTTATTTTTCATTATGTACCTTGGGGCCAAATAGATCTTGGAAAAGGGTGAAAAAAGGTCTCTTAAATATTTTTGTTTGTTAAAGCTGGAGCTTTTAGTGACCTAAGACACAGCAGAAAGAGATCCAGTACTTCAGATCCAGAAATTGCATTTTCATCTGCCTTTATTTGTTAATGGCTTCAGCTGCAATTTCTCAGACCAAAAGGTCAGCCATTAGGCCTGGTTTGCTTTAGGAAACTTCACTTAAGGACCTGCTGTTCTTTGCCCTGAAGGCTGCAAGCAGGGAGATGGTCCTTGCAATGGCAGCTGGGAGGAAAAAACAGCCGGGTGACAGCAGAGAACTAGGGCCAGGAGTGGCATAAAGCCAAGGAGGAGCTGGAGTAGGATGGGACCAGGCATCAGCATGAAGGTGAGGACAGAGTAAGTGAGACAGGCTGGAGCAAGAGCATAGTGTCAGGGAAAAAAGGCTGAGAGATTTGGGTGCAAAGCTTGCCCAAGAGCTGAGGAGGACTTAGAGAAACACAGGAATAGACTCAAGGAACTAGGAACAGAGCATCCTCACTGACATTAAAGCACATTGTCTCCTGAGTGCGGGTCACAGCACCACATTAGAGTGAGGTGACATTTTCCAAGTGAGACTTTCCTGAGAGCAAGCGGAAATACAGCATGTGGGGGAACACATTGTTTTTAATTATTTGGAAGACTGATGCATTTCATCGATGTGATTGAAATATGGAACAATTTCATACCGTCTTGTTTGTTAGGTTGCCTGTCTTTGATAGTACAGCAGAGATGGGATGAGAAGTGGAGACCTTTCCTGCTCCACCACAGCTAAAAGAAAGTCAAGCAATTTCCTTCATTTTAATTTTTGAAACAGATTTGGATTCTTGGATCCTATGAAGAGCCTAAAATGCATTGTCAATATATGTTTTGAAAAGTGGCTGCAAAAGTGAAAGGAAATAAAAAATATACAGTCCTTATGTTACCTCTTAGAGTCATGCTTCTGTATTTTTGCTGTTGTTGGGTATTTTCTGTTAGTAAATAGTCTTCCACTGAAGGAGCAGGAGTTGAAACACAGTTTGTTCTCTCAAAGATTATTTTGCTTTCTTTCAAGTTTTAGATAAAACCATTTTCCTCCCACACAATCTCTCCTGTCAGACAGCTGCCAAGATTAATCCCACTCCAGAAAGAGGCTTTAATATACAGAGCAGAGCTGAGACCCATTTACTGATATCTATATGCGAGTGCATNTCCACTGGAAGTGAGGGAGTTTGGCACTTAAATGAGGAGTTATTTGGTAATAAACACCCCAGTGATGGCAATTGTTAGGTTTTCTGAAAGGGATTAGAATGGGAGACTGATGCACGTGCTGGTACAGCAGTCTGGGGAGGGAGGGCAGGTGCACAGCTTCACGATGTTGTCTCTAGATGCCCAGGGTTACCAGTACTCCCAAGCCACTTCTGTCAGGAGACAAGGGAAGAATAGGGGGCTATAAATGCAGAAGATCTGAGCTTTTAATGAAATAAATCACAATCTACCATATCCTTCCTCACCTCAGATCCCTCTCATGCCCCCTTAATGTGACTGGCTTTTGGTTGGACTCTTGCCTTGGGTGCAATGACAGTGACCCTGAGTGGTGCCCTAGGCTTTGCCTTCACTGGCCTCATTAGCCTTGGTCAGTTCTATCATCATCTTGCGGTCTTTCAACTTCTCTCTTCCACTCTCCAGTTTTTGTTGGGCAGGGACGTACTGTCCAAGCCCCCAGCTCCCTCGCTGCCGCACTGCTCGCTGTGTGAGGGCAGAAGTGCCCTGTGCTGCCAGGCAGGGGCTTCCCAAGTGCTACTGGAGCCTGCCTGTGACAGCTGTGGTCACCTTGTACTGGGGAAGAAGAGGGCTAGTAGCCTAGGGACAGCCGTCACTGCTTAGCAAGCAGCAGCCCTCAGCAGTGGCTGTGTAGCATAAGCCAATTTTCTATTCCTGTTCTGGAAGCATTAATGAGAGGCTTGAGATCAGTCAGAGAGCCTTTTACCCATTCTCTTTGCCAGCAGATCTTCCCCTTTGTAAAAGTGATCCTTATGAGATCTGGAGAAGCCAATTTTCCCCAGTTCTCCAGCAAGTGTAGAGCAGAGTGACCTGGGGCTGCAGCTTTCCTTGTGAATTTGGTCAGATCTCTGTAATTGCTGATGGAGAACATACTGAATATAAAGAACCAAGCTTCCTGAAATGATGGGCTCAAATACACTGGACAGTAACCAGAAAGATGCTCAGTTTTACCCTCCAAGGATCAGGACAATGCTGTCTCTGTTTTATTCTGGCACAAGAGTTTTTGGGAGCGGGGAGTTTTAATGTAAAATCCAGCACTTAACCTGTGCACTGTTGCGTTCCTGCTACTGACTCGTTTTGCATACACAGGGATTAATTTCCTTGCAGTTCACCATAGCAGTGACCCTAGGTCTGTAGAAAGCTTTCAACTTCTCTATGGTGAAACATCATATAAAGTGAATGTAATGCCCACAACTCCTTGCCCCATCTCAAATCTGCAGGGAGGCATCAAGTCTCCCAGCCAGTTCTCTGCCATGCCGAGAGGTACAGATGTGTGCATGAGGATGGACAGGAGGAAGTAGCAGGACAGAAAGCAGTTCATGTTTTCAGCTCTTTTATTTAAATTTGTGCTGCAGATGGTAGAGGTGACAGACATCCTCGTGAAGGCTCTTTGGAGTTCAGCACTAATACGTGATGTGACTAGGCTGGCGTGCTGGTAGGATTACACCTAAGAAAAGTTTGGAGCTGCAGTCAATTTTATGAGACTATTGGGCAGTATTACACAAGCATTGGTGTTATCCTTTTGGAAGGAAATGGAACATTAAGTAATAAAAGCTCTGTTTAAGTATCTGTAATAAATATTGAACAGCCAAGGAAAACTCATTAGAGGAAATGTCTTCTTTCCAATGCTGAAACAAAATGAGCCACCCTCAAACCTACATGCTATTTGTTAAAGCTGCATTGCCAGCTTGATCACCAAACAGGGACTGAAGACATTTCTGTCATAGATCATCTTGAAAAAATGAAGAACATTGTGCAGAAAATAGACTATATCTTCCAGGAATGGATCACTGTCTTATCTGTTTGTGTAGTAAGTTGTCTTGCACTTTATCCAGTGTATGTGAGGAAGGGCTTCCACAAGTCTGTTTCAATTCAGAGGGAAGCCTGACTCTTGAATTAGTAACTTTCTTTGGTTGACATCATCTTAAGCTGTACTTGTTTTGGTTTCCCATAGTGCTCAGGGCTCTTTTCTAAGACTGCTTCTAATTCACAATGAAGCTTGTTGGCAAGCAATCTAAGCGGAAAAAGAAATGGTTGAGGAAACTCCACTCATCATATGTATTAGATCATCTGATAACTGATCTGGTGTGTATCCTGTTACCGAGAGGACTTTACCACTTAAATGAAGCGTGTTGCTTTTATGACATTTAGATCCATTGCAGATGGTAGTGAATCGTTATTTGAAGATATGAGTTCATGAGTGGGATTATCTCAAAAGATAACAGTGCTTAAAAAAAAGTCATATCCAGTTAGAATCCGTGCATGGGAAGGTGGAATTCAACCTGCATTTCAAATGTGGAAAGAAAGCCAGCAGGATAAAGTTTTGTGCTTGTAGAAAATAGGCTACACATGTTGTGTGATCTTTACTGAATTGTCACCTTTTTTCTTAGAATGATAAAACAGCAAATTTGGTTCATGACTCTGTTATACACACTGCATGGGTGTTGTCACTGCAAACAGTGATTGCTAAAATCCATACAATTGCTTTTAGAAAACCGAATCTGAGGGGCTCCTGTGTCTAGCTCTCCCTGGCCTTTGTAAACTGTCCATGCCCAGCAAGAGGTTGGTGAAAATGAACAGCTCCCAGAAAGCCCTGCTCAGCTACGTTGGGCACAGCTGACCCACAGTGCCTCTAGCTTTAAAGCACGTAGCTGCTCTTTAGTTGAGATATCATGATTATTGCATAAGTGTTAGTTTCTATAATAAGAATAAAAAGAACTGATAGAAAAACAGTGAGGCCTAGAGTCACTCACATACTTAGGCTGTCACTTAGGTTGATGCAGCAGTCTCCTTCACCTTGAAGGAATTACGCTGAGCATATGCTAAAAGTTTTCCTAGTTTCCAAGTTTGATTTCTTGATGTTACATGCACTATAGCTGGTTTGTTTATTTAGACTGTATGTATATTTTATCTGCAATGTGCAGTACAGTTCTAATGTAAAATATCACAGCGCTGAATATAGAAAATCAAACATCTTGAACAGTTTGCTAGAGGAGGGAATGCAGTTGTATCCAGCACCATTTAAAAGCTGAGCTGAATCGATCTATTACCTTGTGACTAGAAATAAAACTATGGGGGGGTGGGGGAGAAGCAAAAAGCAATCCAGTAACATCAGTATTAGAGAAAGCTGGAAGTCTTATATAGCTATATTGTCTGAAAAAGGGCCATTAGCTCCGCATAATAAAATAACAGGCTATCAAAATGACATCGTACTCAAATGTGTGTTGTTTTTACGGAAATACTATATAACTAAAATTACAGGGTGAGCTAAAACATTAGAAGACACAAATGCGTTGCAAGATAATAGACTGTGAAGATAATGCTATGCAGATTCATGTGGAATTTTCTGAAAATTCAGGTGGTGATGCAGTGCAGTCCTGGGGCTATGGTTTGAGGGAAGGTTGGGCAGCGACCATAAGGGGCTGGGGCCCTGGAAGGGGCTCTTGGCATTGCCTCCAGTCACATGTCATTTTCATAATGCTGGAGGTGATACTTGGGATAAGGTGTGGTAGGGCAACAAGATGGAGTTGATCTCTCAAAAATACTTGTAGCCATGTGGAAGTTCAGTAATTTTGCGAATAACTGTTGAGACAGCTGACCACATCCAGCCTCCACTCTGCTGCCTGTGAATTGCTGAGCTGGTGTTTGCTGCAGCTCTGCCTTACCAGTGCGTTCTGTTCTCTTGACAGCAACCTCATGCTCCAGTCTCCCTCTGCTTTTTCTGCCTGCCTCTTGTTTCCTGTCTCAGGAATAGAGTCTGTGTTGTAGAGCAGGCGTTGTCTATCTTCTTTTGGCAAATCCCTAAGCTGAACAGAAAATTGGGCAAAATGGCAACTGGAAAGTTGTATTCAAGTTAAACCCTTTTAAGCAATTGAAAATAGATTAGCTGGCACATACACTAAGAATATAGAGTTAATTAGAATGATTGTACCATTGATAGTATGGGATGCCCATGTATTTTGGGGTGTGCCACAGTAGATTTAGAATAGAACAGAAGGGATTTCTAACAGTTCAGTTCTATTCTATCTTGACTTCTGAAAATCAGCTGTTACAACACTTGGGTTTTTTTTATGTGTACATTAGATGTGCAGAACCATTTATTTGACATGACACTGGCAATAAATACGAGGCAGTGCAGCTAAGGATGTACAGTTAAATCAAAAACAATACGAGGCTGGAACATATTTTGCCTTGGTATGGTTTTCTGTGGTATCTGAGCATACCAGGACTTGCATCACAGGGCTGTGACATTAAAAAAAAAAAAACAAGCAGAAACCACCAGCTCTCTACCAAAAGACTTGAGCTAAAAGATGTAATGGCAGAAGTTATTAGAGATAATAAATGTAAGACATAATACATGTCTTATGTAGTGCATCCGCTTATGCCACTGAACATGCTTTACTGTTGTTTAAAATTTGATGAGTGGTTCCTTTGTGAAAAGCATCATTTCAGCCTATTGGTATTTTGCAATCTGTTCCAAAACACTGTTGCTGCAAGTGTTCTGTGTTTCCAGATCTTCAAAGTGTGTGTGTGTGCAGTATCCCAAGCATAATATTAATTTATTTTGCCACAAACTCAATAGCCCAGAAGCCACCGAGGAGTTATAAATACATCTGTGAAATCAGTGCTTGTATGCATGATGAGTTCATGAATACAAAAAGGAGTTTACAAAGGTCAGGAAAAGTTGACTGCAGTATTTTGAGATAGAATGGAAGTGAATTAAAGGTTTAAATTTAAATTGTCTCTGAATAATTTTCTGCAGTAACTATCTGATGCTGCATTAGAACATGGCTTCTCAGTAAAATGGATGCCTCTACCATCTGAGAATAGCCAGTAGTAATTAAAATGATAATGTGTACGTCATGGGGTGATGAAGTTGGATAATGCTTCTTGGCCTTGTAAACCTCCATCCTGAAGGGCAGAACAGGGTTGGGTGGAATAAAACATCGTGGAAAGACTAATAAATACCGTAACATCTCCAGATGATATTTTTTCCCTACTTTGTTCTATAATATCAGCTCTACACTGTCACAAATGGACTCTGCTCAATATTACAACTTTGCTTATGTGAAATGATATCGGAGTGGCCACATTTTTATAGAGATACTGCTTCATGTTCTGTGTTGATGTCCATCTCCTGAGTGCTGAATCCACTTACTATGCATACAGGCTTAATATTTCATAAAGGTAAATAGTCTGCCTCCATTCATTTTATCTTCATTGATTCTAAGCCTTATTCTTTCAAACTGAGGAATACACAACAATGGGTCCATGAGCTTTGCAGACTCAAAGTCATCACAGAAGAACCAGAATTGCCCAATGTAATTGTTTCTTTTATACTGCTGGTCTTACAGCAATATCACTAAGCTGATTACTGTTGGCTCTGGCTTATGTAACACTGCAGTGCTCTTCTGAACATTAATAGCAGGTTCTCTTCTTCGTTGTCCACTCTGCACACTCTCTCCTATTTCTTTTCTCTGGATGAAGTCCAGATGCTTTGGTTGTCTCCTTGTGAAAAAGCAGAAAAATGAAATAAGCCGATGTAGCTAGAAGATACCTTGTGTTTTGTCTTGAGGTCTGAGGCTGAGTGATTGATTGCATTTGTTCCCATCTAACTTGGCTTTGTCATCTAGCAAAAATGATAAACTCCATCCTAAGCCCATCTTGTGTGCTACTCCACAGATTCCCTGGCAGTCAGCCAGCTTTCCCCTGCAGCACTCCTGGGTCACTGGATTGCTATTGTCCTACATGTGGTTCGACCCAAGCCACCATTGGTATGCCTGGTGAAGGCATTTTCTTCCTGGGCAAACAAGGAGCTCTCAGCTCCAGCTGGCAGCTGCTATCCCAGCCCCTCTGCTTGGTGAAACTGTGTTCTAGTTAGTGGATGCAGAGAATCTTAAAAATGTGAGATACCTTTTATAAACCCTGTAGGTACCATTATTATTGCTGTTTTCTTCAACTCAGAACAGGCTGAACTCTTCTTGTCATAGCTTGCCTCTCACATTTTATGGATGATACTGTAGGGCAACAAGTGATCTTTAAGAGTTTGGACAAAAGTTCTGATTCTCGTAGACCAGCAGATACTCCATAATTGAACAGTGCTTTCTTTACTTTCTTTTATAAACTGTGATGCTATCCTGGGAAAACGTTCATTAGAATCCATTTTATTTCTTTTGCAACATGAGCATTTCTTGGAATATTTCCCTAGATTGCTACAAGAAGAGGGTGTCTGTTTGGGCTACTTGTTTTCTGAAAAGAGGAAGGGAAACCTCCATGTTTAACTTTTTTTCCTTGTTCCCGGTCCTAACCACTTGGTTAAATCTTGGGGATCTTTTCCTCAATTATGCATGACGTTATAAGAAAAGCTTAGGAATTTTTTTCTGTAGTGCAATCAACTGATGAAAATTATTTTCCTAAAGAAAAAAATAATTTTGAAGAATTCAGTGTTTTTTTTTTCTGAAAGTTCAACCACAGAGTAACAGAAACAGAACCTAAATTTTCATTCTTGAAATAATGAATTAGGACAAAAATATTTTCTTGAACCAAACTATTTTGTTTTTAAAAAACAAAAAAAGTTTTTTCCTTCCAACCTTTCCAGTTGGAACATTTGTAGGATTTTGTTTCGTGATCATTTTCATTGATTTTCTTTAGTTTCATTATTTCCTTCAAAATAACAATCCTATTTCCAGACGTCCATAGGTCTGACTCAATTTTCCATAATTTGGGGAAAGTACATTTCGTGCAAGGAGATAAGTAGGTAGTAAGGAAAGAGCCTCTGCAGCAAGCATCTGATTATTGTTCAGAACTGGATTCTGCTCACAGAAATAGGCAGCTCATCTCGATCTAAAGAATAAAACCTTTCTCTGCACTGAGCAGCTTGCCATAGGGAAGAAAAAATAAAGTGTTTTGTTTCATTTAATTACAGAGGTGGTATATGTAGGGCTTGGTGCAATTTGGAGTTTAGCTATGAAATGCTTCCACTTTTGCATGTCATTGAAAATCAAGAGAAGAATTGAATAGAAATGCAAATTCCGGACTGAGATTGGAAGGTATGAAAAAGAACATTGCTTTTAGGAGCATGAGTCAAAACAAGGTCTACTTGTGTCATGCCATTAACTGTGGAATGCTGGGTGTTTTTGTGCGAGGAAAGGACATCTCCCAGTAAGGACGTCGTGCTGTTGCTGAGAATCTTGCTTGCCAGAAAAGTCCTCCCCTTGTGTTTTTCTTATTAGCTCTGCACCTAAAAAGTGTGTGCGAGGTAAATTACCTACCTGACTTGAAACAATGAATATTTCAGATGAAACCAGAAAGTCAAATAAATCTTTCCAATAAATCTTTCCAAATACTTTCTGTCTGCCTACAAATAGACAACAGTGAGGAAAGAACTGGTTTGATGATTCAATACTTGCAGATCTCCCACTGAAATGATCTGTCTGTCCATCTGAAATAATTTGTGATATTTTACAGTATGTAGCGAACTAATCTTTAACTACATGTTCTAAAACATGGGTTATGCCCATTTTACAAATGTTGGCAATCAACAGAGGGAATTTTCAAGTTTCCGAAAGGTTATGTAGCATAGCAGAGTGAAAGTAGGATCCAGATGGCCAGTCTGCTGTTCCGAAGGAAGGGAGAAAAAAAAAACTTGGATTGTGGCCATTTGTGGTATTCAGTGATCTTAACAGTACCTGGGCAGTAAGAAAACTGAGATGAGAACAGTGGGGAAAAAATAAAAACAAGAGATTAGCGTGGATCCTCAGAAGCCCGAAAGACTTAGACAAAGGATGGTTACCTTAAACTGTAATTACTGTTGCCATTTGTTTTTTCCACATGCATGATCTGGAGGCTCAAGGGATATTACTATGCTAGAGGCTATCTAAGCGTAAAATAATAACAGAATTGCATGGAGGCATTTGTCCCTGGGTGTAATGTGGCACTAGTGGTCTGCCTCTGCTCCTGCCCTTGCTTCCCTATGGCTCTTCGCAGCTTTTCCCAGGACTGTGCCTCTTCATCCTGAGTAGTGGCAGCAGATGGAGAAAGAACATTTTAGAACATTTTACCTCTAGCATTAACAGAGGAGCATTGAGTAAGAGGTCTTTGTGCTCAGAAGACTGTAACCTAAACAGCATTTTCCTTATTTCATTCTTTGTTGTCCAAAAAGTAACTCATTTTTTTTGTATAAATGATGCACAATTTATTTGACTGAACATGCTGCAATTTATCCACGTAAAAGATGTAGGTGCAGCATTTCTCAGAATGTAAAATCCAGCCCCTCTGAGCCATTGCATTCTTAGATGGAAGCAGAAGGAGAATTGTGTGTCTTTGTGCTACTGTGGACCTACTTTAGGCTCTCCAAATGTATGTTGATCAGCAGGGGAAAAGGTAATTTTTCAGAGAGGTGTATCAGTGATTTCTCAGCAATTAGGGCTGTGTAGGTATTGCACAGGTTTTATTATAATACTTGCTCGTGGAGTTCAGATCACTCTTGAGTCTGTGCAAGTAGGAAGCTGGCCTCAGCTGCCAGGAGCATCCGTGTATCACCAGGACAAGGCATCTTGTAGCACCAATCCCAAAGTACAGCACGGCCTCCAGGCTGGTGTTCTGTCTCCATTGAGCGTGTCACTCTGAGGTGGAGCTGTGCAATGAAATGATAGTTTTCATGTCCTTTAGGAGGTAATTTGAAACCTCTTTTGCTATGTTTTGTCTGATTAAAACAGCAGCCATTTACTCGCTCTGAGTAGTGATTTTGATGAAAGGCGTGATGAATGATTTCCTTCAGATTTGTGCTTTTTTTTTTTTTATATCGCATTCTGAGTTAAATACAGAGAGGGGAATAGGAGAGAGTTTATCTCAGTTCTACCTTTATTTCTTGTTGTGAAGGTTGACAACTGGAAAGGGATTTTTTCTTTTTAGGAATAATTTTCATAAGAAATTCAGATAAGTATTTTGCTGGACAGGACTGTAGCTTTCCAGGACTGTTTACATAGCAGATATTGGGGAAAAACAAGCAAAATGACCACCTGTGTCCTCATCCCTGACCAAATCACAGCCTCCATTACACGCTTGTGTGAGGTAGGAAGAGCTTGTGCTGCCTTCCTGCCCAAAAGTTGTCTGCGCTGTGAGTTGCAATGAGAAGACAAATTCCCCTCAAGTTTTCAACACCTATCAGCACCTGTGGATGAAGAGGGTACCTGGTTTAAATAGGAAGGAGGAGAAGCACGTGAAGGAACAACATATACCTCAAGTAGGGATCACACTGGAATTTTCGCAGTGTTTCTGTGGAATTGAGCACAGGTACTTACGCTAAGCCCTCCACAACCTCCAAGAGGGACATGCTGGAGAGGAGCCACCTGCGAAGCCAGCTCTGTGGAAGCTACCTTGTAAGCACTGCTGGTTCATTTCTGCAGCAGCAGTGCACCTACACGAAGTCACCGGGCCACATCCATGTGCTATTGCTGCTCGCAGTGTCTGTATGTACCCATTCACCAGACTTTGCGTACTGCTCTCAGCACCCTGCTCACTCATTTCCCCTCAATATTTCAGCATCTTTTCCATATCAGTGGGTTGTGTTCTGATTTGGCTGCTTATTTGGAAATAGACATTCTCCCTTGAAGCAGAGAATAATAACTTGTCCTTGTGAATTCAGCCCAGCATAGTTGAGCCTGAGCTCAACTGGAGAGAGGCTTTAACAGTTTTTCTCCTCAGAAGGATTCTATTAAACGCAAGAGGTAGACATCGCTCCAATTTGCAGCAGTGAAAATCTGAAGTAATTTCACTGAAACGAATGGAGTGAGTCTGAATTTACCCTTGGGCAAGAAGAGATGGAACCTGGGTCTTCGCGCTTCTGGAGAATTAAATCTCAGCCAAGAGGCTAAAAACAAATATGCACTGTTGTTTCACTGTAGTGGTTTCCCCTGATGTTTTTATTCCTGCCTTCTCTGTCCTCAGTGTTTGTTCCTCTGACACTATTTCCACTTCTCTTCTTGAAGGAACAGCTGTTGTTGGGAAAGAAATCTGACTGCATTTTAAATACACCATGCAAAGAAATGATTGCTTCTAAGCTGCATCATTTCTCTGATCTCATCTGCAGCTCAGCCTGGGGTGGCATGTGGTTAGGTTGAACAAGCAGGAGCAACTTAAACTGGGTTGGCCCTTGATAAAAAGGAAGTGCTTGTAATTTTCAGTTATTTTCAGGGATCTTGTTTGCCTCTATTTTTTTGTTAAGTGTTCCCTGTTTTGCAGGCTGCTGTTGTTACCCTCAGACTCACAAAATGACACTTTGAGCCAAGTCTTTGGCAGTTTCATTCCTTACATAATCCTACTGTGTCTTTGGCAGTAGTCCACTATTCATCACTTTCATTTTGTTATGGTCATTTAGAGGTACAGCTCACCTCTCTCCTAAAGGAAAGGCCCAAGGAGAAAGGACATTACATCTGATGCCATTGTGTTGACAACAGCTTGTGAAGTCTGTAATTCTGGTTTTTAGCACTGAATGTTTTAAACTTGAAACTGCAGTTGTCCAAGACACGGAAGTATCTGTTCAGTCTGTCACAAAGATGGCCCTTCTATCGCAGTAGGTTATGTCCCCAAATCTCTCTTTCATTACTCAGTGAAGTACTGGTGGTCTCAAGCCACTTCTCCAGTGCTTGCCATACCACAGATCAGTGTTGGCTGTTTGGAACTAGGAGAAGCCCATAAATGCACATGCAGTAGGCACTGTTAGCATTAACTAGAGGTGCATCGCTTTTCATATCAAAGAAATGTAATTTCGTCAAGGAAGCTTTTGCATTCAATTTTTATTCTGTGGAAACCGTAATATGAACTGAGTCTCAAAGTTTGGACACAAAGAGCCATTTCCATAGAATTTGCATGCATCATTTTTTGATTGCCTGCTGTGTGAAGCCTGAGCAAATCACTTTCTTCCATGATTTGCTAAAAATTTGTCCCAATGGAAATAAACTAGGAAGAGTAAGAATTATATAATGAGGAAAGCAGCTTACAGGACTGTGTGGAAATCTTCAGTGATAGGCAAAAGCATATTTAGAGTTTAGATTTTCTCAGTTCCTTGGAGTACAGTCTCCTTTCAATAGAGAGGTTCCTATAAATATTGATGCAAATTACGTGTATGCTCTGGGAGGAAAATATACTCTAAAGTCTAATTATTTTATGCTAATAACTCAACTGTAAAGATATTCCCTCATCCCTGGCCAAAAAAAGCAGCAGCAGTTCAAAGATTTTGGAGCAGGATGATCATTTTAGCACTTAATTTATCCAGCCTGTGCTGTGGCCCAGTGGGGACAAGGAAAAATGCTGGCACAAAAATCCATGGTAGTGCACATGCAACTCCAATTCATAATGAGTTCTGTAGACTTCTGGGGCTGTTTTTCAGTGCCGCAGGCAGTGGGCGAACAGGGGGACCTGCGACAAACCTGAACCAGCTGAAAATCCTGGTCCCTTGAAGTCTAGGAGGAACTCCTTAGGAACAAAGGTTTTTGCAATTAATTGTGCAGACGGGCTTTGCAGAGAGGCCTAAGCAGCAGCCAGTAGTACAGGCTGCTGGAGATCATGGGCATGTATGTAAAAAGCTTCTCAGCTAAGGGCTTGTCGAGGAAAGCTAGAGGGATTATTCAAGCAACACTTCTACCGCTCTATCTGTGACAAGCTAAGGAGAGTTTATGGCAGCCAGATTCTGGGAAGAAATGGGAGAAGTCTCCTGACTGAGATTTGCCTGCCTCAGCAGCTGAGCTCTCTGCAAGCTCCCTGGTGTAAACTGAAGGAAACATTTGAAGATTAAAAGACTGATACGCAGGGTGTCATGACAACCATCAAGGTTAGCCCTTTGAAAGTAACAAATTAAAAACTGTTTTGGGTAAAAGCCAGAATTATAGGGCATGTATTTTTTCTTTTCTTTTGCAAACTGATCCATTATTTCCCAGGTTTTCCTTTCTTTCCTCTTGATACAGAAATTGTTCTGTGGAAACCCTTCTGTTTCAGTGCTTCCTTTGTGGCAGATGGCCTGGCACTGGCAGCAATACACTGCTCACCCACTGCTGTGCAATACGTAAACCTCTGCTGATTTTATTAACGTGCTCTGTGATGGGGATCCATAATCTACGAGCTGAAGAAGTGCCTTTGCAACCTTTACTGTGTACAGCCCCATTGGTACAATTTCCAGCTACTTCCTAGTGGGCTGGGAAGGGCATGCATGGGAGACAAATCCCTTGTCTTTTCTGCCCGGAGTATTTATGGTAATGGAGTAAAGGGGTAGCTGTGCTGTACACAACCACTCTGCTGCTGGATGCAAGAGCAGATGCACGACTGTGAGCAGCAGCATAATTGTGGATTCCCTCTGTCATAAGATTGGCTTCTGTTTTGTCTCTGGTTTCTAGTTATGACATTTACTGAGAGAAGACATTGTGCAGCCTATCTAATTCCCACTGAGCAGCGCTTCAGGAAGAGCAGTGTTCTGTGATTGCATATCTCATCTCCACTGAGATAGCAACAGAGCTCTGAAGGTGTTAAACGTGGACAAGAAAAGCTCACTGATATATTGCTACTACTCATGTGAACTTTGAAGTTTAAGTATTGCAGGTTTGAAATATTAGAATAAGCTTAGACTTTTTGGCAGCTGTTGCTATATCACTCCAGGCAGGCACCTGTGTAAAAATAGGCTTTGTTTTTTATTAAAGCTGAATGGGCTTTCTGCAGATGTCCTTCCCACCTGGCTGGGGAGGTGGTGACAGCAGTGGGCAGTGCTAGCAGCCTGCTCTTGGGGTGCAGCGGGGACCTGAACCAGAACAGAGACTGCAGGAGCTGCTGAAAGAGGAGCACATGGCCATTTGTGATAACGTCCCCTATCCCCACAGATACATTCTGACCTTAACTAAACCAGCTGCCTTAGAGTGCTATTCTCCCCACATTTAAAGTGCATCGTTTGTTCAAAGAGCAGAAGAGATGGGGAGAGGAAAATTGTTTTGAATGCTGACAATGCAGAAGAGGGCACAAAAACCAGGGATTGTATTGTGCAGGGCACTCAGGGGATCGCAGCCAGGAAAACAAAATCAAAAAGCATTTGTGCTCTTTCTGAACTTGGGATTGAGAATGCCTGGATTCTTCATGATTGAGCCAACCTTTTCTCCATTTTCACCTCACAAGTCCAGATCTTGAGGAGCCACAGCTAGTTTTAAGTAACTTTTAATTCAGACTTTCTTAAATGAATTTGAAGCAAATTGATTTTGGTTTGGCTCATGCACTGTATATAGGACAACACACTGACATTAGCCTTCCTTCCCTCCTAATGCCATGATACAATTTTTATTCTGGGAAGCTGCTCTTCAGCTGAGATTCTGGCAATGCTTTTGTGTGATAACTTTCCACTGCCACTGATTCCAGCAGGGCCCACCTGCTTGGAAGGGCCATAAGGATGAGGTTGAAGCTGAAGTGAACTTTTACTCTAAGCCCCACCGCATGAGGGGGGAACTCCGTGCAGCTGTCTGCACCATTATCACAGCTGAACACTGCCCTTGGGTTTTGGGGACAGCTATACCAAAATGTACTTCTTTCCTTAATCAGAAGCTGTTTAGAAAAGCTGCATGCATGGAAAGCAAAATAGATCATCACATAAAGCACAGGGCAACATGTAATTCTTCAACACGTGTGACAATGTGGCATATTTACTGCTGACATGGAAAGGGAACAATCCATGCCAGTAATTCCGTGACAGAAGCATGTATCATGTATTGTATTTTTCCAAGCAGATGTTTCAAGGTAAATGGTGAGCTGTTAGGTACAATTTGAGTGGGAGGTAGACTGTGGAGAATGAAGTGGAAATATTGAGTTATGACACAGGCAAGAAGCCAGAGTTTAAGTGCAGATCTAGGCATCAGTTTGGAGATAAGAGGGATCTGTTTTCAGTACGTGCTGCAGTCTTGCTTTAAGGTCTCATTCTCTGCTGACTTGGTAAGAAATGATGTATACCTACACAAGCATATCACAAAGCTCCTTTGGGCTTTCCATATGGAATACACTTAATATCCATAGAGCAAATTGGTGTGTGTAGAAAGAAAATGCATGACATTAGAGGTAACCCTGCTATGAGAGATTCTGTATGACTGGAAATGTGTTTGGGCATTGCCACAGATATTCACACATTTACAAGAAGTGTCTTCTCCCTCAGGGTGGGTCAAAGGTATGCTTCAGCAGAAAGAATAATTTTACCTGTCAGCTGAGTCTTCCCATATGAACCAAGCCGAACAGATTTTTCTCCATTTTTTCCTCGCAATCCCTGCTTATCTGGAGATGTTTCATGAAATAAATTAACTCAAAATCAACAGAACTAGGGGAATCTTTAGCCTATGAGCGGTTCTGTTTTCTCGGGATGTATCAGACAGCGTATTCATTGCTTGTGTGGGAGCAGCAACCGTACTAATAGAATCCTTACAAAGTAGGTGATAGAAAGGTGGGCTGGGTAGTATCTCTCTCCTTGTAGGACCAATGAACCATTGTGGAGCAGGAAGAAAAGTCCTTTGCTGGAGGAGTGCCCAGGATTTTAAGAAATAGCCCAAAGTTATAAATGAACAAATGACAACAGAGGGAGAATTATTAAATTAGAAGATTCAGCATCATGTGGGCACCACTCTTCTTTGTACTGCACAAATATATCCAAAATTCACTCTCATTGCTAAAAGGTCTGCAATCTTAAAGATGAGCTAGGCCGGATTCCCATTTAAACTAAAGCCATTTTATACCACAGAGGGGTAAATATAACATAGACCTACTTTGGAGCTCCTGTATCAGCTCAAAGAATGATAGTGGCCTTAGTAATAAAAACAAATAACTCCCTGAAAAGATTTTCACTGTTGAGGAGGACGAACAAGGTTTTTTTCAAACATGATATTTTAAGAAAGGTGTATTTGGAGTAATTGGCCAAGGGATTGTAAGAGAAGAGGGAGCTGTTATTTGCAGCACCTAATTTTGCAGCTGAGAATGGAGAAAGGTGCAGCCAATAGAGTACCCTACGTGCATGAGGCCTAATTCTTTTTTCTGTCACTAGACATGCTGTTGTTTACGCCTGCAGAGAGATGTGGTTCTTCTGATTGATTTGTGTGGGCTAATGTAACTGCTGAGACAGCAAAGTTGGAACAGATGCCCACATGCTGCTGATCAAACATCCTTGTGGTTTGCACTCTGATCTGCTGGTGACACTCACACATGCAGTTGCATCCCATCTCCAGGGAATTTCATTCTCACAGCAATCTTTGATTTTGTAACTGGGATAGCTGTCCTGCTGTCTTGCAAAGGGATGTTGTTTGAAATATAAACTACTTTGACTTTTCTATCATCAAACACCATAAAGTGTAATGCCACCTTCTCTGCGTAGTATAACGAGCAGTTTTTCATTCCTTAGGAAACACCTTAAGATTTCAGAAATGCTCCTGCTCTTTTTTTTTTTTTTCTTTTTTTTTTTTTTTAAGCACTGAAAAAACTGAAAATAAGAACAGCATTCCTAGAATAGCTAGCACCTGTGATATTACAGTTATGACCCTCATGCCAAATTGAGGAGAGAAGAGAGATGTGGATCAGAGTTTGCTTGTTTTTGAGGCTCTGCATCCAGGGCTTTTGCTCTGTCTCACTCTTTCCCCTCAATAAATTCTACCCTGAGAATTAAACTTTGTCTAAGAGGGCATGATCCTATGAAAATTTCAGTTTTACCAAATTGACGTTTTCCTTCGTGGACTGTCTATACTCAGCATTCATTTTACATTGCAGCCTAAACAGTTCACTTGCATTTCAAAGTAGAATCTAGAGGAGCACTATTGATTGCTTAGCTGAGCAGGTTGAATATGATCTGCAGCCTCCTCTTACACATTGATTCCTTGTCTCTTTACTCACTGCTTCCTGAATGTCACTGA
Organism: Penelope pileata; assembly: GCA_013396635.1. Taxonomy (NCBI): domain Eukaryota; kingdom Metazoa; phylum Chordata; class Aves; order Galliformes; family Cracidae; genus Penelope; species Penelope pileata. The sequence goes on from WBMW01000972.1 coordinate 1,906,159, forward strand.
ACTGTGAGAGGCTTGCTAAATGGACAAAAATATTGATTTCTTTTCCCCTTCTTTTATTTTTGAAAGCTCCTTATTTACCAAGCTCTGAACTATCATCAGGAAAACGAAAGGTCACAAAGTAAGGTAGAAGCAAGTTGGTTCTGGCATTATTATAATATTTTTTTATATGAACTCGGTTGATGCCTGAGTTTTTTACATTGTCTTTCCATCAAGAAAGGTTAATTGTCTGAGTGGAACCTTTGAGTTGAGGCTGTTTACTTTCATGCTTACTGTTGTCTGACACTGAACTTCTGTGGTAGTTTCCTAAATGACCGTATCTCTGGCGTTGTGATTCTCAGCGACTTTTGCGGATAAGTTAGTGAACAGCCCCAACTATGCCACATTTTACTGTGCAAGGCAGTCAGAAACTGTCCTTCTTCAGAGTTCAACAGTGGTAATATTTTACCCTTGTTTTGTTTTACTGGGAGCATGACATTTTTGCAATATCATGTACAGATAGTGCAGAAAAAAGTTCAGAAAGCTCAAGCTGGAGTCAGTGAAAACTGAGACGAAGTCGCAAGAGGGATGACTGGAGGCAGCCTCAGTGTCCAGAAGCTTTGAAATCTGCTGATGGTCTATGTAAAGTTAGAAGTGTTTGAGCAGTCAAACGGGGCTTGTAAGAGAAAATGGAAAACAATGACTGACTCAGAACATCCACGTTTAATAGGCAAAAAAGCAGCAGGACCCTGATACTCAATGACACTGTTTTGTCTAGTAACAAAATTAAAAGAGAAAAAAGCAGCAAGGTAGATGAATAAAGGCTAAGAACAGTGAAAGATGGAGCCATTATATAGTGATTATGACTTTTGCTAGAAATCAAAGCAATTCTCATGTTGTCTGTGCTAGTCATTAAATAGCCATTTTTAAGTTTATGAAACAAAGAAATAATACAAGTATTTTAATGGAAGGAGATGCATTTTTACTGTCATGAAATCTTTCAAATCAAAACCAATTTTATTTCCCTGTCTTTTGCTTCAAAGTCACAGATAAGATTGTGCTGATAAACTTTGTTTGAAAGGCCTTGTCCTTCAACAGCTGCTGTACAGCTACATCTTGGCTGTAGCTGTTCTGATTGCACCTACCAAGGAGGAGCAGGATAGCTGGGGAAAGGAATCCTTGTACAGAGAACTCCCAGGGACTAAGGAATGTGGGTAGAGAAGGCTTTCAGAGACTCTTCTATGAACAACACACCACAAACACCTATGGTTACCAACAGGGACTCATTGCTATGTGCAGAGAGACTCCTGAGAATCTTTCATACTATTAGCTTGCTTAAGAGGAGCAGTTGTCATTTGATTAGTAAATATTGGGTGATTAGTGACACGTTCAAGCTCCCTGACGTCTTTACTTACTCATTCTGGGCCTCCAAACAGGCTCAGAAGGTTTAAAATGAAGAGGATAAATCTAACAGTGTCAAAACAAAAGGCATCCATTTTTTGCATCACCGTGGCTGGACAGTCATAGCCTTACCACCCCAGGTTATTGGTTCAATAGTGGAAATCAGCAGTCCCCTTTGCCAGCTGCTTGCAGGGCTGAGCCGAGGGGGCAGCCCTTCTCAGTGTTCCTGGGGACTGCACCTCCCAGCAGCAAGCGGAGCTTGGCTCTGCGTATGGGAGAAGAGCCCAGCTGCCAGCTTAAATGAATTTCTGGTGTCAGGTGGAGTAGCTCTTGGATCAGGCAGTACTTTCCTTCCATTTACCGACTCTTGACTTTTACAAACTTGATTGTTGAGAGTACTTCTGGAGACACTCATACAAGCCATAATTACCTGAAGATTGTCCCTCTTTTCTTTGGGATAAGTTAGAGAAGATAGATTGATGATTTCGTAGAATAGAAGCTGCCATACTGGAAAAAATGGCTACGTTAACTAGCTAAGGCTGGAGACCGCTCCCTTTTGTTATTACTGGGAGGAAATAACAGCTTTTTTCATGGGATGGCAGCAGCTATTTAAAAGGCTAGAGCAAACATCCTCCTCTGCGAGGATGCAGAAGATGGGAAAAGATGGCTGAAGATTTGTTTTCAAACATCTAGTTTTAGTGTGTGCCTGATTTTTTGGGTAGGAAGCCACGTGCAAGAATACATACCAATGTGAAAATAGCAGCAGGAACATTTTGCTCTCGGTGCTTGTGAGAGACTGTTTCTGATCTCTTTGTCTCAAAGCTTGCATGAAGGCCTATGGACATTGCCTGAAGGCTTGCAGACCAGGGACAACGAGAGATAAGCAGGTGATAAACAGCCAATAAGCAGCCTTTGGTGGGGGTTCCTTGAGGGAGGCAACCACATGTGCATGCCCATAGATGCTGCACTTAACATTTACCTAGGTGCCCAGGAATGCTGGGTTGGCAGAAAAAGAGGATAAAAAGACCCCTCTAACAATGTTCAGTGCCTGCTGCCTCATGATGCCTCCTGCCTGCAGCCTCCTATCTGCTACCTGCCTCCTGTCTCCTTGCTGGCCTGAGGCCTGCTCCTGCTTCNAAGCAGGTGATAAACAGCCAATAAGCAGCCTTTGGTGGGGGTTCCTTGAGGGAGGCAACCACATGTGCATGCCCATAGATGCTGCACTTAACATTTACCTAGGTGCCCAGGAATGCTGGGTTGGCAGAAAAAGAGGATAAAAAGACCCCTCTAACAATGTTCAGTGCCTGCTGCCTCATGATGCCTCCTGCCTGCAGCCTCCTATCTGCTACCTGCCTCCTGTCTCCTTGCTGGCCTGAGGCCTGCTCCTGCTTCTCCTCGGCCTGCTGCTGCTTCTCCCCATGCCTGCTGCCACAGGCCTGATGGCCTGCTGCCTGCCTGCTGCTGCTGGTCCCCCTGCACTCTTGCTCCCTCGCTCGCATACAGGCCTGGAGATATTCCCGGGCTGATACAATGGTGCAGGATCTATGGTGGTGACTATCCCTGCTTTTTTATACGTAACCCTTGCTTTTATTTCCTGTCTTTTTACTATTGCTTGCCTTCTCATCTCCGTCACCCTCACTGACTAGAATTTGTACTAAACTGGTCAGACAACATTTGACCTTGTTTGTGTCTTAATCTCACTTGGGGTATATCAAAGAATCTCCTCTTGTTCTGATAATTGAAGCGAGACAGTGCTCTGCACTTTTCTCTTAATAATTTGTGGGCATGTTCATTGCCAGGAGTGATGTGTACTTTGAAGAACAAGACTGGGTTTTCTCAGCTGCAAACTGTTGAAGTCCAGGCTCTGCCTTGGAGCCCTAGAATTGCTGCCTTGTCCTCTGGAGTGTTTTCAAGCACATACACCTCCTGTAACCATATGGCAGAGCTCAGCTTCCTGTTGCTCATTGGAGAATCCACCATGAGGTCTAAAACCAAAATGCGTGTCGTAAAGCATCAGGCTCTCAGCTTTCGAAGCTGTCCATATTTGTCAGGGAGCCAAGTCCTTGAAAGTCTGGCTGATTGAGAATGGGTAATGCACCATAACCTGGGAGCAATGCTTAGTCGTATCCACTCCCAGGGAGGCCCCGACTGACATTTAAAATTCATTTGGTTTTGTTCGGTTCATCTGACTTCAGTTATAGTTCAAGTAGGCGTGTACTTTCTTTTCTCTATTGAGGATTGTCAGTGTTCCTCTTTTTATTTTGTAGTGGATAGTCTCACAAAACTTCAGTAGTTTGGGCTTTAGGAAAACTGTGGAAGAATATGAAATGGGTATTCTTCAGACATCTTCAGATCTTCTTTCCAGCAAGCAGCTGTCGGACAATACACATAATGAGTGCGTACTCTACGATCCCTCTCTTACTTTACATGGATGGAGTGCATCGTAAAATTAAATGTTTTCATCTGTGTTTACCTAGAAATCAGAGGTGAAAAGTACACACCTATTGACTCTGTCTGGAGTTTGGGATGAAAGAGAGAATGTCATTTGTGGCTAAGACCCTGAGAAGGTGCTGTAGATGCTTCATATCCCATTTTCATTCTTTGTTGAAGGTTTGTAGGTGTGTGGATCACACAAGCTCACTTGAGCTTTTCTGTATCCATCTTTTGTTGTCACCATGTTTTTTTGATAGCAGTGGCCAGAACAGCTTTCCAGTAGGTAGAGGTGGTTTACTGGATGATGCCTTCAGGTATGCATACAGGTATGCTGTTCCAAGTCACCTTCATGGAAGACTGCTCCTGTGCACCATCCATAGGGCTTAAGTCTAACCATCGGCCTGACTTCTTAAAAAAAATGCAGGCTACTGGTTTTCAGCTTCTTACTTCACCTTCGGGAGCAGACCTGTGTTGACCCTGAGGCTTTAGAGAAAAAAGATCCACCGCTTCCTTTGGTTGATCATCTTATTGCTGTGTTGTTGTTTTTTTTTTAAAAAAAAAAGCCATACAAGCCATGCCTACTAGATGCCATCACTAGGACTGTCTTTTTCGTCTGGAATTTGGCCTGAATTCTCCTGTTGTGATGTTCTTGATTCTTGAGGTTGGGGGTTGTGTGTACTGTTCCACTTTTTTGTACCCACTGGTATAATTTAGTAAATCTGTCATTTATGCTCAACATAACAGAGGCATTTAACTGCAGGAGCTCACCAGTACAATTAACCCTATTCCTCCAAAATGAGGAGCTGATTGTCTTGGCATTCACAGGAGCATAGAGCACAGTTAGAGTGCTGTGGTTTCTTGCCCTCCTGGAGCAGTATTGCAGTCAATTGATTATTTTGTTAATTTGTTCTGCATCAGTATCCTGCTGTTTTATTATCATCCAAGTGACTTTATGCACCATGCGTAAGTACAAGGATATTAAAAATCAATACCTGAACCTTTTTTCCTATCATCCATGGACTCTACCTTCTTTGATACAAGGCCTTCTTTTTCTGATAATGACATACCTGGTAACTTTTGCGTGATTTAGTCACATGCTAACAAAATACATGTTCAGATTTTGCTCGCTTCTTAATCCTCTATCATAATGAAGAAGAAATAAATGTATTAAGAATGAAATAAACAAAAGCTATTATTGCTGACAAATGAGCCTAAATTTGAGACAGTGAACAAAATGCCGTTCCTGAAAGGAAGTCTTGTTTCTTCATTAATTTCTAATAAGTGTCATGCTTAACAGGCTCAATTCCTTTAGAGATGCTATTATTAAAAGTATGTCTTACAAACATTGCTTTTCCTGCTTCAGTTAGAGAAATAAGTATTTAAAAGATGGCATGAGGGTGCATTGTGGATTTCTTTGAGGGCTGGATTCCAGGTCTGAACGTGACAGAAGTACACAGGATTATGGCTTTTATATAAGATCAGCATTTTCTTCAGTGATTTGCCACCATTCCACATACAGTCATGATTGCAAGTTCTCTCTTGTGTGTATTTTTAAAACATATTACCTGCAACATGATAGTTAATGCATTTATGTTACAGGTACCACAGAGAGGCTTGCTCTTCTTTAAGAATAAATCTGCAAGACAGAAGATAAATAAGATGTGGTCCTTGTCCTGATCTAGACTAGATATGAAAGGACACGTTTCCAGCTAAGGAAAAACACTGTTTTTCTAGTAGACATACCCTCCTGGCAAGAGAGCATTCACTCCCATCAACTACCTGCTAAATGGGCGGTTCTCCACTCATTGGAATTGCATCATCCTTTGCCAAGGATAAATGTACTCCATTGGGGATTTTTTTCTGGAATATATGGATGATTTCTGATCTTGGGATAGCATTTGTGTTGGGCAAGTTCTTTCTTCTGGTGCAGAGTTAAGATCCTTATACAAGGCAACTGAATGAGGCAATTTGTAGCTTATGGGAGGAGGAAGGTGCCAAGGCTTTACCCAAACCTTTCAACTCATTTTATGAAAAGCCTTATCTATTCTGGATGTGACTATGTGAGTTACCGTCATTACCGAACTTAAGGAGAAAAACCTTGTTTGTAGTGTAAAAGAGGCCTTGGACATTCTGAGACTGTTACTCCTTGGATGGCAATATCCCATGCGCCTTACCTCCATGTAAAATATTCAGAAAACAGCCTGTGGAGTGATTCTAGTTCAGAGAAATTTATACCTCCTTTTCACATATATTTTCATGTGTCAGGGATTTATAATGTAATATAATAAAAGAAACAATTTGTATTTTATTGTAAAGATATAAAAAATCAGACAAATGAGATGATCTAAAGAGTGAAGCCAGCCTGTGCTGTTTCTTCACATTACTCCTCACTTCCTTCAGCTTGTCTTAAAGAAAAGCCAGGGCTCCAAAACATTGCTTTTTAATTAGCAGAATTCTTTTTGTACTAAATCCTAATTCAGTGCCTTAATGCAGCTGGTCCTGCAGAGCCAGCAAGCTTGCGTGGGAGCACAAACGCATGAAATCTTTTTCTCTGGCATCCCTCTAAATGAGGGTTGGATTCTGTTCGTAATTATTTTATGTGGTGACAGCTCGGGGTTTGCAATTGCAAGCATAGAGGCAGGGGTGGTAACAGAGGAAGGCATAATGACAGGTGATTGCTCTGTTGTCTCCATGGCATCACTGAGCCTTATCTTAGAGGTATCAAACAGTGTGCTTATACCTTTCTTTATACAGATACCTGGCACCACAAAGTACACCTGGTATGATTCCTACTTAGTCACTGTCCTCTTTTCAGCTCATTTTATATTAGTTTTTCTCATTCTTTTCAATCTGCTCTGCTTTTAATGAACCCGAACAAGTAATTGAAACACGTATAAATGAATGTACCTACCAATTCAATATTTTATCATTTTGCACCTTCATAAAAGCAGATTTTTAGAACATTGATACTGCCTTTTCAGGGCAGATCAGTGCTTTCCAGTAGCCTCTGTCGGAGTGCGTCAGGTATGTCTCATCCTGCTCACAATGAATTGGCATTAGGCTTTCAAGGTTTTAATGAAGCAATTTAGCTGTGAGGAAAATAGCTTTTAGCCCCAATCAGTTGGATCCCGGTTTCATCTTGGTTATAGGCACCTCGCTGAGCCCTGTCTTTTGAGGCTCCTGCTTTAATTAACAGAGATGGAAAGACACCTCCAAGAATGACTCAACCGATCTAAGGTCTGCTTTAGCCTTTGGATGAATTTCTCCTCTGTTGGTTTTGACTGACACTACATGAGTTACTGTGACACATCAGGATAACTCCTGTATACATCTTAATCAGAAATGCCAAAGCCACAGGTGTAGAAATGGCTCAGTAAGTTATGAGATTTCTTTAATGATCATGGGTTGTTTTGTTGTTGCTGTGTTGGTTTTTTGTTTGTTTTTATTTTGTTTTTTAAGAAAATGTTTCTTTGCTGCCTTCTTTCTGCCTCTCAGAGTGTACTCAGTTTATGGTTGTAAGCATTGCTCTTTGATCAAGAGGGATAGATTGGATTTTTTTAAAAAAAAATGTTATTTTTATTGAAATACTGGGACTATCATGTTGTCTTTGTTCTAGGTGTTAGACTAAAAAGAGTGTGCCAGACTTGACAGCACTTCTGCAAGGTCTGGGAACATGTTAGCACATTTATAACAATGACTACAACCATTCACTGGTCTCCTTTCCAAGTGCCCTTTAACATGGGCACAAATAAGATGGTTATGGTCTGACATTTGTAGTTTCTGCCTCCAAAGATACTTGTGTGTCCAACTTTTCTTCCTTTCTGTAGTGAATAGGTAGACATCTTTGTGGATTTCCTGTTTGTAAAAAATAGAATCTCTAAAAACCTGTGGCAGCTCGTGTTCCATAGCCAGTATTCTCATATCTCATGCTTCAGTTTGGTCCATTTAGTGGCTATTTTGCTGTTCAGTTTTTATTGCTAAATTATTTATTTATCACTTATTTATTGCAAAGGTAATTCCTGAAAGTGAATCACTCTGTAAGACGTGTTTTTGAGAACCTCAGGAGTACAATGGGAGTGCATAGCCCCAGATACTTTTCTTCTAACAAATCTCTTTAGCAGAAAAGGCTATCTAATATTCTGAAAATACCCTGGAGAAAAATCTGAAGAAATAAAAGACAGTGTGACTGAGACCTGCATCCTCATTTTATCAAATGCCTGCAGCTTGGAACATTCATATGGAAATTAATTAAACAATTTTATCATCTAATAATGACAATGTTTTCATTCTGATAAATAAGAGAAAGAAAAGTATGGCAAGAAGGTCCATGACACTAACGATGTCTGAATAGGGTCTCTTTCTTGTGCACATTCTCTGGTATCTAAAATGTGTTCAAGCTGTAGCTTTCCTCCAGGTAGGTCATTTCTGAGTGTCTCTTTTCTCCATAGCCATCTTCCCCAAAGTTATATTAGTCCTTGAGCTCTCTACCGTTTTGCAAATTTTGACAGAAATCAGCCCAGGTTGCAAATGAATGACACAGGTGCAAATAATGTGATTTCATAACCCTTATCTCTCCTGAAAATGAAGCTAAAAAATCCTTCTGGTGAAGAACGTTAAGCTAAAGATCTAAAAATTAATCCTTCCAGGTAAAGAAGGCTGTGCAACAGGTGGGCTTCAGCAGAAGGAAGCGAGGATATAGAGACATCAATGACATTGACATCAACATGAATGATCCTTTATTTACAAAGCAATGGTACCTGGTAAGTTCTGAAAGAAAATCACAGCAAGCATAGCTAAATAATTGGCATTCGAGTTATTCTGTTCCATTGCAATGTCTTGCAAGAGTTCTTTCCAATTATCTTGCAAGAACTTGGGAATGGATCCAAGGTTCTGTCCTGCTGTTTTTAACTGAACCTCTTTTACACTGGGAAGACCCAGCAAATTTCAAGAGCTAAATTTCATTTCAGTCAATGGAAAGACCCTTAGAAGGCTTAAAAGAGGACTATATTGGTGTCCTGTGGGCATTCCTGGTGTGCTGATGTGATCCCTAAAACAGCATACGAATCATGTCTTTGAGCTGTTGCCAGGTAAAACATTGCTATAGAATTATAAGAAAATGTTCTAGTGTACTTCCTAGAAAAAGTTGAGGTTTTTCTTTTCTTATGGAAATTTGAATACTGTTTAATAGATTTTCTTCTGTCAAAAGCAGAGCAGCTGAAAACTGATGAATTTTGGCTGTAAGCCAATGTCAAAATAAATTAATATTTTACTAAATTGTTTCATTTTTAGTGTGTCATATTTTACAGGAAGAAGTTTTTAGTCTTAAAAATTATTTCTTACATAAAAGTAGTCAAGAGAGACATCTTTCTATTAAAAATTTGGTAATTTTGCTCAATTTTAACACTGCAGCATATTTACAATAAAATACTTTGTAAACACAATACCATCTTGTTCACTTAAGATGACTTTTTTTGTTTATGAATAGTGTTTCTTCCTGTGCTTTATGAATCCATCAAGTATGTCTGTTTTGTTTTTTTCCAAGACAAACGTTGCCAGATGAATGAGGGCTTGTTAGCGTGGATGAGACTTCACCTTTGGTGAAATAATAAAGTGTGGATTAATTCACTTCTTTGTGGTACTTCAATCAATCAAAATATTGCCATGATAAAAATAACCTTTTTTTAAAAAAAATCAAGCTATACATTTAGTTTTTAGATTATAAAGTGCACTAGAATGCATTTTGAAATGACAAATGTGTCTGGCACAAAGATGGTTAGTTTTGCATCTGGAATAGGAAAATCCGTATTAAGTCTAGCATAGAACTTGAGAAATTTTTGAAGGAGGTTGGTAAACATGACTAGTGCCTGAAGACAGAGGGGGTTGCTCTTACCGTGTTATCACACCCATACACAGTTCTGGAAAGGGCCCTTGAAATTCATCTAGTGAACCCTTCTGTTCAGAGCAGGCCTGACTTGCTTATCAAAGAAGCTGTTTCTGGTGTTAAACCCAGTGGGAACAAATTTCAGTAGCTCCCTGCCTTCCATAAAAAACATTACCTGCTCATTAAAAAGTCCTGTGTAATATCTCCTGGCGTAGCTTTTGCTAGCTTGACCCACTGCCCTGACATGCTTAAGTAGAAAAATCTTCCTTGGGTTGAAAAGATTCAGTGTTTAATCAAATCCTATAAACCACAAAGAAGTGAATTTACCACCGCCACCTTTTTTTTTCTTTCCTTATTTTTTTTTTTTAACTCCTGCATTAATGCAGTAGTTATGATTACAGACAGACTTGTACTCCAAAGCAGATGGGATCTATTTTCCATACCAAAGATACATGCAAAGACAGACATAAAGACAAAATCAGTGGCTGTGGAAGTGTGTCTATCAAGTAAAAAGAGCTGTTCTTCTTTTTCACTGTTGTATTAGATTAACACTGGTCAAGCAGATGGGACTCCTGGACTGGATCTTAATGTGGCTGAAGCATGGGAGCTGGGATACACAGGGAAAGGAGTCACTATAGGAATTATGGATGATGGTGAGTGAAGACTGCATGCTAATTTAATATTTTTAAGTAGCTTTTTCCATGCAATCGAAGTCAAGAAAGATTAAAAAGTGTTGATGGATTGCTTATAGTGCTGAGATTACCGGCCTTCAGGGAAAATACATTACAAAGTCTTCACTAGGGATACAGAAGCATGGATATCCAAAGCACTAAAAGTAGTTTGCAGTTATCAAACAGAGATCTTCCAGGGCACACTATAATGACCATTAAACCAAAGGCACAACTCTCCTTGACTTCTGTAGGCACTAACTGGAGGACTTAATTGCCTCACAAAAAGTACTTATGAAAACATTTTCTGGGTTACATTATTCTCAAAGTCATACTTTGACAGCTGAAATAATTAAACACTTTCATGCTGAATGTCAATAAAGACCTGCATATTAAATACATTACTAATTTGAGGCTAAATTCAAGGAAGGTGAAGACAAAAGGTGCAGTTGAAGTCACAGCTGCTCTATTCATGGATTCCTTGCTGAAGTACAGGAATTCTGTGCAGTCTTTCAATGCTTCTCTTGGGGCTAACTTTTGAATGTGTTTTTTTTTTATGGTAGCTGAATAATATTAAAAATGAATAAAAAGGCTGGATCCACATACATTTTCTAGGGTCAGCTAAGATCTGTCGTCATTCATGCCTGTTCCTCATCTGCTCCACTCCTAAGACAAATTTTTTGTGGAAATGAGAAAATAGATTCGGGCATCTGTATATTGATGTCATGAGAAATCACATTTTTACTGATCCCACAGAGGCAGGACTTTGCTTTCAGAATGGCTAGCCCTGGTTACAGTGGGGTTGACAATGAACTGATAACGCTTCAGGTCAAATAAAGCTGTTGAGAGGTGTTAGCCCATCAGATAGAGCTTTTAGAGAAGGAAGTAATTTGACCTGTATTCATGTATATGAATGCTCAGAATCTAAGTGTGTTAAGTATCATGATATTGCATCTCGTGAGACTCAGATCTTAGACTGCAACCTATGCTCAGGTATTTCCTAAAACAGTTTAATCCAGCATTTTCTACCTACTTGGTTTACTATCATCGGTAGTTAAAAATACTCCCATTTTTATATTTTGTACTGATCTAGTGTTTGCTGATGTTCATAGTTTGGTATGCTTTGACATGACAGCTCTTTGTAGAAAGATAAATTGTGATTTAAGCTAGTCTTCCTATATGAATATGCTGTAGTTTACAAAACAGGCCAATAAATGTTGTCACTGAGCTCACCTTTTCAGTTGGCACTTGGATTTTGACATAAATGATTGAAAACTCGTAGCTGGGATTGCATCGCAAGTGATGCCTCAGATTATAAATCAATGTGTAAAACCTGAAATCTCACTTCAATCAATTGCATTATTCACCATGATTGTTTTCCTATAGTTGCAAAGGAGTTTTGTTTTGTTCTGTGATCATTAGAAAATATTTTTGAAACTGTTAACCTTTGGTTTGTGTTCTGTCGTTGTTTTATTGCAGGAATTGATTATCTGCATCCTGATCTTGCTTCTAATTATGTAAGTACATGCTGACCTTTTCTGTAAAATGTGGATTTTCTTATTGTTATGGTCCCTCTTTGCTACAAAATTTTAAACAATGAGCAGGCTAACAGCACAGCTGAACTACTGATCTTACAGATGATACATTTCATATTGAAATAAGCAGACTAAAAATGGGACTGCCTGTGCGAGGAATGAAAAGGTTGACAAGGCTTTTTGTGAAGGAATGACAGTGCTACCTCGCATTAAATAATCTGCAGTTTGCAATATTGGATTTAGGACAGAAATGAGTAACCTGGGAATTGGCTCTAAATCCTGCTATTAAGGTGCAGAATGCACCTGTCACTTGGAAAGCCATGGAGCTGTGGGCTATGGCAAGGCTGCTATTGTTCACCATGGCTCAAGCATGCATTAGCTCTTGAAACTTCCAGGAACAGCTTAATTTCTTTATAACAGGTGATTTGGTCTGGTGCTCCAAAGCATGTTCAGGGCAGATTGTGTATTATCAGCACACACAGTGTCAGTTCGTTGTTCCTCAAACCTGCCTCAGGCTTTCCTTCAGACTTGAGGCTTTTTATCTTTCTTAATTATTCCAGGCTCTCTCCAGCCCCTCATGGTTACTAACACTTGTGTCTTCAGGTGTAGACAAGGGCTCCCAGCACCCTCAGTCTGTAGGCTGCCTTTGTGGTGTGCTGCTTTCACACCGCGTTTGAGGGAGCCCACTGGGCAGTGAGAGTAAAGCTGTGGCTCTTTCCCTGGCAGGTTGCTGTGTCTCTGCTTCAGGGCTTGCTCCTTTCCTGCAATTTTCTCTCAGTAACTCAGGTTTCTTCAGCAGTGTGGTTTGGTTTTCAATTGTCATTAAGTGAAAAGAACAGAAATAGCTGGAAATTTTGGTAAAATACGAGCCATTCAGAAAGAGCAGTTCCAAAAATTAGAAAGAGTAAGACAGTTACTTTTATGTATTAGTTGCAATTTGGAAAATAATAAGCAACACACAGGATAAAAATGTATTTCTTATAGCAAATAGCCAGTTTTACCTACAGTGGAGAATATACAGGTACAGAAGGTGTTGGCTTTGGACAAGGGATTTGGGAAATAGCTGACTGCAGAGGTAAAGTGCAAGATAGCCAGTTTCATTTCTTATGAACTGGCTTAATAACTTGATAGCAGCTAATTAAACCCTGTGCCCTAACTGCAAAATCCTCACCCAAGAGGAATAACTCAGTAGGACATTTTGATAAGTTGATATGAATAAAAAAGTTATTAAAAGGTAGCCTTTATCTTTGCAGGAATGTATGTTCTTCGCAGTGTGTATGTTTTTAGCATGTGATCTGGGGCCAGAATGTTCTTTTTGCTAATTTACTTGCTTTTATAGCAGCAGACATGAAGAAAACATGAGAGAATATACTGTTTCTAAAAAAATCATGTTTCAAATAAACAACCCACATCTGTGTACCTATATCTAATCTAATGTAGGAACATTTCCGTTTTTGTTAGTGAACCTAGGATAATACTCAGAAAGTAAAAATAGATTTTTTGGTAATCTGGTGTTTTCTCTTTTAGTTCTAAAAATATTTTCTGTTTGATGGATAAATATTTGTCAGGCTTAGCAGAAATGCATTGTTTTTAGAGTGGCAAGAGTAGGCATTTTAATGTTTAATGGAAAACAGATTAGAGAATGTCATGAAAATGCACAGATACGATTCTAGTAGTCAGAAAATAGTGAAGCTGGAGATAGACCAAGAACTATTTGGGCTGAAATTGGAGAGAAAAAGCTGGCTGGGGAAGGGGGAAACAAATCCTTAATGGTAGACATGGAAGACTTGTGCAGAGACTGAGCTTGAAGCGAGAATCTGAAAAAGCCTGTGTAGGAATTGCTTTGTCTCAGCAAAAGGTGATCTGATAGTGGAGCAATGATCAGGCTGTTGAGGGACGAGCAGAGATTGCCCGGCCAGTGCCAAATGCAGGGCTAGGCCTGGCTTGGGCAGGAGAGGTAAGAGCCAGGCACAGTGGAGAAGGCTGAGGAAAGAGTGGTCAGATAGATAATCACTAAGGAGCAGCAGAAACCCCATCTGAGAGATCACAGACCTAAAGGAGATAGAATCTCAGTGCTTTTAATACAGAAATACAAAGATGAGCTGCATAGGCCGGAGGACACAGCCAGCGAATGTGCTGCTAAATTAGCACATTATATGCAAGGTAAGCAGTGAGAGGAGCTGGCACCTCCTCACACAGGGCTGGCTGCAGTGGCCGTGTCTGGGAGGTGGCTGGCTGAAGGGCAGGGTTGGGTCCTGCTCCTGCTGCTAAAATCTGCCATCTCCTCATCCAGTGAAGCATAGCACAGCGGTTGCAGGGCTTGATTCGCTCCCAGTTTGCCTTCCTCCTCCCCCTGCAAGGCTGCACACACCTCTGAGTCCTGGGAGACGCTGCTCCGAAAGCATCTGCTGCGTCTTAGAGGCCACGAGGGCCTTTTTTCCCAGTAGGCAGTAATTTGGGCATGAACTAAGGACAAGAACTTGACTTCAGCTGGAGGAAAGATCAGTTCAGACCTAGAAATGCAATGAAGTCAGTCTCTTGGGAGTGAACTGTTAACTCGCTTCATGCTGGCGGAGCAATTGCAGTCACCCTTGCACAGTTCCTGCACTGTGTTTAGCATTTCATGGCACTTTGGGGCAGCTTTAAGTTGTATTGTTTGTGTTTAGGAAATTAAAAGCCTACAATATATGTATCTCAAGCGTATAAGTGCCTACATACCGTGGCAATCTGTTCATCTTCTTGGAAAATTGGCAACAATAAGAAGGTTTCTCAAAGATGATGTTTTCAGCACATTAGCATTTTTCAAGTACAAAAGTGTGGCTTTGGTTACTCAGTTTAATTTGGCTTTTATGTTTTGACTTCCTGGTTTCTTGCTTGAACGGGCTAATGAAGGTTTAACACTTAGATATAATGAAGGTCAGGGAAGAGAAGGAGCTTTCTAAAACAAAAACAAACCATTTTGGTTTTTTTCCTAAAAATGTATGAAATATGACCTATCACACTGGACATGAATATGACCTATAATTTAAGTAATGCGTATAGCCCTTCCCTGAAATGCCAGCGAAAAGCCATCCAGAGTAGGAAGCAAACTGGGTGCTGTCCAAGTGAATTCCTAAAATAATGCAGCTGATACTGACTACACAAGGAGCAACTGGGAAAGTAGAATCATCAATTAAAATGTATATCAGAACACCACATGCCAACAGTAATTGACTAGTTCATGTTTTGGAATATTACTGTTATATATGTCAATATTACATTTACATATGGCAGTATGATGTAATGTGAACCACATGGTTTAAGTAGTCTTCCATGTTGTTTTTAGTATGGGAACATATTTACATTTTGTGGAATTTCTGATACTTAGTTTGACTCTCTGACTCTAACGGACGTAGTCACAGCACTCAATTTTCCTAAATGTGCTTCCTGATATGGAAGATGTATATATACATGAAGCACATTCTAGCTGCATTTTTCTTCAGTTTCTGAGCTTTACTGCTTGTATCCACCAGTTCTCCTTTTAATGCAGTTCCAAATGAGAGACCAAATGTAGTTGCAGCAAGTCTGTGGGATTGCATGTGTGTCTAAAGACATGCTGCACTGGCATCAAAACTATCAACATATTTTAAGATGGAGCCCATGAAACGTCTGAGCTGTCGGTGGCTTCTGGATCAAGTCTTACTGATCCTGCAGGTCAGCATAAGAAGGTCCCAGGGCACTCTAGACAATCTCACTCTTATCACATTGCTTAGTCTAAAGATTACATTTACACAAGTGAACCTTTCTAATTAGGATTGATCTATGTCTTGGGTATCTTTTCATTTAGAAAGTCTGACCTGTCAAGATTGGTTTTATCCCAAACTGGAGTGCAAAATTGACACCACAGCCACAAAAATGGAAAAGGGAAATTGGGAAAATGTTGAAGTGTGGAAGAACATATTTTGAACAGTTACTGAAACGGCGTATTTCCAATATTTAAATATTTCATTGCTTTTTCTACATCAGTGCGAGGAACCTCAGTGTTGAAATAGGGAACATTAGTCTTTGTATGTGAATGAAATACATTCTCCATTTGTACCCAGCTTGCTCTTTCAGAAGGAGGCATGCATGAGACAGCTCTAACCAAATCCCAAACACCGTTTTTAGCTGGCCTAGACAATCATCGGTCTTTATTTTTTCCTGGCAGCCTTTCTATATACATGAAAAGGAGAGTGCCTGCTCGTGGTCTGGACAGACTGCTCTCCCAGCACACTGCAGCATAGCTACTTGCTCTTCAGGAATTAGAAGGTTATTGCAAAGCTGGAATTTTCCATTCTGCACCGTGAATGCAGAGAGACTCATTGTCAAACGATCAATGTTTTCTTCCAAGCCTTGGAAACACTGCAGAGGTTCAGCCTTCAGGAAATTATTATTTTCCCACAAAGAGAACCCTTCATTATGAACTGATAATTAAACAGCTGAAGCCTAATGTACTCCATGCTTTTCTTTCAACTCAGACTGTGCTTACAAAGCCAGCAATTTTCAGGTCTGACTTCTCCAAGACACAGCATCTGAGTGAGAAAGAAAAGTTGAAGTAACAAGGGCTGCATGTTAGGTGTGTCTAGTAAAAGAGAACAGCAGCTGAGGGGGGTGTACGTTACATTCTTCAGGACATTGTTTTAAAGAAAAACCTAAGGGAGCAAACAGAGATTTGTTGTGCCATGAACAGAAATATGAACTGACCTCCTCCTCACATCGGTTTGTATTCTGGAACTCCTACACTTGGCCCATGTCTGCTGGCGAAGGTCAATGTAGCTGCATTGTCCCACTTACAGCAGCAGGGAGTTGATCATCTCATGTAAGTGGATTTATCCCTGATTAGCAGTAGTGAACAAAATCAGGATCCCACCAGGGCACTCGGGCCAGGAGTTAAAAATTGCTGGTTGCAGTGTCTGAACTCTGCCTGCAGCTAAAAGCTTGTTTGAAAAAAAGAAAAACGGGAGGGGAGGAGGGAGAGAACATAACAAACATTTGCTAAGGGGAAACGGGAGGAGACTATGTGAATAGACAACTTTTCAGAAAGTATTGATACTTGTAAAATGGGAATCACACAGCAGTTCTTAGTGACAGTGATAGTAATATAATATATTCAGATAAAAGATTTTGAAATCTGTGCAATTACACAGATGTAAGATGTATACAAACATGCAGTCATCCTAGCAGTGTTCCATTGCTGTCCTTCCCATAACTTTCTCTTTTTTTCTCTTTGATAATGTGTCTTTATGGTCCAACCTTATGTTCCAGCTTTCCAGCTGTCACTCAAGCTGCATGCAGGGAAGGATTTGCTGAGCAAAATAGATCTTATGTAAGGAATGAGAGAAGGCTTTCTGGAGTTACCCCACGGTTAACTGCAGTTTTCTTTCATTTCTTTCATTCAACATTTCTTATTGAAATGGAAATCCCAGTCTTCTCTCTCTGCTTGGCTACAGCTCAAAAGGCAAAGCAGTCTCCCTCTCAACTTTTGGGGTCTTGTCACCAGCTATTATGGCAACAGGTCCCCCTGTCCTGCCAAGAGACACATGGAAGCATATTTTTGAGATAATTATCATATAAGCAGGAAAGCAGGGAAATGTTCTACTTCTGTGATGACCTGTGATCTCCATTGTTTGCTAGTGGAACAGGAGCATTGTTGAATAATTTTTACAGCCTCAAAAGAAGTAAGAAATAGTACAGGCAATAAATTGTGATATATACTGCATGTATGCTGTGATATATACTGTGATATATGCAGTAAAGTTTAGCCATGACATAGAGGATCTTTTCTCTTAGCCCTCCCTGCTACTACAAGGGCAAGCAAATTGTTCTGGAGGCTGTGTCTCGGTGACTTAGCACCATAAATCATCAGCATCTCCACTAAAATTCCTTGGCCTAATTGTGACATTTTGTAAGTTGACAGGGCTCCGTTGACAGCTATCTCTATCTCTGACTCTGCTGATCTACCCCACTGAAATCCCAACTGATGTAACGCCTGAGTCAAACAGAGTTCACTTCTAAGTGGTGGCAAGAGAAACTTTGCCCTTCTAAGACAGAAATATGTGAGAAACCCTCTGAAGACCTTGAAAAGCTCCCAGAGTCTCGGCACTGTTGTAAATGTCAGCCCAGGGGAACCACGGGGAGCTTAAAGCCCAACCATAACAGAGCCACGCTCGTCCTTGCCTGGCGTCAGTGAGTGATTTCAGTGAGCTTTAGATCGGATTCCCATAGCAAGATCTTCAAAAGAGCCTGTTGCAGTTGCACAGTTGCAGTTGCTACTCCATTTCAAAGCATTACTGGGCACATACGCTATCCACTTAATGTCAATAAAGCTTTACTGCTAATACATCAAAGGTATTTTATGGGCAAATTCTGCATCCTGGTCGTTATTGCTAGGACCTACTTTTAATTGCACTGTTGAAATAACATTACCATATCAAAAGATAAAGAACAAACTGTTTCAGATTGGTTCAATACATCACTAATTGGATTTTAGATTGCTTGGTTTCTTTCTTTTTATTTTTTTTTTGTGTTGCCTTTTTTTTTTTCCTTTGGTTTGTTGTTAATAGGTTTTGTAAAACAAACGCTAGCATAGCAATTAAAAATTATCCACCAAAATCTGGGATAAATGACGTCCTTCTGCTAACAATTTGAAAACCCACTGTGAACACTCTGATGGATGTTGTTGAAGTAGATCGTGGTGGAAATTTCATCGAGAAATTGTTGAGACAGACTGAAACCTCTCTTGCCAGGCGAGAAGGATGAGTCAAGTGCAGGCTGGCTGATGCCTTAGCGACAGAAACTGGTGGCCTTTGGTTGGATGTTTGCATTGCTCAGATAGCTTCTAGCAGCTAGGAAACTGGTCTTAGTGTTTAGAAGATGATCACTAATGACATGCAAGGCACTGAAGGTTCACTGACGTGAGTTAGAAGTTACTGGGAAGAGAATGAAGATCTCTGTGTCAGACTTGGCAGTTTTTTCTGTTATTCTGTGCAGGACTAGCTTCTGGGCTCCTCTCTCTGTTCTGTGCAATCTGTTTTTTTCTCTGAACATACGGAAGGCTGAAAAAGAGATGATGCCTCCTCTGATAAGATCAGCCAGGCAAATGATGTGCTCTGTGTACTTGGAAGGCTGGCCTGGGTTTATGACATACAGAAAATGCGTTATGTCTTGGAAAATGTGATGAGGTCCTTCA
Source organism: Penelope pileata (assembly GCA_013396635.1). Taxonomy (NCBI): domain Eukaryota; kingdom Metazoa; phylum Chordata; class Aves; order Galliformes; family Cracidae; genus Penelope; species Penelope pileata. Next base: position 1,925,260 of record WBMW01000972.1, read on the forward strand.
AACAGTCCTTTCCTCCACCCCCTGATCCTGACAGTAGCTGTTTTTACAGGTATATGTTATAGTGGAGCTTGGGTGCTGCAGTCTGCATAAGATGACCATACAGCTCCTCTGTCTTAGAGCTACTTAATACAGTCACTGCTATTGGGAGAGAAGTCATGGTGCTATGTAAGGGAGACATCGTCTTCTTAATTCATGAAAGATAAAAACGTTTTGTAATCATAGATGTTATCAAAACCTTCTAGCTTTCAGCTCAATTAAAAAGATGAAAGAGCCAAAAGTATTCAAAGGCTTTTTCTCCTCCAGGTCGTTTCATGTGACCTCAAGCCATAGAAGGAGGCTTTTGCTGCAGGGGTGGCTGCAGCTTGTGAAGGAGGCATGGTTGCCTTAGAAAGAGACAACTTGTGTCACACACAGAGCTGTTTGTAGCTGAAAATGGGATTTCTCATAGCAAAAGATGTTACGCCAATGGCTTTGCTAAAGCCCATTATGGAAGATCTGGACTCCAAATATTTGGCAAGTTCTGGGGCTTGGTGCTTAGCACCATCTATACAGCTGAAGTTGGCACTGATGTGCCCACTGATGTGGGCCTCTTCAGGCCAACTAATCTATGCTGCCTGCAAGATATCCTTGAAGTATAATTATTCTGGAATCAGAAAGATATTAATGTATCGTGGTTGCATTTGCCTGAGATTATTTTCAAAGTAATGAATGCAGCAAAAAGTTTCCAGCTTTCTGCTATATCATAACCACCTGAAAGGGATATTCATCAAGTTAAATGTGTGCCTGGTATGCAAGTAATGTGAAGTGCTGCCAAAGATACTCACTTTGCTAGCTAAAGACCATACATTGTCTGCAGCATTTATTTTTCCCTATAATCAATGTACTTAATTAATCAGCTGCACACAGAGAAAGTGCAAGGTGGCTAATCACTTTAATCATTAAGCAGTGGCATTAATTTTCACTTAAGGCATCATTCAGGGAAAGTAAATTAAGATTGTTGAAATGACAAATGTACAGGGGTGGAAGAGCAGATAAGGACATTTCTTCATCAGCTCTGGCAGGCACTTTTAAATTTGGGTTGTGCCTTTCTCCTGCGCTTCTCCAAGTAAGTTTGTTTGGAATTTTTTTCTTCTTTTATTTAGACAAGAAAAGAAGAGGCAAGAGGTTGGTTCTCACTGTTTGCTTTGGAGGGACCTGTATTGTTCTGTTTTAGTTTTATATTACCTTCTTTTCTGGAGACCACTTAGCTTTTGAAACTGGCCAGAAATCTTCCATTAGAACAATATTTTTTGCCAGCAAAGATCAGTGTTTTACAAACTAAAAGTGTCCCTGGGAAAATACAAGTAAAATATTTTTATTTTGGATCATTTCGACCTCACTTCAGATATTTGGCTGATGGAACTTTCTGAATTAAATCAGCAGCAACAAAATACCACTCCAGTTCATGGTCTCCTTGGGAGGACAGGTACAAATACAGAGTCTCTTGGGGGTGGTGCACATCATGTAATTTTAAACCAAAGCCCAACAAAATGAAACGGGGAGCTCCTAATTCTCCAAAGGAAGAACATCACATTTATAGTTCGAAAAGAACAAAATATTTTTGCAGTTTTTGCATTTGGAAATTTTTATTTGTGAAAAAATAGTTATTTTAACTGTTCATCCTGCTTAAAAAACTGTTGGTGTTGAAGACCCTGAATATCTTTCACCATTGAAATGGAACTTACTTAAACTTCACGTTGTATTACATTTTGGCTACTTAAGGTATCACTAGGCAAGCTGGAATTAGATGGTACATGTGGGGAATGCTGCTCCCTCAAAAAGCTTCACAAAAATTTGACAGGTGTTAAGGACAGACTTTCAGGCCAAGTGCTGATTTTGGCAAGAAGAGTCTCAAACTCACCACTGTTTATTAGTGGGCATGCAAATGGTTTTAAAGAGAGTGTTTTGGTTGAGCCCTTTAGATAAGCCTCCAGAAGAGGAGAGCAAGAAGGCACAGGAGCCTGCTTTCTTTTGCAAAACCATGCTAACCTAAATACAGTAGGTAAAGATGGAGATGATTTCAATACTTAAACACGTCTCCTTCAGTGTGCCTGTAAGTTATTTTGGTTCATTTGAAATCAGTTCAATTTTTTCTGTCTTGGCACTTCATCTTGATGCTGCTGCTTTGTTTTGCGTTGTTTGACTTTGTTGTATGCATTTATGTTTTCCACATTAATATTTTACTTCTTGGTAGATGACCTAGTATGCTATGTAGGTAGTTAAGATATTTTTAAATGCGTGCCCTATTTCACGTTGCTTTGATTTAAATATAATGTTCTTCATTGCTGTTGTACTACCAACAGAAGCAGTAAGAATAGTGAACATTTCTTACATGGAAATAGAATAGCAGTGCACAATGTCTGATAAAATGTCGGTCTCATTGAAGTCACTGGTAGTCTTTCTGTGCAATCAGAAGAGCAATCAGAAATTTGGCAGACAGCATAAACAACAGGTTTGTAATGGTTATTCTACTGGGTATTGCTTTTTTTAATCATCCAAGCAAGAGACAGGCTTCCTAGCTTCAGCAGAGCAAATAAGGGTGCCAAAAGCTGTAGAAACATAACTGCCCAGGCTAACATCATTTACTGCAGTACAGGAGTTTGTATTTGATGAAACTTCTGTTATTTCCCATGCTGTGCAGCTGTTGTTCGGTGAAAGTTAAATGGATGTGCTAGTGCATATCTCAGTCACATATTCCCTGTACTGTCTTTACTCCTAAATTTTGAAATAGATTGAGGATCTTTGGAAATGTCCTGTGGGCAGGTTGTGGTCTGGATTTTATTAAAGAAGATGCTGGTCTTTGAATATGTACAAAGGAAAGCACAAAAGACTGTGCTGTGTTTGTGGACTTTGTAATTTCAATGCCGGTGCACGCTTTTTAAAATTACTTATTGTGAGAAACTAAATCACTTCAATTCTGTGCAGCACTTAACTCAGTTGCAGAATTAGTCAAAAGTGGTACCATGTCTGACTGATGTAATTGCAAATCGCTCATTGTCAACTAATGATGTCTAGGACATTTCTTAAATTTACGCATTCAATAAATTTCTGTGAAAACATCAGCTGTCATCAAATACAATCATTAAGAGAAGAATCTGGAATGATCATGTACTGTTTAAAAGCATAGATAGTTGCAGAGTATAGTACGTATGGGTATACATGAGATTGTTCTGAAATGCCACCTTTTCTCCTGAAATTTTGTATTTAGCTGTTCACTGGTTTCTCTGTCTTTCACATAGAATAAACAAAGCAAATGATTTTTAATTAATGGAAAAGCATATAAATTGGCCCATTAAAGTCCCTGTGAACCCAGCATGACTTGACGGATATTAGTCACAAGAATGCTCTCCTGGGATGCTCTCAAACTATGCTAATGAGGTCAGCATGCAACTGGAATAAGAGAGTAGATCTTCAAGACCTTGTAACTCCAAGGCACGTAAATCAACCTGTGTTTGCTTTTTGCGATGAAGGAAATGTAGATAATGATTTGCATTATGTTTTCTCTGTATCTTCTCTGAACTGTTCGTCTTCTTTTGATCCACCTACAATGTCTTTTTTTTTTATGTCCATTCGTCATTGTCCATATTTACGCAACTTAGGTAAAACTGAGTGCTAGTTATCAGTTGGTTCTTCTCTTGTCAGCTGAGAAACATGTCAGAACAAGAAGAAACCGTCCGCTTTACTGTCTTGCCAGTTCTTACTTTCAGTGCTCTTGTGTAACCAGGGCAGCTCTCTCAGCTTCTCTCTTGTCTTCCCAAACACTGTTGACTCGGTCTGTCTGTTGTTGCTAACCACCTAAGCCACTTTGATTTCCATCTTCTCCAAAGCTGCAGTTTGTCTGTTTTGTAAAAGCATGATTGGTGTAACTGGTTAAAGCGATCATCCTCAGCAGCCCCCCAGTTTTGTTTTATGAGTACCATTATAACCGTATGTCCAGTATTTGTGCGCTCGTCTGGAAACATTGCCGATAATTGATCAGTTTTTGCTGATTCTGACTGAGATGCCTCTGTGGTTGTGGAGGGTGATGTGGGTGCTAACACTTGCTAGCCTCGTGCAGCAGCAGAGCACAAGCAGCCTCTCTTCACCCTGTGTCAAGCTGAAGAACTGTGCCTGAGTTACTGCTGAGTACTGCAAACTCTGAGCTACAGATTTTCTTCCGCTGTTGGAAAAAATAGTCTCTTATCCACCAAGTGGCACTTGAGAAAGAGACCTTTTTGTTGGATGTGATCCAAATCCTGCTGGCGGTATTTGGTAGGAAAGCCTGTGGCAGATTTTGGTAGGCTTTGAATCAAGCCCATTGATAGGAGTGAGAGAGCTTAGCTCCCCTTCCTTCCAGCTCATCCCTCAAAGAGGTGGAAGTGCTGGCTGCCATCACAGCTCTGCAAACACAACCTTTACTGCAGCTCAGCACCCAACACGTTTGATGTACCGACAAACTTGTCAGCTATTTCCTACAGGAATATAACTAAGAGTAATGGACCTGAACTTTGGTGCTCTGCTGCTGGCTTTATACCTCTGTTACTCTCCCAACTTCAGTAGGTCACACTAATACATAACAGGAGTAATCTGAAGGGGTGAAAAAGGTCCCTGTATTGGAAAGGGAATGCAGGCCAGGTTTTTGATAAGGTGGAACACTAAAGCCAGACGAAGTATGTGTTCACAGTATTTTTCAGTAAAATTAATTTTGCTCCTTGTATTTGCTAACATCATGAAATGATCCAAGGGCTTCTAGCTACTTGGATGCCATGTTTTTTCTTCACAAACACCCTGGCTCTGAATTAAAGAAATGAAGGAGTTCATTCCATAAGCTGAAGCATTAAAGCTTTAAATTTGCCAGTTGTCCTGAAACTCATTACCTTTGATTGATTTATTAATCATCTTCAGTAATGTGCCTCCATATGAACATTCAGTACCTCTTCAGTATGTTTGAGGCGTATCTCAAAGACTGTTGTGCATCCCCTCTGAAATTCAAGCAATGTTTAGCTGAGCAGAAATATGTTTCAATTTCTGTACATTAACACGCTTTTGCCTTCAGAACTCTGACTCTAAGTAATGAACAACTGTTGATGTGTTTCAGGTTTCTCCTACATCATCCTGAAAATTGTGGAGGAAAAAAAATGTTCTCTGCTATTTAAAAAAAGAAAGAAAGAAAAAGCTCATGCCAATGCATGTAGCTGAATGCATCTGGAATTCCTTTTGATTATTATACTGGAAAAGCATTTAACAGTCTTAATAGCTAAGAATGGAATGGATTTTTTCTTTTATCCTTAGAAGCTTGAAAAGGTTGTTGTGCTTAGGTCTGCCTGTGTCACTGCTGTACTACATAGGTGCTTTATCCCCAAGTGCAATAAACAGCATGTGAGATAATTTTAGCTGCAGGCTTTGTTCTGAGGATGCTTACATCCCAAAGAGCACCAGCTGGCAATGTAACTCACCTGGGTTTTCTGATTCATTTATTTTTTTGATTTGCAGGGGAAATAGGAAAGAAATTAGTGAAAAGTAAAATAAAAGGTAAAATAAGAGGCAGTGCCAAGTGAGATGAAGAGAAGCTGATCAGTTACTTGACAAAGGAAATCTGTCTAATCTAGAAAAAGAATACGGTGTAGGATATCTTAGTGAAGCTATTTTTCATCATAACCATCACTTGAAAAATACTACTTAAATGAAGATAAATATAAACGTTAACACAAGTCCCCATGTCTTTTTCAGTTACATGGGGCTTTTGTTTGTGGTTGATTTTTATTTTTCAAACCTAAGCATTATCAGGTTTTCAGCTTTGCAGAATAAGAAGCTGTATCATGACAAAGTGAACATGTCTTCCTATAAGTTCTAACAACTGGATTATTAGAAGTGTTACCACTTGTTATCTCATATGCCTTTACTGTTATAAATTAAGCAGCAGTCAAATATTGATTATTATAATCAGTTTATTTTCTTTTGGCTGTAATTTACCTAGTTTAGCTGTTGACCTAACTCTAAATTTTTGAGCGTTAGGGAAATTGAAGTAAGAGCTTTTTCAGTGCTAACCACAAAACCATCCAGTTAAAGGAAGCCTTCTCAGTCCCTTGATAGATCCAGGAGGCTGCAAAGTGGTTTCCTTAGCAGCTAACAGGCTGCTGAAAGGAAAGACCAATGACTTGAGGGAACGAATTGGGTCATTCATCATTTCACCAAAATCAGAGCTTCCTCCCAGAACTTCTTTGTTTCAATAAGCCAGCTTTATCCAGCAAGCGTTATGGGGAAACCCATGCTTTGCTGTGTATGTAGGACAAACTAACCAAGAGCAATACAATGGTGTTAGCTGCTCCTGAAATTAATGGCATCAAAGAACTCCAGTAATCTTTCATACCTTTTTTCTTATATTATTTATTTTATGGTGATGTCTTCCACTTGGCTGCTCTGTGCAGCAGGTTTGCTTTGTACTGTGAAATCAACATTGCAGTGTGCTCTGTACTTTCTCATTTTGTGGACAGGCAGAGCCTCTAATGAATACCTGAAACTGGAAAGCAAGGACAGTTTATGGGCACCTTGGGTAGTATTCAGGACCTGGCATATTTCTCTGCTCCATCCATTTCAAATGGTACTGATTTATTTTTCTGTGATTGCTTTGAAAAGGAGGATGATAGAAAAGTATGCTGCTGTGTTATTCATTATTGGAGGTATGCCTGAGTATTCCTTCTTTTATAATATACCTGTAAGAGCTGGGTAAAAGGCTTATGTTTCTGGAGGGAGGTGAAAGTATTTGCAGACAGTGAATTCCCTCTTTACAGTTAATATCTTTGAACGCAGCTCATTGCTTTGTAGACGTGTTCTCGCTGTCGACAAAGGCTTGAACACAGCTCTGGATTTGCTGGATAGCAATATAGAACATGTAAATTAGTTCATGGAGGAGCAGAGCTACTTAAGAATTTGCAGATTTCTTTTTCATTCCCGCTTCCAAACAAGACAATAACACAAAAGAAAATACCAACGAGGAGCTAGAACAGCGTGCTTCCCATGGCAGAGAGAAGATGGCTTACTGTATGACTACTGACTTGGCAGCTGTGACTCTTTTTCATTAATGACCTTTAAGCCTTATTGTACCCCTCCCAGGCAAAATATCATGTTGCCTCCTTTTTAGCCTCATGGTGAGCATATTCCATTTTCTGAGGCTCGTGTCTACAAAACTGAATTTCATTTTCCTCCCATATGATGCTCAGTGTTATTTTAGTACAGTTTCTCAGAGATGTTATATGTTGTAATTTGAGCCCAGGGGTTTGCTCACTCTTTGGATCAGTAAAGAACTCAAACAAGCAAAAGGTATCTTACTGCCTTAGATCTCCAAGGAATTGCAGTTTCTTGAAGAGGGTAAGCCTAGATGCCACTTGTGTTAAAAATGTTTCTTTGGTATTAAAAGATTCAGTCTCTGGGCTAAATTAATCAGTGCTTAATGTCATGAGTAGAATCAGATTGTGGCCAGCAGACGTTTGTCTTTAATTGTTTGTCTCATGGACTTTCATGTAAGCATAGACAGATTTCTTGAGTTAAGAAGAAAAAGAGAATTACATGTGAATTACTCTTTAGAGGCTTATAAAGCCATATAAAAATTTATGAGCTTGCTGCGTTATTCAAGGTACATAATTTTATTACAGGTCTGAGCAATGCATGGGACAATTGATTTACTGTTATTGTTGTATTTTACAGAATGAATGTTTTACAGCGAAGATTGTACTTCGTATATTTTTAAAACTACAGGGCAATTCTTTGGAAGTCAAAGCCTATTTTTAAGGAAAGCTGAATTTCATACATAGGCAAAAGTCATCTATTTGTATCACGGTATGTGAACCATTATTTAGTATATGACTGAAAGAATCTCATCATCATTTTTGTTGGCATCTTATATGGGATAAGATGCTAACAAAAAATTTGGGATAAGATGATCGTTCCCTGGAGCTGATCATCTCCACTGGGGGTAGAAAAAGACTGGGCAAGTACTTTAGATACTGACAAATCAAGTTTAAGGAGAAGTACCTACTGTTTTGACATTGAAATTGGAAAACTGGAACCTGAGTTGCAAGGCAATATATTTTTATTTCACTGTGCTGCTGCAGATCCTCATCTGCACTGGTTTTAGTTGCCACCTCATCCCTGAGTTAGTGATAAATGTCCTTTGCTGCCTGCTGGGAGGGCCAGCCTGCAGAGGGGAATGACAGATCAAAGATTTCAATATTCACTTCCCAAAAAACAAGATGAAACATTTTGGCTATCAACCAAAGCTGTTCCTTTTTTGATCCACTGTTTTAGAGAATGGGGGAAAAGAGGGGAGGAAAAATAAACTAAAAAAGAAAAGAGGTTCTAGCATAAGTATTTGGGGATTTGATCTTTAAATTAGGAACTTGAAGCAGTCCATTTGTACTCGTCAGTGCTGTTTCATTACCAGTTCTACTGCTTTCATAGCGTGGGTGGAATGTTCGTTCATGAAGATGAAACTTGCTGTCTTTTCTCAAAGACCCTAATGAAGATAAATCTTGCAGTCAGCAGTTGTTTTCTTTCCAAGAATTCTTCTTAATTTTGCACTTTGTCTATAGTTCCTGCTAAATTAGATATCTTTATCCTCTGAGTGCAGTGTTCCAAAATCAAGTGAATAAGAACTACAGAATTTGGAAGAGTGTTGCACAACTTGGTTTGTAGCCTGCCTAAAGCAACCCTTCCGTAGTCTGACATTTGGTTACGTGGGACATAGAGCAGAGCTGTCTGCTGCAGGGTGGGCTGAACCATTTGTGGAATCCGTTTTCCTATCACCACTCTGGACTCAAGTGGTGCATTTGCAGAGCTAGAAGGGCTTTTCCATCCATAATTCTCTGCACAAAGGAATTACAGAGTCAAGAGTGGTTGATAGCTTCCACGAGGTGCTACATTGCGTGATGTTTTCCTGAAAAATCAGCCTCAACAGCCCCTCTTTGAACTTAGTCCTATGTGAGTAGGACTGTATTCCTTACATATGAGGAAAAAAAATGAGCTGATGCACAACTGAGTTTAAACTCTTATCCATACAATAGTTTTAAAGTGAAACCAGAAATTCCAACTGAGCAAGGAGCTGGTGATGTATTGAATTACATTTAGTGCCCAGTTAGATCATACCTATGTGAAAGAGATCTGAAACCATTGGAACTAAGCTTAGTTATCTGCGGTCTGCATAGTATCCAGGCCATTTCTAGTCCAAGGCAGTAATATAAGAAAGTTTATTTAATTTGTGATTGAAATTAATTTCTCTCCAAAGGTTGCCAAGTCTAGACTGTGACAGAGTAGGTTTTATCTCCTAATTAAATTATTTAGAGAGAGTCATCATTTCTATTTTGACTTTACCATGGGATGTATTTTTCCACCTTATCCTGCTAGGAGTAGATACTGCACTTGTTACTAATGAACAGGACTGGATCTTCTGTTTGGCTCATTTGTTTTTACTGACACTCATTTGTTTTTACTGCCTTGTGTGAGATGAGTCCTGGCCCCTCGTGCAAGTCCTTGTTGCAGCTCCTCTGGACACAGCAGAAGCCAAACCTTGCACTGAGATGGGCTGTTTGTGCCATGAGGCTTTTGTCACATGGGACACCCGTTGTGGTACGTCACTCATCTCTTGTGTGAGCATCATATCCCACAGAACAATTGGTGTACTCGTGAAATTCCCACCATGGTAGGAAGAGCCTTCTGTAGCCATACAGAGCGCAGGTATTTTTCCCAAACTATGATACCTGTAACTGCTTAAATTGCTTCTGCATGTTTCAGGCTGTAGCAGCTGATTAGCAAGTCCTGTTCTGTAGCACGAGGCAAGATGCCTTTCTTTGCTGTCTTTCACTGTGGCAGTATTTGCAGCTGCACCCCAGCAAAAGCTGTGCCTATAGCATCATGCTTTATCACAAGTTGTAGTTAAAGTAATACAAATTGCACATAACAGAACCTAGGAGCACTTTGAAGATGGAGAAACAGAAAGGTGAAGTGACTTGCTGTGACCCCAGAAAGCTTCAGACTGCTTCCAGCCAGGTGAGCTGTGCCTGTTGGCATTCGCTTCATGGGGAAGCACCAGCTATAGTACCTTGGCTTCTATATTTGCATGACACAGGAGGGCACAGCGCTGCAGTACCACAGAGCACAGCACTGCAGGTGCTCTGAGAGGCCCAGAATCTCCTATCCGAGGATTCTGCCTCCAGAAACCCCCAGGAGTGGGTGCTGGGGGAGCAGCATGGCCAGAGGCTGTGTGATGCCTGCTTGTTTGTGGCCTCCTGCCTGCCAGCATTCGCTGTTTTGTGGACTGTTGGAGAAGTAGGAAGCACAGCATCTAATGCCTCTTCCAGATTTATCTTCCATTAATGTGTCTAACCTCTCTTTTGTCAGGCTTTTGACCTTTGTATTGCTGGGGGCCAGTGAATTTTGTAACTCATTACATGCTCTGTGGAAAAGTACCTCTTGCTGTTTTCTGCTGCTTCTAAATCTTCCCTCTGGTAATTTCTGTGGATTCCCGCTAGTTCTTGCATTATGAGAAATAGTAAATAACTCCCTGTCCACCTTCTCTGTGCTATTCATGATTTACAGACAACTATCATGTTCCCCCCTTTTTCCCTGGCTGAAAAGTCATGTTCTATTTACTCTTCACTCATACAGATCCATGCCATTCAAAGTGCTATATAAGCAACTGTGGTAATTAAAAGAGGTAAATTAAACATACATCTGGCACAGAGACTCAGAAGCACTGAGAACCTGTGGGTATTGCTGAAATTATTAGAAGGCATCTTACGGCCGAAAATCAGGGCCTTAGTTTAGAGATTTTGAGTGATCAGTAAAGATCCTCACAAAGGTATTTGGCTATATTTGATCTGGAGAGCAGCACTGAACCGTGTGGTTGGCATTCTGCAAGCCTGTACTCCATTCAGATACTGCAGAATATTTATTTTCCATGCTGAACATAAAGAACCAAGCTTTCTGAAATGATGACCCAAGAATCACTGGACAGTAACCACACAGATACTCAGTTTTACCCTCCAAGGATCAGGACAGTGTTCTCTCTTCATTCTGGCACAAGTGTTTTTGGGAGCTGGGGTTTTTGAATCAAAGATCTGAAGACTTTGGTGCCACCAATGGACTGCCTGTTCCTGCACCCCCTGGAACTGAGAATTTGCTGAAGGGGAATGTTTGTAGGAGCAAAGCTATTCAGACACAAGTCTCAAATTATCTTCAATAGCATGCTCAGCCAAATCTTAAAAAGAATGTAAGTACACATTAATTAAGAATTAACATAATTCTGTTCCTTGTGTATGGTGTTTATTAAAATAGAAACTCTGTGTAGATACACTTGAGAGGAAGCTTCTAAATATTTTTAAAAGCTTAATTGTTGGTCGCCCTTTTTTTTTTTAATTAAGAGAAAAGAAAGAAAATGGCACTTGACTTTCTGAAACTTTCCACTTGCTTCTCAAATATAGCATCAAAAAGTTGCTGAGTGTCCTTAGTTCTGCTGATGGGGCAAAATCATGAATGATTTAGATTATATGAAAAGGAGAGGCATGGGATGGCATTCTCAGAAAGCCACATTTGTGAAGCTGTTCAAACAAGTGAAGGATCAAGAAAATATGCAAAGAGAATTTTGAGACGTGTGTCCTGACCATTAATACAGTTTTCACATAGAATTTTGAGAAAATTTTCATAGTCATCGAAATGATTTTAGAAATCTTAACTGTCTTAGCAATGTAAGTCAGTTTTTAAAAATAATTATGAGATGGAAGACCCCAAGTGTATGGTCATTTCTACTACTGATTGGAAGACGGCATTTAATTTTTTTCCTGCCACAGTAAGTAGCCTAATACCGAAACACTTATGAAAATGTTGATGGGGTGATCAAATGAACCTGAAACAGTACCTAAATCCTGTTGTAAAGCACTTTCAGAAATGGCATTCAGTGTCTGAATGGTGTTTGCTGAAACGTAAACGAGCAGGTCTCTCGTGGAATTTCACGTGAGATCAGAGAAAAAATGACATTTTCTTTCTAAGGGGAGAAAAAAAAACCAATACCTAATGAAGTTATCCATGGATATATGTGTCCTGCTTTACCCTGCATGTCTGCTTTCCTGTTGACTTAGTGAACTTCTTTGTGTTTTGCAGAATGCCCAAGCTAGCTACGACTTCAGCAGTAACGATCCCTACCCCTACCCCCGCTATACTGATGACTGGTTTAACAGGTAAGGGGGTTCCTGTTGGCCTGCTGTTCCCTTCTATTTGCACAGAAAATTTTGAGTATTTGCTAAGATTTGTAGAATGTCTATTTTCTACTAAATTCTGTGTTTGCCAAAACAGAAGGTTCAATCTCACTGCAGCTTAAAAATTGGAGGTTGCTTCTGACTTCATTCTTTTAGATAATCTCTAGGTAATGCTGAACAGTGGTTCATAAATGGTTTAAAAATGGTTCATTGTGGTTTTTAAATGAAGTTGCTGCTTCAGAAATGCATATATTTAAATTGGTTTTACAGGTAGTAGCCACATACAGTTTTCTGTCAGCTATCCTATGACGTTATGATAACCCTGCTCTGAAAGTTTATTACAGTTGTGATGGGTTGCCCATCTACTGCATCTGATGCTGTATGACTGCTGTTTAATTTCAAAGGGAGTGAGCTGGAAGGAGGAATTTTATGAGATTGGAGTCTGACAGGAAAAGGCTTCGAGGTGGGAGGAAACAGTCTTTTCATTTGATTGTAAACTAAGACTGAAAGGCAGCATGGTGTAGAATGACCAGCTTAAAAACAATTAAATCTTACATAAGTTCTGAATCATCTGTCTTTTCACCGCAGTGTAAAGACTGTGTACTGGAGTAGCATTTCAGAGTTTGATTCTGAGGTACTTCAAACTGCTGAAGGAATTAAGTGCACGTACACTGTCTGGGAACCTGTTCTATTTTATCTGTTTTAAGCCTGGAATTGACAGTGCAACTATGCCAGTTGCATTGTTTCTCCCTAATACATCATGGTTCCCCAAGTCTCACTTTTCCTTCAGTGTGTTCTGACCCTGGGCACCTTTCAGCAGGTGAAGTTCTGATCCTCAAGGTATGGTATAAATAGGAGTGGCCCAAAAGGAAAGGTTTCAGATTTTAGGAAATGTAATCTTTTTGTTTCCTAAAACTCATTTTTGTTCAAAATGGAACAGAAGCGTGTTTACAGTTCCTTTAAGAAAAAAAAAAGTGGCATCTGCATCTGTCCCATGAAAAAGCCCTGTACATCAGGCAAACCGCTCCTAGGAGATGTTAATGGAGCTGAGGGTGCAGAGTCCAAGGCACACCCACGAAGTGTGTTTATTACCTGGTGATCTCAGCATGCAGCATCTCCAGCTCTTCAGCCACACTCCCTGGAGTCTCAGACAGCTTCTGGCTTAGATCTGCAAAACTTGTTTCCGGGTATTTCCAGGGAAGATTCCAAATGTCTTCTACATTTAAGTATAATTGATGTCATCAGCATTTATATGGCAGCAGCACTGAGGATTTGGAAACTTTTAGCAGATTCAGGGATCAGTCATAGTGCTTATAGAAAGATTTTAGGCCTGTTTGATGTGGCTTTCATCTCTAACTTAGTATGGCTGCATGAATGGCCTCTGAGTTTTGGATGTGGGGCTGTTTTTTCATTTTGCTTTGTTTGTTTCTGTTTCTAAAGAAATTGATTTTACTTCAGCCAGGGTAGCACAACAAAGATTTGGAGCAGCTGTGCTTCCACCTCAGACACGGGCTTCCTGGAATGGATCAAACAGATTTAGGAGCTGTGACGTCCTCATTTACCTCTTGTAGTCCTGCCATTTTTCAGCCAAACCAACATGCCAATGATATTTCTCCTTTATTTCAGGAGAGGACATCTGACACTTTTAAACCAGTATGATTCCAATTAGTGAATGAAAAGTCAGAGGAAGACTGGGGCTCTAATTTGTGAAGGTCTGCTGCCTTTCTTGCTTTATTTATGCGAAGGATCTTTGTAGGAGAAAGATACCACTTAGCTCTGAAGCAGCACAGAGGAAAATTAAATTTAGGTTTAGTGGGTAATGCTAGATTGTGTCATTTTCAGTGTGGAACTTCATAAAACTAAGTGTGCTCTGCCAAGCCCCATTAACACCAGTTGTGCTGCTATCAAATATTTTATAGTAGGGCACAGTTTACAGTCCTCACATGTTCGGCAAGGTGGCACTGGAGGCAGAGTTACCTCCCAGAGTCCCTTAAGCAGGCCTTGAGCATCCTGGATGTGGCAAGGCCTCTGGCCTCTGAGCTGCTGGCTAACTTCAGGCACCCAAGTGAAGAATTGAGAGTAAGAAGCATGGTTACCTGCAACTTGATCTGTAGATATGGAGAGTGATATTCTGCTTTGGTGCTCCAGTTGGAAAACAAGTAGCAACTCAGGAGGAGAAAAGCACAGTAAATATGCTTTGCTGATTTCCTCCTTCATTACTTTTTCCAGAAAAATAATATCTAGAGAGTATAACATTCTTTGTTGTGAAAGATGAGGTGCCTTTGGTGAAATAGGTGATTTCTGCCTTGCAAGGTAAATCACAGCAGCAACACATCAGTTAAGCACCCATTTCTTGCCAGCACAATCCAAGAAGTCTTCTGTTTTCTCCAGGCTAAGACATGAACCAACTGTATCCAGCTGTTCAGGAATAGTTGTAGCTGTTGTTTCCTCTGCATATTTCTATACCATATTGTTAATTAAACTGATGTGCCCATATATAAGATGTTGTCATAACTTCTGGCTCCTGCATTATTACTGGCTGGTTACAAGTGCCTGCCTGTGGCAGTCCATCCACATGTGTAACTGCTCAGGTGCATCTTGATAGACTCTGGTTGCACAGGAAAGCCGTTCAAAGAACCTACAATGAGCCCCCGTTTTGCTCAGTTTGCATTATGTTCTGTATCACCCATTGAATTTTATGCATGCAGGAGGAGCAGATTCAAAATAGGATAATATCCCTTTATCCATAAAGAATGTGTTTCTATGTAAGCAGTTCAAGTGATTTGTGGAACAAGAAGCAGAGGGCTGTTTTTTAGAAAGATGAACCAAGGAGCTTTTGTGAGCTGCCAGCTGCATGTGCGAAGTGTCATTAGACTTCAAGAAAAACGGGAGAGGTTTTTGCGTGGAGTGTTTCATTAATCACAGCTGCTCTGCTTGTAAGCACAGATTCCCTTTCTACTTTGTGCTTTCTAAGGTTGCTGGAAGCACTGTGGCCTATACCAAGAGACGCTGGCCTATGAAACCAAGCAGGGTGGGCTTGGGAAGGGGACAATTTGGTGCCTTGGGCAGGGAGCTGCAGTCAGGCAGCTGGCACTGGGTACTTACTGCCATGCTTGCTGTACTGTCTGCTTGGCTGTGCTCAGACCTGGGGAGCACATTGGCATGGAGGTCACCATTGTGGGATGAGGGGCACTGAGTGCAACATGGGGCAGGGCTGTGTTTGAGCCTGAGAAGCAGTGAGGGCAGTGAAGGAACCTAAACAGGCCCATTCCCAAAAGCAGAGGCAGCCCCACGGTGCTCAGAGTGCTGTTTTAGCACCCACTTTAGGAGCTGGCAGTGATCTTAACACCTAATCCTGCATAATGTTCAGGGCATGGCAGGTACCATGCTGTGCAGTGCGGATGTGTCTGTGGGGATCAGGGGCAGTCTGGCCTTTCTGTGCAGCCCTGGGATGTCCTGTCGGGAGCGTGCACAGAGCTCCCCATCTCAGAGCACTGAGATGATGAATTTTTGCCAAGATATAAATGACAAATAATTATTTGCACTCCTGTAGCTTCTTATTCAATATATTCTGTCACTCAGATAAGAGTTTGCTGGGCAAAAAATCCCATCTTGGAAATTGGTATTCTTCAAAGGTAAAAAAATGGCCTTCTTTATTATGGATTCAAACGGAATCCCATTGAGTCTCCCCTTGGTTTCCAGACAGTGCTTATTAACAGAGGAAAAACACCTGCTCCCCTCCTCCTCATTTTTTTCAATCGATACACTGGAAACAATGTAATAATTGTGAATTCATATAAACAGATCTAAGGGCTGTTTCTGCTTGCAGCATTGCCATATGAGTGAAGGAGGAGCCTCTGCTGGCTGTTTGCTTGTTCAGATACAGGTGGAGTGGCTCCTGTCCCAAACATTTCCCCTCCTCGCGCTGTGCCTTCCCATGTTACAGCAGTTTGTCCCAGCTGTTGAGGCTGCAGCTCAGCATAGCCCTCCCCTGTGGACACCTGAAGGTAGGAAGGGAGAATCCTGTCCTTTGCTGTCTGCAGATATCTTTCAAAGCAGTCTCACTGAAAACTGGGGCCACCTCTGACTTTTAAAAAATATTTGAATAGAAAGACATGTGACAGTAGAATTGGCAGAATTTCTTATGAATAGAAATAGTTCACAAACACAAAGGAGAGTCAAATTTTGATTACTTGTACAGATAGACAAAGCTGATTTCCAATTGAACCACCCCCTCCCGCCTCAATTTTTCATGAACATTCACGTAAAATGGTTGCATTTAAACAGTGTTTATGGAGAAGTTGCTCCACATGCTAATATCCAGTTTGCCTTTGAAGTAGTTGTTCATAGGTGAAAATATTCTTAATTATTTCTTGTCCCCTTGTTTTTATTAAAGATTGAAAGACAGCGAAGAGATGAACGCTGGAGAGAAAAGCTGTGATTTGTGCCCATGACACAGGTCACTTAGAGAAACCACGATGGATTTATCAATGATACATGAACAGCAACAGGGCTAAATTTGAAAAGTCTGCTATTTGCCATTAATAATTGAACCAAATGCATTTGCAGTAACTCTCGTGTGACTTTTTTCTCTCTGAGCCCTGAGCAGCTGGAACAGCTCTGCTTGCAGTCTGGACCAGTGGGTAGGAGAGGTGGGGGAGAGCACCTTCCAGTGCTCCTAATACAGTTTTTCCCTCTGTGAGACAGAGTTCACCTGAACGTCACCATTTTTGTGTGTGTGTGTCCCAGCCTCAGCCAAGACAATTTTTTAACAAAGCCATTTACTCAGCTCTGTGGCTCGCAGCTAGCCCACAGGTGACTAGATAACGAATGCCTAGCAACGCTGTGTTTTCTCACAGTTCCTTGAACAAGGGCACGAGGGAAAGCCTGTGTGGTTGTGGAAAGAAATTTCTCCAGCAGCGGAATAAGAAGTCTGTATCTCTCACCTTTCTGCCCCCTTTTTAAAAGGCATTTGCATGAGATCTTTACCCTTTTATGATCACAACACTGTCATTTTCTTTCCTGAGTCTGCCTTGAAAAATAGACTCTTGCAAGCAAGGCAATGAAAAGAGTGTGTTCCTTCTCACCCCTTTATTAATTTCACACTCACCTCTGCCAGAGGTGCTTAAAGGGAGAGAGGGAGAAAAAAGATGATTAAAACAAAGCAATCCTGCTGCCTCTGGGAATGGGTGGTCTGGGACTGTGTGCAGCCTCTGTAGCACAGCACTGCTGATGGCACGGCCCTTTTGCTTGCTGTAGGAGCAATGCCAGCTGGAGCGCATGGAGCGGATGGATGTGAGTGAGGGAAAAGATCCGGACTGATGCAGCATCTTAAAAAAAAAAAAAAAACAACAAACTGACAACAGCATAGGTTTCAATAGTTTCTCTGCTTCTGTGCTATTTTTTAAAACTAGATTATGTTGCCCTTATTTATCTTCTCTGTGGTTTAACTTCTGTGATGAATTAAGGGAAAGAAAAATGCGATCTGCCTTCCTGCAAGCCTGCCTCAGAGCCACCAGCAGCTTCAGGGGCTCTGTTAAGAGGTGTAAAGCACTTCAGAGACGCCAAGTGTTCTTGAAATGCCACGTGGCAGCCTGAACCTGGACCTCAGCGTCAGAGCAGAGGCATTTTGCATTGGAGCTGGAAGCACGCTACCTGGGAGCTGCTGGCTGTGGCTCTCCCAGCAGATAGGCGCTGGAGGAGGAGGGCTGTGCCAGCCAGGCCACGGCTCTGCTGCCGAGTGCAGTGGTCCCTATGGCTCTGTTCCGCTACTCCAGCTTGATGTCACGCCCACCTCTTCCCATAGCATTCATTGTAGGCAGTGATACCCTCCTGGTACATTTGAAGAGCAGAAAGGCAATCAGACCATATTCTCTGGGGCTCCAAGTAGTAGGTATCACATCGATGGCTAGACTAGGTGATCTCAGAGGTCTTTTTCAACCTTAATATTTGCCTCACCACAAACTTGCAGGGATTAGTACTGGTCTTATTGTTACACTGTTCTTTCAAGGGATTGTTTCTGCTAGTAGTTGATAACAAGGCAGGAACTGTTTGACAGCCAGAGCTAAAAAGAAAAGGAGTAAACGACCTTACAACTATATGAAGTGTAAGTATCTGTGTTAACCTCAGAGCAAGCTATCCTTCATACTGCAGAGAGGAGTTGGTTATTTGCTGCTTCAGGAAGGAACAACCTCGTCCTATGTCCTAGTACAGCATCCCAGAGTTTGCCATGGCTTTTCCTCTGAAGTGTTGGGACCTGCCTGTAATGCAGCCAAAACAGGACCGGGGTGATGCTTCTTGGTTCAGCACGTGCACAGTGAGTGCTGCATTAGCTGGGCTCACGTGGTATCTCTGTTCTCCCCTCTGCAGCCATGGGACAAGATGTGCAGGAGAGGTGTCTGCTGCTGCCAACAACAACATCTGCGGCGTGGGGGTGGCGTACAACTCCAGGGTGGCAGGTATGGTCACAATCTGAGATGTAAATTAATGCTTCTTACACCACTGTGCCTCAGGCAGAAGTGCTCCTGCGGGGACAGGGAGCATTGCCCAGCACAGGACTGCAGGCTGGCACCGGACCCTGTGTTGATGACTTTTCACAGTACTTGGGGAGAGGAATTTCTCTGTGGCTTTGCCTTCTTTATCAGGGCCCTGTACAGCTTCTTTAATGACATTGCAGAGGAACAGCTCTCTTCCTCCTTTTGCTAAGCGCTGTTTGTATGCTCATTTTCAGTGCTCCTTCCCTGCGTTGTGGCAGAATCATTTGTGACAAATCTCATTTTAAAGGAGGTAAAATACAAATTTTTGCTGCACTTGGAAACTGCACTTGAAAAGGCGAATCCCATGCTGTTTGTGTTCTTTAGGCTCTCACAGTGCAGGCACTGCAGTGCTGTAAATCTCTGCAGTCATTGCTTTCCTCCCCTTTAACAAGGGATGCAGAATGGTAACAACAGATGCCCGGAGTGGACCGGGAGGTGCTCAGCACCCAGCGTTCACATCTCAGCTGTGTTGGGTATTTTCACTTCAAGCTGGCTTTTGTCTGCACTGCTAGACTACGTGTGGAGATTGGAGAGAATTGAGCTCCTGGGCAGCACGTGTCAGTTTAGTTTCACCCTAGAGAAATCCATTTTTCCCACTGTGAGATTGTCCCACGATGTTAACAAGGGCAGAGCAAGGGGAGATGGATGCTTGTGAACTTCATTTCATTTCCCAGTTCACACTAAAAATTCCAGTGCAAATGCACCCATTGCTTGCTGGGGAAGGTTTGCAGTGGGTGTGCATGGGTGGCTGTGCTTGGCCCGTCCCTGATTCACTGCTGAGTCAGGAGAGTCTGGGGAAGGCCACATTTTACCTGTCACCTGCACAGTCCAAAGCTGAACCTCTGTGTTAGAAGGACACCAAGCAATGTTTGCAAAGCGCTTACCCCAGTAGATGTCACTCAGAAATTAGTAACTGGCCAAGCAGGTCTAGTGCTTGTCCTTCTCCGTCAGTAATGTCAACATCTCCTTCACAAAATTCCACAAAATTTACTTCCTGGCAATAACTTTCAGAGGAATGCAAATTGAGGCATGGGAATTTGGCAGGACCTCATTACTGGTATAATGAACGACATAAGCTGGTTGTTTAGAAATCAAGAGCTGAAGGCCTTTTCTGATGACAAGTAGCCTTCCAGATGTGCCCACTTCGTAGCAAAATCCCCGCTTTTTGGGATTTTGGGGAATGTTAGCCTGTTCTGCATGAGGACAGTGTGCACCTGCAGCACCACCGTGTGGTCAGTGGAAAAGTAAAAGTTCATTAGAGCTGGCAGTCTGCTGCTGGCATAGTTCAGGGTCGTGTTTGCAGGTGGAATTGGAAGTTGGTAAGCAAGGATCTGGGGAATTGGCTGTTGTGCTTCTCGTACCTCTTTTTTTGCCCTGAAGTCAAACCAGATGGCTTGGCTCCACCTGTTGTCCCCCTTCTCCCGAGGATCAGTCATTAATTCTGTGGGTTCTGTGCAGACCTGCATTTTGCAAGCCTGTCAGGGGATCTGTCGGTCACTGAGATACACATTATAATTTCTAGCCTAAATCAGCAGGTCAGGAATATCCAGCTTGGGTCAGTTTTCCGTTTGAAGTTTGCACCATGACCGTTTGGCAAATACCACCTTGTATTTGGCTCATGGATTTTGTACTGAATACAGTGAAAGCACTGGCTTCTGAACCAGGCTCCCCACTGCCATTCACACTGCTTGGCTCTGTGCTATTGGTTTCTGTCACATCTCTGTCCTGAAGCTGTTGAGAAAAACAATGAACTTCAGCTCAAGGCTAGAGCGAGATTTGAAACGTGCCCCCAGTTGCTCAGGTCTCACCCAAAGGCCGAGAGGCTGGCTGTCAGCACAGCTGGCTGTCTGGGGGGGGTATGGTGGATGCAGGGCTCACACTGCCTCTGTCATGCACTCTGGCTTGCTTAGGGCCAGTGCTCTGAGGCTTTATGAAGTTGACGCATCCTTGGATTGCATCGCTTGAACTCTATCTTCACTGTAATACATGTTACAGAAAACATATTTTGATTTTTTTCCCCTCCAAATATTGGCCATTTTGTGCTATTGTGTCTGCACGTTGAGATACTGATGTTTTTCCAGGAAATCACTGTGTAGTATATTTCCCATTTCTGATTAAATGCTGGAAAAGAACCAAAATTAAACAGAAAAATTACTTGAAAAACAAATGGAGTATCAACACATCACGAAGTATAAGTTACAGCTGAGGAAGGCTTAATCCTTGTCCCTAGTTGTTACAAAATATGATTTGAATAGTTTTAATATTATTGAAATATTATAAAATGCTGAGATTGCATTATCAAATAGCAGATGAATGATACTATGTAATTAGAAAGGAGTGAAGTGTTCTCTTTCTGGGCCACACTGCATTGCTGTAGGGAGGTGTTTGAGTGCTTCCATCCTGCTGGGCAAACACACCCTGGTGCAAAGGGAAGGGCGCGTGCAGGATTTCTGGGCGAGTGAAACTGCCAGTGAGTGAGCATACCTAGAGCCGGGGGAGTCACCAGGTGCTGCACTTTCGTCTTGTCCTGGTTAATGCGTAGGTAATGCTTGTGCTGATTAAATCCACAGGTATTCGGATGCTCGACCAGCCGTTTATGACAGACATTATTGAGGCTTCCTCCATCAGTCACATGCCTCAAGTCATAGACATCTACAGTGCCAGCTGGGGACCAACTGATAACGGGAAGACTGTGGATGGGCCTAGAGAGCTAACACTGCAAGCGATGGCGGATGGTGTGAACAAGGTAACAGTCCTGTTACGTAGTCAAGGCATCGGAGCAGAGTGACATGTACACACTTGCAATGAAACCAGTAGCCTAGGCACACATGGTCCTCCAACAATGTTGCGAACAATTATGTAAACTATCTCAGCTTCCAGTGTATTCCAAGGTTTGTTGATGCTCTCTCTGTATTATTTTGGCTTTTTTTTTTTTTAATCACAGTCTCAGGCTACAGTGCTCTCCTGCATGGAACTGTTTTTCTCTCTATTCAGCTTACATAGGCTTTTTACCATCACAGTCAAAATGGAAGAGCCTGATCACATCCTGGCTCCAGAGGCCTGTAAACATTCCCTGATTTGAAAGATGCTAGCTGTACTACTGACATCACATTGTGTTTTTTGGTGTTTGTCATTTTGGATTTTTTGTGCCTTTTAGGTCACTCATATGGTCATTATTACAGCTGTAATTGCATCACTACTGTCTGTAGAGTAACATTCTGCTTTTCCAGAAGCAGGATCCTCCTTGTTTTATTCCCATTCTTTCAGCTCTTTCAAGGGACAGTCTCTGGTCTTTGTCAACCACACACAGTGTCATCCTGGCATTTGTTAAACCTGTGCTTTATTAGAAGGTCAAGTAAAAAGTTTGCCACAGCTCAAAAAGAAAACAAATCAGTTCAATACAAAACTTGCATGGCCCTGTCACCTCTTTGGTGTCATGCAGGTATGACAACCACAGTTACTCCTGTTGTTGTAGGGAAGAAACCTCCTGTCTCTGTTGACTGCAGATGGATTTCCATAATGAAAAGATTGGAAATTGCTCAGAACAGCTGGGATGGTTTTGTGTGGGAGCTCTGCAATTACTCATTTTCCATCCAAATTATTTCTTCCTCTTGCTTGTGCCAGTTTCACCCACTCTTCATCACCACCTCTCTGTGAACAACACATTCAGTTTACCATGTTTTGTGACACAATAATCAAATCTATTGCTGTGATAGGTGGTAAAGCATCCAAAGCTTTCTCAAATCCATAGTCACTAATGTTTTGCCTATACCAGATGAATTACGGGCATCTTCATGCTCTTGCCCACAAATTTGGCAACATGTTGGGGTCGGGTGAGCAAAATCCCTCCCACTGTAAGAGCAGAGCAAGTCAGAGACAGCCTCACGAGACTGAATGTGTACAAGTCCATGGGGCCGGACCACATGCATCCCAGGGTCCTGAAGGAGCAGGCTGATCATACTTGAAAAGTTATGGCTGCCAGGATAAGCCCCCGATGACTGGAAAAAGGGAAGCATCTCTCCCATTTTTAAGAAAATCCCGTTTTAAGAAAGGGATTTTTCTTTTCTGTTTTATTGTCTAGTCACATAACCTTTTTTTAATGCCCTCCCCTTAAAAGCATTTGTTAGTCTCTTTAAGAACTAATTTACAGTATTAGGGTCAGATGGGCCCTGGGCTCTCTTAGGGTGTGTGCTTGCTAAGGAGAGAGAAGGGTGATGGTGAGCTGCCCTCTGGGGAGGATTGCTCTCCTACCATATCAGAAAGCATAAAATGAACAGAAGAGCCTGCGTTAGGAAAGCTGCTCTGTCAAACAGCCACTGTGGAACTGGAGGGCAGAAGGGATAACACTGGATTGTACCTGAGAAAGATACTGTTGTTCATGAACAATTACACTTAATTTTATAGTGGCAGTATCCCAAATATCTCCTGGCAATATGTGCACGAGAGACAGCTCCCCCCGAGGTAACTCCCTCTGCATTGTGGTCATAGCTTAATCTACCCTTATTATGTTCATTACATTTCCTGTCATAGAAGGGCTTGGGGGTATAATTTGTTCTGATTTCTTGTCACGGATAGCCAGATTTCCCAAAGGCATTTCATGATTTCTGTGGATGCTGGGTACTCTCCATGGTGCTTTGAAAAACCCACTACAGGCTTCCCTGCACGTAAGGGAAGATTAACAAGCCTTTGATGTAATGCCATTCTACCTACCTTAGGTCTGCAATCTGCACAAAATTCTCTATTGACTGCACAAATGTAAATCTAATTTACGATCACTTTTAAGAATTTTTTTAAAAAAACAGCACTTCCTATTAAAGAGAGAAGTAGTATCTTTTACAAAAAGACAAATAAATGCAGGAACACTTTTTCTCAGTCTGGGACTGATTCTCACCAGAGTGATGGTTCATGAATTAGTGATGAAGCTGAAATATTGGCAGGGAGGAAGCAACATGCTGAGAATAAAAATGTGTTGTTAAACTAAAAGCAATACTTTCAAATGTCCTGAAAGGAAATGGAAGATCTCTTGCACAGAAAGAGATTAATATCCTTGCCTGTAAGGCAATAAACTAAAAAGTAATTGGGAGTGAGATGAAGTTCTTAAAGGAATATGCAGTTAACTGAACTGATGGACACTGGTAGCATCTGTCTTGTTTCCACCATACTTGGGAACTCAAGGAGAGACTCACAAGAGTTTCATCCTTTCCCAAACTCATTCCACCGTCTTGTCATTGGCATCCTCCTCCCAGAGCTGCTGGGATGCCTGGGGTAAGCATTCACCTGGCAGTTATTGCACGCGGAGACTTCTCATTTGTGTGTCTGGTTGTAGGGCTTGAAGCCATGCATTCATATCCAGATGGGCTAAGGCTGATAGATCTTCGTACCTTTCCTCTTCCCTTTCCCATTGCTGGCATTTGTTAAGCTCATTCTTACTTTCTGTCTTAACCATATCTTCACCTAAGTGTGCTCTTCATTTGTAAAATAAATACAAGATAGCAGTAAATAGTATAATTAAGGACAAGAGAATCTGTCCATCACATTGGCAACTCCTGTATGGGCTCTTTTACTAATTGCATTTCTAAGGCAGACCACAATGGGATGGCATGTATGAGAACTTGGTGTTGGTGTAATACATGTAATCAGAAGGTACTGGGAAGGGAACTCGAGGTGGTTTTTGTTATTAGGCCACGATCCCACTCATTTGTTGTACAACCTGCTCTTCACTGTCTTATCTCAGGACTTTTGTTCAGGGGCAGTAGTCAACAGTGTGACTGAGTCACTGAATAGTGGCAGTTGCATTGCAAAGACAAATGAGCTTACAGCTGAAACAGCAGGCACTTGAGGGTAGAGGCTGAAATAGTTTCATACACAAACATCCCTGGGCTGCAAGGCATCTGATGGTGGCTGCCTGCTGTGACAGACAGCTGTGCTAGACTGTGCCCGAGTCAGACACTGGTTAGGGTAGCCTGCAACAGGCCAAGGGACAAATGCTGTTCTGTCTGCTGAAGCAACTGTCCAGAGAACTGCTCTGTTGCTCCCTCTTTAAACATACTTGCCAGGAGCTATAATGGATTTGTTTAATAAAATTTTACTATCTGGCTTCTAGACACCGTCTGTGGACAGCAGCATGTTGTGGCACTCAGAGAGAGAAGGGATATGTTTCTTTACAGCCTCAGAAAGTCACCAGCCTAACGCTGTTGTGGGCTGTCCTGAGATATCTTATTCCTGCACCAAGACCAGGCTCAATTGCATTGCCCCTAATGTGTTGCATGTTTGCAGATAGATCTCTTCAGTGAGCTGTAGAGGGTTATTATTCCAGGTGCAGAGCTACAAACTAAAATGCAGAGCAAAGACCATGATGGTGGACGCAGAAATAAACAGCCTGGTGTCAAGTACAGCTAGCTGTATCATGACTGAGAGGAACTTTCATTTCAGAGAGCGGGGAGTGAGCCTGAAGTAAATGTTGTAAATAGTACAACTAGATAGAGCAATGCTGTGTGATTTATGTTTGATCCAAGCTTACCTGTTCTGGGGGCTAGACAACTTGGAGGGGAAGGCAGCGATGGTGGAGGGCGTCCCAGTGGTAGCACAACTCCTGTAGTTATGGACCTATTGTTCTCTGGTACCTTTCATCCAGAATTATATTAAGCTGTAAGGTAAGAAAAAGGTAACTAGCTCAAGAACTAATTCCACCCATGCTTTTGGGTACACCCTGGCTTTAGTGCAATATCCAGTAAACATTTCTTACTCGCTGTTTTATGTATTCAGGATTTCCAGTTTCAGCAATCAGAATTTAAGGCATTAAAAAATGTAATCAGGCTAAGCCAGTCCGTATCTGTTGTATTTTTATGATGAAGGCTCTTATATTAGTGGGTTGTGACGAGCTGCTCGTGGACTGAATTAATTTCTTGAGGCTTTGCCAGCTCATCCAGAATATATAAGACGTGATTCATTTGTGCCTGCGCTGGTGAAAATGTTATTGCTTCCATAATATGGTTCTACCTGAGAAAATGCTGCCCAAGTGCAAATTGCCAAGGGAGCAATGTGAACAATTTATAGTCTCATCATGGCTCTGTAATTGGGCTCACCAATGAAAGAAGAAAGGACAGCACTGAAAATGAAGCATTTCTCATTTGCCTCCTTCCAAGGCCACACGCATTGCATTCTTGTTGTTTGAAATATGCTGAGAATGGCATGCTATTAAAGTATATGCAGTTAGATACCTCTAACATTATTTCATTGGCTCAGTGGCCAAGGGAGGATAGGGAAATTAGTTTATGACACAGCAGCCTTCTGATGACTCCATTTCTAAGGAAGCCGTACAAGCTTCTTTGTAACTCAGGAGACCTTTACTATCATATTGCTGTTGTGCCTGGAATACGTAGTGTAGTTACATGTCTTACATATTTAAGCTAAAATCAAACTGTGTTACAACCCCACATGAGTATACTATATCTTTACTATTCTTAGTAAAGTTGCCCCATTTATCTGGGGTGAGATACTTTCAGGCTTCAAGCCACAGCTCAGGGAATGGACACGTCTCTGAGGACAGGACGGGGCAAATCCCAAGTCTCACTGATTTCTGGCGTGGTAGCAGCTGCTTCAGGCATGTCTTGGTCAGCTGAGGACCTTGTTTGTGTCCCATGTGGTCCTGTGACAGGGTTAAATAATGCCCTTCACAGAGACGCAGATGACTGTCACATAAAGAGCAGAAAGCTGCTGTGTTGCAGTAGCTCAGACCAGTATGGCAACGTTTGTAAGTTCCAAATGTGAATATTTCTGTATTGACATGTAAATTACTGGTTTTCTAAGGAAATAAGATTATAATTTAGCCTCAAAATGTAGATTTTGCTGTCTCAATGACCCCGGAAATGTTTTCTGCCTAATTTGTGTGCCATAGCTCAGCAGCCGTGTGCTTTTGCTCCCCTGCCAGGCTGGTGGTAAAAGCCAGGAACCTCTGCACAGCGTTGCCAAAACCACAGGTGAAACCGTGAGGCCAGGGACCATCACACTGCCTGGGAACTCTGTGCAGAGAAACCAGCAGTGTCAGTGGTGGAGAGTAAATTGGGTGTTCAGAATCTGCTTGCAGATAGTCTAGCTCAGAAATACTGCAAAGAGAATGGGATTGATTTCCAAACGTTATCAATAGCAGAATTATGCCTGCAGAATTGTTGGACTATAGTAATACATTATCCACTCGTGGTATGCAGCCCAGAATCCAACAAAAAAGGAATAACTCATTTAGGCCAAGCCAGAGCATTTCTATTGATGTATTTTGCTTATTTTGTACAGATCATCAAGCTCCTGCTTGCTTTTGTGAAATGGATCAAATTTAAGTCAGAGAGTAAATTTTAAATGGAAGAAGAAATGTTTTATTTTGAGCAGGCTGATTTATTTTGGTTTTATTTAAAAGCTTTTCTCTTGGCATTTTCCAAGCTCTCTCCTCATTTCCCTGCTGGACTGAACCCTAATTGAAAGCCAGTGCTACTTCTCTTCACCTAAACTGTCTTTTTCCATTCATTGTGCTTGGCTAACAGAAGCCTATCTATTTTCAACAGTAATTTAGGCATAGAAAATAGCTCAAGCGTTATTTTTAGCAAAAGGAAGTATTAACAATCACACAATTAATTGGGGGTTGGCGGATAGGAGTTTAGTACTTGTCTGTGACCTAATAAAGGCTGGAGTAAGCCACGTATAGCATTTTGTTAGAGTCTGACAATTGCAGGGCTCATTTCTTTGGGAATCTCATATGCAGAAGGCTCTTGCACTTGGGTGATTGTTACTTGACCCAAATAGCTTTAGAAATCTGCTAGGAGGAACCAGTCAGCCAGTTACCAAAGTCAAGAAAACATGAGAGATGAAAACTTGAGCAAGTCTGATAGAAACATGGATCCAGGTGATAGCCATCCTCTGCTAGCAGCCGAGTGTTTAGCCTTGGAGGGGGAGAACCATGTTCCTGGTCCTGCTGGAAACAGCCTTTCCTCTTTCCTCATTGAATTCCTGAGGATGAGGCAGACCAACAGCAAAGGGACATGTGAATGTGCACAAGAACAAACTGGAAATCCAGATATGCTTCTTTTTAAAAACTTTAGTGTCTTTGTGGCTAAACTGAAATTACTCAACTGGCTGTCAGGAACATGTTTCTGCCTGGATCTTGCTTTAGGTTTTCACACTCCCCAGCAATCTGGTATAAGAAGGGAGCAAAGGGGTTCCAGCCTAGAGACTGCTGTGGGCAGATCAACCTGGCAGATGCAGGAGCACATGGAGCAGGGGCTCAGTGGGCTGGCCAGCTGGCACCATGTCAGGGGTGCAGGAGCACTCAGGCAGGCTCCAGAGAACCCTGGCACTGCAACAGACTGGCAGCAGCTCAGCAATGCCAAGCCAAGGCCTTGCTGCTTCCAGCTGGCTTAAGCCACACAGCTGGACTGCTGGAGAGCCCAGCCCGGTGCACCCCACCCACCAGGTCACAACTGCACGCAAATGTCCTGCAGCTCTTCCACATCCTTCCTTGCCTTGGGGTGCCCCAGCTGGGGGACATGGCAGGGACTGCCTGCTGGCTGTGTGGCCAGGGCTGCAAAGCTCTTCCAAGCAGAGCAGTGTGTTGTGGGCACACCGTGCCCTGGGCTGCAGACCACACTTTCTAGGATAATTATCAAATGTTATTGAAGGATGCAGTTCTTAATTACAAAACATGCAAGGGTTTTCAAATAATTCAGTGCTGAATGCTCTAATGACGCTGTTAAAGGAGAAAACTCATCTCAGAGGAAGATACAGTGGAAATTAATAGGGGATGGTGACTAGCTGAGTCCTGTGCAAAAGCTGCTAAGACCGAAGGCAAAGACTTGAAAAAGTTATAGATTATTTTTTGCTTTTCCTGGAAAACCAGCCCATATCTTACCAAAGCAGGCACATAAATTGCTGTTAAATTATACAGAAGGTGCTAGGATACACTTATTTTTTTTCTTAAGGGGAAGAAATACAGAATTTCTATCATGTCACGCAAAATGAAAGTGCTTAGAAAACAATGTGTGCTTTGAAATAGCTACAGAAAGCAATTTCCAGTTCTGTAATCTTTCATGTTTTTTCAAACATGTTCCATCCACATTCTCTTCAGCTTACTCCTTAGACATGGTACAGTTCATAAACATGAGCAATCCACGTGGTTGTCCTCATCCTGAAATACTATTTCAGTGTGCTAAAAAAAACACCTTATCACAGTCAGGTTGATGTGCTGAGATCAGTGACCAGCTGAGAGCTTCCCCCCCCTCCTTATTATCCTGAGCCCATCTGATTCCTGGTGCTTGGTTTTTCAGGGCAGGAGTCTGTTCACTGTTTTCATGCTTGTCCTGTTTGGAAACTGTTAGCACTGATCCTGATCTATGACTGAAGGATTAGGGCAAAGCCAAAGGGCTGTACAGACTGCGATGTTCCTTCCAGCCACCTTTAGCGACCCTGATGGCTGGGCTGGAATGAGCAAATGGCAGGAGGCAAAGCAGAGGCTGTGCCACGTTAGAGGCTCAGCTGTTATTCACATGAGCACTTGACAGCCTTTACAGCAAGGGTCAGGGAAGCTGGAGGAGATTTATTTGTCAAAAACACCAATTTTTATCTGGAAAATGTGATCCAGGGATGAAAGCTTAGAGAAATACTGGCTTAGGCACTAATCCAGCAAGCATGATGCATGAACACAATAACAAGGTAAAGAGAGTTTAAGGTGTACCTTAAGTTACATAAAATGGATTAGCCTGCCCGTTCCCCACCAGCTCACTTTTGCAAGGTAGTTCAGTAAAGACATTTTCCTGGGATTATGCTCTTTAGAAGATGAGGAAATGGGTAATAAAGTTTCTCAGGGATATTTTTTGTCAATAGCACAAAATCCCACAAAGAGCACTGGAAATAGCAAACCTGCTGTTCCTACAAAGAGAACTTCTCAGGAGCTGTCTGTGACTTACTGAGCAGATAGCCTCGCCCGGGATTTCATTCTGGTTTGGTGTGAATTGAGAGGTGGGTCTCTTAAAAGAGCTGTTCCTCCAGGCACTGAGATCTGTTTTCAGCTGTGAGTGAGTTACAGCTTCAGATGGCTCAGCCCTGTCAGTGCCAAGCTCTGCATTGCTGTTGGGGGAAATGAGGAGCTTTCAACAGGATGCTGCAGAAAAGATACTCTTTAAGATGTCTCTCTTTATCTTGCAGTCTTCCCTCTTACTTCTGCATCTTCCTTCAGGCTCCCTCTGCTGTTTTTAGTGCCTATTGTTAGCACCTTCTCCAGTCCTGATTTTGTCCTGAATTTAAAGCAGCCTAAGTTGAGCAACACCACGGAAATTTTTGTGGTTCATATCAAGTTGAGATGCATATAGGAGCTTTAAATATGACATTTACTTGACCCCAGTGAGATTTTTCTGGTTTAGACAAATACCATCCAGAGAATTCAAAATTCCCCTGAAGCCATTCAGTTCTGCATGGCACTTGGAGTGGTGCCTGGGGACAGTCAATGAACAGTTTGCCTGTGCAAACTCCAGCTACTGCAACTCTGGCTGTGGGAAATGTAAGCAGACGAGCCCCAGGCATTATTGCAAATATTGTACTTGGGCTGCTGTCAGCTTATTCCAGTAGTATTTGTCTCTTTCCAGTCCTGGCTAAAAGGGAAATGCAATTGAACTTAGAGTATTAAAAGGTAATCCACTTGTGGATGTGACTCTCACAGAAGTGGTATCTGGAGACCATTCTCCCAAAATACAGCTACAGGCGTAAAGCCTGCCTCCACCAGCACTTGGCAGGCTAACTCCACCCACGAACTCGATCTCAAATTTCACTTCCTCCGTGGATCCCACCTGACCCCACCAACAATCTGTTACACCTGTTTTCTGCCATTTTGCCACAAGTTCCACCTGTGGAATGTTCTCCTTTGCAGCAACTCCCAGTTTTGGCAGCATGGAGCAACTTGCCAAGCAGGGCTGTCTGCTTCCCCATGCTGAACGCTGCAGAGCCTGACTGCCTGGCACCAAACTGCTTTTGTGAATTTGTCACATGAAAAATGAAGTGTTTCATCTCCCTTCAAAATGGCTGGAAAGAAAGACTTGTTCAAGAACGAGTCTGCGTGTGCCAAACGTCCTGTTCCTGGCACCAGCAGCCTGCCTTTGGGGACAGACGTGCTCTAGCTGTCATTGAGGCTGTCCAAAAGACACAGATGGTGACAGGGTGGTGTGATGGCACACGTGGGCACGATGGCAAGCTTGGGATGTAGCCTGGGAAGTGAGTCCAAATGCCAGGTACCAGCAGTCTGAGCACAAGATGGGATATAAAAAGTGAAAGGGGAAAAAAAGTTTAACTGTTCTCTTTGCTTTTATATATATATATATATGTATGCTTCCAATAATTTCCTGGAATTATTTTGTTTTTATGTATTTTTGCAACAGCATCCTCTTCCTTTAAAACTAAAGTGATTGATCTCAGATCTTTGTGGGAGTTCTCAGACTGATTTCAGTATGCTTTTTCATACTCATCATCTTAATTATGAAAATCCCTGTCCTGAGATGTTTTGTGCCCCAGTGGCAGCAGACCTGCTGTGCAATTCAATGGATTATAATGCAACGCTCTAACATGCTTGAAATAATGAGGTTGCTCTGTTCAGTGGGGTATGATGAAAAATAGAAGCTACTGCTGGGAGTCAGATTTGATTTAAATTCCTTGCAGAAAAGCTTCCTATTAAAATACCATTGCAAGTTGCTATGTTTGTATATACTTTAACGTCCATTTCTTGCTGGATGATGAAGAGGCCAGAAGATGTTTTTTCTCATCTTCTGCCCAGTGCACACAAACAGTATGGTAAATTGAGGCCTTGCATCCTTGCGATGCCGTTGGAAGTAAACACTGGATTACATTAGACTAAACACAGAGAAATTTTGGCTGTGCTGGAATCAGTGGGAGATGTGTGCTTTTGTAGCTGCCCTTCAGCTTCAGCCTCTCCCATCCATCTCTGGACTTTGTGGTAGTTTTGGTAGACCATCTTTCAGTAGATGATTCGTTTGATCTCTTTTAAGTTTATTTTCTGCTTGGTAGTAGAAGCTGATTTGCCAGAAAAACAGCTCTGAGTCAGTGATACCTACAGAGAAAAATCTACTGAGTGGAAAAAGATGCCAGCTTTACAGAGCTTTTAGCCCTTGTCCAAACCTAATTGGATCTTACAAACCTTGTGTCTGAGATGACCTATGTCCCTTTTAAAAGAACACCTTCCTTATAGCACTTAGACCTTGACATAAGCGCAAATGAATCCATAAAATGTCTTACATCTGGCACAGAAGCCTTCAAGGCACCAAGCAAAAGAGGAGATAAATGGAAACACTCAGTGTGCATGAAGTTGCACAGTTGGCCACGGCTGCCAGGTAACTGGATCTAATAACCTGCAGAAGTCCATTTTATTTCACTTTAAGGTTGATGTATGTTTTTGGGGGGGCAGTTTTCTTCTTTAGAGATGCTCAATTCCACAATTAGATGTGCTGTTGAATGTAAATGCTATTTCCTATTTGCAGTTTAACCGAAGAGGGTCAATTTTCCCCTTTCACAGGGCCGGGGAGGGAAGGGAAGCATCTATGTCTGGGCCTCTGGAGATGGGGGCAGCTACGATGACTGCAACTGTGATGGTTATGCATCAAGCATGTGGACAATCTCCATCAATTCTGCTATAAATGACGGACGGACAGCTCTGTATGATGAAAGCTGCTCTTCAACCCTAGCCTCCACCTTTAGCAATGGGAGGAAGAGAAATCCAGAGGCTGGTGTGGTGAGTCCAGATATTATTGTGGTGTTGCTGCTGTCTTTTTGCACTCCCACGACCCACTACAACTCTGAGTGCTTTGGAGCACCAGATGGTCCTTTGTTGAGATGGATATTTTCTCATCTGCAGTACGTGATTGTGCCAAGACTGTCAGCTGAAGAGATGTGGGATTAACACAGAGAACAGCACTGATCTTCCATATCTTAGACCTTCATATAGTTGGTGCTTTCCTTTATCAGAAACCAGATTTAGAAGTTCAATTGCCCTCTTTCCAGAGGACAGTTTGACAAAAGACCTCTATAAAAATCTAAATGAAAGGCGCTGACATCTGAAATCATCCTTAATTGTTCAGGCAGAACAGTCACAAACCAGACTTCTGCTGTACTAAAAGCTGCACAGGGCAGACAGACATTCAGTCACCTACAGAGGAAATGTGGAAGTTCAGATTACCCTCAGAGATACAGTCTCATATTGAGAGCTGTGTGGAACACCATACTCAGGTCCTTTACAGGGCCATACTTTCTACTGGAAAATATGTGGTTTGTGTTCGAGTTTAGCTGGGATTCTCTTCCACTATACCAATCCCTGCTCTTCAGCCCTTGCAGAGTAGCCAGGACATAGTCTAATTCACAGAGGGGAAAACTGAGGTGTAGTAACTCAAGGTCAGCCCTTGCCAAAAGCCACTATACATTTTCCTTGACCCTGTCTCAAGTCCCAAAGACTTCATCCATTGTAGCATCCTAAATACCTGTGTGCAGGAGCAGATAGAAGAATACTGTTTTCTGTCTTGGTATCAGCGCTGCGCAGGTATCAGCTGAAATGATCTGTGGCACTTTTGTAACAAGTTATCACCATAAAATGCACTTCTGAGGTTTCCTTTAGGGCTGCGTGGCAGACAGCAGCCTGTTACTGTCTTGGCTTTGGAGTTGTACGAATGTTAGAAATCCCAGTACTGTTAACACTTTTAGTTTCCAACCCTCATGACAACCATAAGGAAACTCAAGTCCTTTGGTTAAACTGTGTTTATAGGAAATGAATGGTATCCATGTATGTTTGAGTTCTAAGTAGCAGTGAACATTGTTTTCCTATACCATAATTTATTCTTGCATTTCTACATTCTGCAACTATGTCTCACCATGTTCTCAAATTCATACACAATTCTAAAGAAAACACATCTTGGGAACAAATAAATAAACAATTATTCTGAAGGGCAAGGGCATAAACTCCATTTTCTGTATTTTTCTAGGTTTGCCGTTGCAAGGAAAATGGAATAATTCATTTCATTAATTAAGTCTAATATCATTGCAGGCTACAACAGATTTGTATGGCAACTGCACCCTGCGTCACTCAGGGACGTCTGCAGCTGCCCCTGAAGCAGCCGGAGTGTTCGCTTTGGCCCTGGAGGCTAAGTATGCTGTTAAGAAATTCCTTGTGAGCTCTGGAGAGGAGCGGGGCTGGGGTTTGTTTAACATTGGTCATCATATAAGCATGGCTGCTAGAACGAAGAATGAGCAGCCGACGTGCTGCCAGATACAGTAGAGACATGGCTGGTGACTTACAGGCAGAGCTACGGGCTTGCCAGAGCCATAAAGCAGATATGTTTTGGTTGACCCACCCTCTCTGTGTGTCCCCTACAACCACGGCTTCCAGGGGTTTGTCTTCTCCAGCACTGTTTGAGGGTTACTTTATTTCTTCACATATCCAGTGGGTATGCCCAGCTTACAAAAGCATGAGAATGAACTTACACTATCAGGCAGGAGTTCATCTTATCCCACAAACTGTTTGCAGTGACAGATGCTTAGGGAGAGAGTAACAAGCAGGGATTGAGAGTGATCTGTCACTTCAGCAGCTTTGGCAATCAGTTGTTTGGAGAGGGAGCACTCAGCCTATCCCGTTGAACAGCCGCAGGCAGAGTTCTCTTTCTTGAATTTGTCCAACTCTTTTTCAACTTGTCAGCAATTTGGCATCTGCTTCATCCAGTGCCAATCAATCCCATAGTGATAATATTTTTTGGCAGTGGTATGGAATGCTTCTTTTGTTGTTCCTTATCTCATTGCCGGTAATCTGCTTTTGTGCTATATAATTGCTGCATTATGTGGAAGAACAAATATCCACTGTCTATTTGCCATCTCTGTGCTATTCATAACATTGGAGACCTCTTGTATACCTTGCTTCATTATCTCCTTTACTAATTATTAGAAGTTTTTCTTACAATAATCTACGCCATCTTTTTACTTTGTGTTAAATTGTTTTATGAAGTGAAAAAACATTTGCTCAGCTATACAGCTTCAGTTGCTGTAATCTCAGCATGAAGGGAACACTATGTGCTTAGTTTCCTTTGACACTATGTAGAAGAATGAAGATTTAGCAGAGGAGACAAAATTCATATCATTAGTGGAGCAATGATTAGTGTGCTCGGAGCATGACTTGGGCCAAGTCCCATTTTTCAGGTTATGTGTGTGTCAAACAAACATGCCAAGTGTCTAAGTTCAGATATCAATCCTTCCACTGTCAGATTACAGTGGGGACAGCCCCACTGTAATAAATTAATATTGCCGTAAAAATACAAAGATTTAATGAATTTTCTGACCGCTGTATGTTTAACCTGAACTACAACCCTAATCTCTCAGTAATAATTATCATTCCTCTTCATTTGGGCTGCCCATGAAGACTGTAATAACTCTTGCCAAACTGTTCTGAGTAGGAATTAGACTCATATCCCTGGTTTGCAGGTGGTTCTCTAGCCTTAGAAGAAAGAAAAGGCAGAGAACTGCTAGTGCCTCCTTCCACTCTGGCTCTGTTAAACCTCTGTTGTATTGTGCAAAATTCCCCTGGACAAGTGACACTTGCCTTCACAGGAATGGCTAAGAATTTCCTGTGCTGACTCCCCTTGCCTGCAGGATGTCTCTCAGCTTGCATATATCTGACCTGTCTCTA
Organism: Penelope pileata; assembly: GCA_013396635.1. Taxonomy (NCBI): domain Eukaryota; kingdom Metazoa; phylum Chordata; class Aves; order Galliformes; family Cracidae; genus Penelope; species Penelope pileata. The sequence goes on from WBMW01000972.1 coordinate 1,960,764, forward strand.
AAAACAAGCTGATCTGTGAAATGGAAAGTACAGTTTTAAGATATGCAGCAGTTCAAAAGGTTTTGGTAAGAATACTGCAAGTGATCTCTGATTTTCAGCTCTCTTGTGTCACCTTGAAGAAATGAAAGTAATTGGCTATTCTGGCGTACAGTCAGAACGCATGCATGCTTATTTCTTGGGGCACAGAAAGCTGAAGAATGGATCCTTCTGGGTTGATGGTTTGAATCAGTCATATTGTAATGCTGAAAGAGTTCATCATAAAAAAAACTGCAGTAGCTTTAGTTATGTAGAATTAGAATGTCAGTCCTAAAGCTTCCAGAATAAAACTTGTAAGTGCCCTTCCTGTCATCATAATCACAGCAAATCTAGGAAGACAAGAGCTGATGATGAAAAATGGTAATGGAATCCAGACAAATGTTCTTTTACTGCATCTATCCACACTAGCATATTAAGGGTGACAGACCTCCTCTGTACCTCACAATCCAAACCTGCAGCCACCCACAGCCTGTATAGCCACATTCACAGTCTAATGAAATGTCCGAGACCTTGATTGTTGGAACTCACCAGCTTCGTCTGAGCAGAGCTTCTCTGGGTGAACCTTGGAAGGTCCATGGGAAAAGCAGGAGGAGCAGGCAAGGAAAAGAGGATGAGATCTAAGGAAAAGGTCAGGCTAAATTTGATCATCATCCTTTTCTTTTAGTGTTCTTTTCAGGATCTGGTATGTTATCCTACTCACTTTATTAGCTTAAAAATTGCCCAGCAGATTGTTAATGTGCAGTTGAAAGTTGCTTTCAGAAATGATTTTTTTTTTATTTTGGGGAAGTGCTACACTATTGAAAGCTATTCTTGCTTCTTCTGAAATCAGCAGAAGATTTTACTGGTATGTGTATAGATAGAATTTCTGTGAGATTCACAGAAGCAAATTTTAGCAAACGCTTACTCAAACGCTATGTTTCTTTAGTATCTGTGGGGAAAGACTGTACTGTTTGTTTTCCTTGTTACTCTCCCACAGCTTGGATCTGACTTGGAGAGACATGCAGCATCTGACAGTCCTCACCTCCAAAAGGAACCAGCTTCACGATGAAGTTCATCGGTGGCGTAGGAATGGCGTTGGGCTGGAATTCAATCATTTGTTTGGGTATGGTGTCCTGGACGCAGGAGCAATGGTTAAGATGGCAAAAGACTGGAAGACTGTTCCCGAGAGATTCCACTGTGTTGGGGGGTCAATACAGGAGCCTCAGTAAGTGCACAGCCTAATATATGCACTTTGTTTCTTCAGTCATTGCAGACCACAGGCATGCAGATACCTTGACAAAGAACTAGATAACCAGAGAAACATAATGAATGCTTTTCTTCTAAGAAAGCTTAACGGTATCATTAGCATTCCAGATACTTCAGTAAGTCAATAAAATAAACGACATCATCTTTCAATTCCTGGTTTGCTAGAGGAAAACAGTGCATTTTACAGCTGATCTGTAGTGATGTTGCTAGTGCTACTAGCATTAATAGCAGCATCCATTTCTCCTAGGTGCTTACAGGTGTGTTTGCACCAACGTTTTTGTGAATAAAGAACCTGGGCATGAGTAAAAATCTGGAGGCTGGCCCCATAAATTACATAAATTGCTGGCACATTAAATACCTGTCAGACAGGTCCTTGTGACCTATTTTAGCAGACAATTTTACCTCCAGAGGACTGAAACAGTCATCTACAGGTACTAGAGATTCAGCTTAAACATTGCAGCATTTAATTGTGCTTGGTTTATGTTCTTCAAGTCACTAATTGCAGGCTAGGTTGTCAAATTATTTTGATTACCTTTTGTGTGCTGAAGTGAATGAGTCAACAAGTAAATGAATTAATACTAATTGACTACAACAGCTATAGTTCAATTTAATTATTGAAACACTAACCTAATGATGGCCAATTTACGTCTTTAACATTTGAAATGTGACATTTCAGTGCCATTTTGAAAGCGTCACTGTTCTGTTGGACAAAGAAATCAAACCAATATGCTGCCCTAGTAGACAGCCAGGCATAGACTAAGTTTGCTCCCATCCTCCAGATGGGTTTCTATTTGCAGGATTCAGGGTTCTACAGCTGAGATCCAAGTTTTAATTTATTTGGCCTACACAGGCTTGCAGGTAGAAAACAAGAAAATGCTGAAGCTAAATTTGAATTATCTTGTTTCTTCGTAATTTATATGCAGACTGATGGTGTTTGTGAGGACAAGGCATCTCATTTATCTTAGTGCAGCCCCATTTAGTGAAATGAGGTCGCCCTAAAAGGAGAGAATTTCGTTATGTAGGTTGGCTGCATCCATTAGGCAGTGTGTTAGAGGTATTCTGGGAGAAGACTGAATCAGAGCTGGGCAAGTGCTACATAGCCTTAGAGTCACCTTCTGCTTCTGTTCTTCTGTCGAGTTTCTGCTGTTGAACAGTGTTGGATTGGAAGTAGAGGTCATAGTACTTTCAGAAGAATGGCTTTGCCTTGGTGATGGCAGGGCATTTCCTTTATCCCAAAGATCTGGAGCTGCAGTAATTCTTCTCTACAGCTGTGATTGTCCAAAAAGCTCCAGAGTTGAGAAATTATTGTCTTGTATTGGTGTCTTTTGAAAGCAGCACCCAGAACAGCACAAACATTGGTAAGGAAGAGATTTTTAAAAGCATATAACAGTAGTTATTTCAACAAAGTCCTGGCTGAAGCCTCCCAACTGTACTGCAATAAACTCTGTGTTCAGTCAGGATAGATGCCCCTGTACCTGACGCATTTGTATGTTAATAGTACTGCTATAGTATTTATGGCCTCCAATGAAACTGTCTCTTACAGGAGATAGCAAACATTATGATTTGTAATATCTACATTTTCTGAGTGGAGTTTTACCATCTCCAGAGATTCCTTGGTAATGAAAATTCCACTGCCCTTCCACTTATTTTTCCAGTTTGGTGCTGCAGCAACATTTGCCAAACGTGTTCTACATGTACTCATCTATTTGCATGTATAAATACCAATTTTCCTTGTGTATTTAGGTAAATGAGTAGTGGCACAGAGATATGTATCACAGTAGCATTGCCCATTAGCAGAAACCCATTAGCCACCATATTTTGGTGCTGACAGAAAAGATTGGCACTGTGGGGGCCTCCCTCCGTCCCTGCAGGCACTTAGCACAGCCCTCAGAACTCAGCAGTGTTTGACACAGCATTGTTCATCGTGTGAGAGAGCTGTCAGGCCATCCCTAGTCAGAGAGCTGTGAGGATGGTGTTTCCCATGCAGAGCAATTTCAAGCACATCGCAAGTGGGAGATCATGTCCTTCACCTCTGGCTGGCATATAGTGCATTTTCCTTGTGCTGTGGGACACAAAATGCATCGTCAGGGAATCATGCTACAGTGTTCAAATACTTCAGCTACATAATATTTGTTATACCAGCTTCTGCAGGAGGGCATCCTGAAAATTCAGAACAACACATTTATTTCAGGTTAAGGTAAGTGTTTAAATGCCTCAAGGCATGAATGTGTTTTTACTCTGCAGGTATTCCCAAGAAGTCAGCACCTTGTGAAAGGGGGCAGAAACAGGCCTGAGCTAATATTAGTGATGTATTGAACAACACCTGGAGCTTTTCTCAGGAAGAAGAGATTTCCTGGAAGTTAGGCTTGCATGAAACACTTTCACTGCTGTCCAAAAATGCACTATTTCAGTAGCAAAGAGAAAGGTTGGGTTTACGCTCAAATTTCTTTTGAAAAGATGGCGTTCCATTAACACAGTGTGGTCAGTGCCCCTTAGAAGGGACACTTGTCCTTATTTTACTGCAAAACCTAGCTCCTGAGCAGGACTGTGAGTGGGAAGGTGTCGGTGTCACCTGCTCTGCACAGCACGCAGGGGGCAGGCGGGCAGTGGTGCTGCCTCCCAGGCTTCCACAGCACATGGGGTGCAACCATGCTGCGAGTGCCCTGCGCATGGGGAGCCAAGAGCACAGCTGGGGTATCGTTGCTCCTTTTGTGTGTAATTCATCCTGTTGGCAAGTGTTGGTGAGACCATTAATGTGGTTTCACAGAGCAGGTGAGGCAGCTCTCTCCTCTTGCAAAGTGGCTGCCAGGCTTTGCGTCCCCAGTGTCTGACTGGCCAGCAAAGGAGCCCTGTGTGTTGGTCACAGGCGTCTGGCTTCCACAGGATGACACAGTCCTTGCAATGGACGCTGCAGGACCAAGCCCATCTGTGGATCTTGCTTTCTGGTATGACGTGTTTATATTCCACCCTACTGGGACAGATGTCCTTCAGTTGTTGTGAATTTGCCTTCATTAGGACTGAACTGTAATAACCAGGAAATCTGTGACTTCAGCGTTTGGCAGCTCAGTAAGCAAGTGTGACTTCTTTCCTGTGTGTTCCTGCATGGGAGCAGCTCAAGGCCATTGATTTGCTTGGAAACATACGTTTCAAGTGAGCTGAAACTGGGTCCAACATTTGTGTTAGCTTCCAAATCACAGCAGGGTACAGACTTGCATACAGCTGCACTGGATTTCTGTGCAAGTGGCTCCAGGGTGGTTTGCTGCCGTCTTTCAGGGGACTGCCATGACTCATGGCTCTTTCACTGAACATACACCTTGTTATGCAATTACCCAATGTAGCAGTGATTAGTAGAGGCAGCTATTAAATACATCAACATTTCTTAAATAGCAGTATGTGCTGCTTAATTGTATTCCTTCTCTTTGTGTAGGTGTTCATTTCATAATGTATTTTCAAATTAAGGTTTTAATATTGTTTCCTAAAAAGAGAATGTTTTCCTTCTGGCTAAGTTTGCAGCTGTTATTTCCTTACCTTGCCATGCATTAATAAGAAAAACAGTACAGGTTTTTCTGTAAGGCACCAAACAATAGTTGTTTGAAAACAAGCCACGTCATGCTGTACATATCCTTCTAATTTGCTTCAATATCTTTTGACCTGCAGAAAGATACCACCAAGTGGCAAGCTGGTCCTCACGCTTACAACTGATGCTTGCGAGGGGAAGGAAAATTTTGTCCGTTACCTGGAACACGTCCAAGCAGTGATAACTGTGAATTCAACTCGGCGAGGAGACCTCAACATCAACATGACCTCGCCAATGGGAACAAAATCCATCCTGCTGAGCCGGCGTCCCAGGGATGACGACTCCAAGGTGGGTTTTGACAAATGGCCTTTCATGACCACACACACTTGGGGAGAAGACCCCCGAGGCACCTGGGTTCTAGAGATTGGGTTTGTCGGCGGCGTGCCGCAGCGGGGCGTGCTGAAGGAGTGGACACTGATGCTGCACGGGACCCAGAGCGCTCCGTACATAGACCAAATAGTAAAAGATTATCAGTCCAAACTGGCCATGTCCAAGAAGGAAGAGCTGGAAGAAGAATTAGATGAAGCAGTGGAGAGAAGCCTGAAGAGTATACTGAGCAAGAACTAGTGCTGCTCTGCATGACAGTGTCTTTCCTTTCCCGGATCCTTCTATTCACCTTTCTACTATCCAAACCTCTGTGTTAGACATGTAACAATGATCGTCTCTGTAGCCAGATTATCACACTTTCTTGATTTTAAAGCCTTCTATCTTGTCAAAAATTATTTTAATTACCACCGAAGCAATCATTTTTTTACTCTAAACCACAAATACACTGTCGCCCCCTGAATACTATGTACAGTTTGTGACTGTAAATGATTTTTCTTTTGTGTCAAACAAATAGGTAATATCTGCAAACACGCTGATGGCTTTTCCCTTCATATTTTTGTGGTAAATGTTGTTTGTATTTAAAAAAAAGAATGAATTTTAACATTGGCAGTTGGTAATAATGGGTAAATTTTTAAAAATTATTGTGAGAGAGGGAATCACTAAGAGGTTGGCTGGAGAGGTCTTTGAATGTCTAACAGCTCCTTTTCCATCCTGGACTTCAGTGGGACTTTCCCCACTGAGTTCAACCAAAATAGCACTAGACCCTATAAGCAGAAATTATCTAGAAAAGAAGAAAATTACAATCCAATTTGCAGAAGCCAATTCTTTTTAGAGCTTTCTTTAGTACATCCACATACTTACACAACCTACACACTAACACTTCAGCCACAGAATGGTTCAACAAGCATGCAGCAAGGAAGGCAAGGCAATGCTAAAGCCAGGTGACAAAAAGTGCACTGCAGACAGGGTCAGGGTGTTCTAGAAGCACAAATTTCAGTTTTTTTTTTTTTTCTTTTTAATGTTGGCAATTTAAATCGATTTACCACCTTACAGCGGTACGAGCACACAGGGAGTGAGCTGTAGGATTCCTGGCAACCTGTGTGCCAAAGTGCACCTGCTCACCTCTACACTGAAAGCTCTACCATATAGGAGCAGAAGATGCAGCTATGTCAGCATTTCCAGTCACAGGCCCCTGTTTTCTGGGGTTTACAGCCTGGCTGCCAGTAGATTGCTGTGGGAAATATGAAGGATGCAGCTTCAGTCCCAAAACAATTTAAATTCAAATTTCATTTTTAAAAAATAGATTTGTTATTTTTGTGTTATACAAATATATTTAAGGAAAAGAATATGCCTGCGTTATTTATGTGTAATCCAAAGTCGGCCTTCCTGGGAAATAAAACGTAGTGTGTTTGGGAAGATTTGTCAGTAATTATTGCTCTTTGGTGTCAGTCCTACCTTCACCTTCCACACGTAAGTCAGTCTCTCCCACCTCGGAGTCTGCTCTGGCTCTGGCCACGAGACACAACGTTCTCCTCATGCTAACAACACTACATTGTCTCAGGTGTGAGAGCCCAAACCGAACCTTTGAATAAAGGGTCTCGATTCTGCACATCCTTAGGCACTCGCAGCAAAAGCTGTGGACCTACCCACATACTCATGTCAAGCAGGTGCTTAAGATGTCTGCAGGATCCAAGATCTACTTTTTAGCAGTGACTGGTTTCAGAGTTTTATTATGTATTTTTAATATACAGAGTATTCATCTAAAGTGTTTTACTAAGAATTTTCCTGGTTAACCAGGTGCGTAGTGGTAGAAACATAGGTAAATATTTATCTAACAAATTAAAAATGTAACCCAGAGGTTCTATGGTGCATACCTTTCACTTAAGAATGTATAATTTACTGTTATTTCAAGTGAATATCCATCTTTTATCCTTCCATGAGGCCTGTTCTTTCCTTTCCAAATACAAATGCAAAATAAACAGCTAAACCTACTTGAAGTCTACGTGATTACATTGTAAACCCCAGAGGAGCAGCCCTGCACTGCTCACACAGGGCCTTTGCCACATGCAGCTGTCTGTTGAGACAGCTGAGTCACATTTGGATAAAGCAGGTGGCAGAAGGACAACAGTCAGACCCTGTGTGAGTTTTATGCTTAAAGTGCTCTTGGTTATTTGTTGTAGTGTCAAATCTGTTTAACTTGGAGATTTAAAAATTAACCTAAAGACGAGACAGGCTCACTTCAAACCGTGAACTGGAGTTCATGAGGCATAACCCAAAATGCTGACATTAAATGGGATGGGGACAGGTTTGTTGTTCTGTGTTTGGAACTGAAGGGACCACACTGACTGCAGTGGGTGCTCAGGGAAAGCGCAGAGCTCTCAGCAAGAGCAGCACACACACATCAGAGGGAAGATTTTACCACATACAGATATATATATATGCATACTCCTGTATGTTTAAATGCATAGAACCCCCCTGCAGTATCTCTCTCTATATCTATATCTCTCTATATATTACATACAATATGTATATTCAGAGTATGTTACATATATCCCCGTCCCTGGATGTGTTCAAGGCCAGGTTGGATGGGGCCCTGTGCAACCAGGTCTGGAGGTTGGTGGCCCTGCCTGTGGCAGAGGGGTTGGAACTTGATAATCCTTGGTGTCCCTTCCAACCCCAGCCATGCTGTGATTCTATGATGTTTGCTTATAAATATCTATAGAATTACATATGGTATGTAATGTATAATACACACATTGTTACTTTTTGTGTGTATGTGTTCAAAGAAACAGATAAGATTAGAAGCTGTTCAGGGACTTCTAAAAGGTGGAAAAAGTGTTGCAATAGGAAAAGTCCACGTGGAAACCTTAAAACGAATGTGTATGTTCCTTTCCATTGCGTTCATGTAATTTTGCAGTTCTGTCCAATCATTAAATGTCTTATGTAGCAGCAAAACAACTAGATGGCTGATCCTATTTTCATAATTTTCATAATTTTCCTATTTCATAATATTCATCCTAAATAAAGTGAAAGATCACAATAACGAGTGACAAACAGAAATGGTGAATTTTGATATAAATACATATAAAGCTAAGCGTATATACAATATAGAGATCTACTTCAGATTCTTCAGAATTTTTGCATCAGGAGGGGCATCACTGAAAATACTGTCCAGATAGACTTACGTTTTTATGATATTGCTGATGGAAAATAAAGTTAATTTGTCAGTATTTATAATTAAGGGGAAATTGACGCTCTTGACTTCTTGAAACAGGTGCATACTGTTTAACTAAAGCCCTGTGATATGTTTTATAATAATCCAAGTAAAATAAAGAGCTGTTGTAAACTGGCAGGTCCTATCATCATTGCTTACCTGGAGGCACACGGGAGGTAATGTGAGCTAAGTGGGATGACTTCCTGATCCTCTGCTTTTTATACTGAGGAGATTTGTATCCCATACTGAGAAAACAAATGAGAGCTGATAGCAACAGGTGAAGAGTAAGAAGACTTGGTGTTAACTCTGTGGCAAGATGGGATGCAGAAGATGAAGGATGCAGGTCAGGAAGAGCCTTGGGCATTGCTTACTTACAGAGTTCAAACCCACTGGCTCCAAGGGAAGTTCTGCAACTGCCTGGAGCTGTGTGGATGCTGAACTGCTGCTGTCAGTGGGGAAGGGGCTGCTCAGGAAGAAAGACATCGCTGACATTTTTCACTGTGTTTCATAAGCAACGACAGTTCTGGCCCAGAAGAAGTCAACAGCTCTGCCACAGCAGTGTTTTTCTCTGCTGTTTGGAGCACTTTGATCCACACACAAAAAAAAAGGAGATGGAACAAAACCCCTATTTACCTCCCACCCACATTTTAGAGTCCTCTTTAAGCACACAGTCCCATAATGCACGGTACATATGGTTATAAAATAGCCACTGCTGTAATTTCTTACCATTTCTGTAGCAGCAGAGGACAGCTGGAAATCTCCTGATCTTGTTCTGCTCATCACTGAGGCGAGAATGTGTCTGTAGTGACCTGTGTATGTCCTGTCCCAGGCTTTGTGGAGTAAATGCTCACACGTATTTCATTGTTGCACTTCAGTGTTAGTATTTGAGAATCTGCATTTGAAGCAGTGGCTAATCCCTGAGTGTAGGGGAGAGAGCTGATCACAGCACGAACTGATGACTGAGCACATGGTGGGGGGGTGTGGATATTGGTGGATCACTTGCACCTGTGACCAGAAGGGGTGGACCTGGGGCAGCCCTGCGCCAGGCTTAGATAAGGGTCAGGCAGGCAAAGCAGAAAGCAGCCTGTGAGAGTTCAGAAAGCAGCTGGAGAAGCAGCAGCACAAGGAAGGAGCTGAGGAAGCAGAAAGTGATGCGGAGCAGAGCCCCTAGCTCCGTATGAAACAAATGGTGTAGTCGTGAGAGTTTTGGGGTTCCTTCCACTGCGATAAGTCATGCGATTTGCTACAGGTTTTGGCATTGTCATTACGAACAATAATGTACGAGCATTCTTTCTGTATCACTTTTGTATATGATTAAAGAAGGATGAGGCTCTGCCCATCATCTGCTGCCTTGCTTGGCAACGGCTGCGGCTGGTGGTCAGAGATCTCGGCAGGGTTCAGGCCTTAGCTCTTGGCTGCTGCTGTCAGTGGTGCAGCTCAGCACGCGCAGGGTTCAAGTCATGCACTTCAGTTGTGCCTTTGCCTTGCAGTGTGTAACTTCAGAAATATGGGCCACCAGACTCCTGGGCTTCAGGAGTCATTTTTAAGCTGAACAAGCCTTACCAGTGTCAGAAAACCAGCTGTATGTCAGGCTGGCATGAAATAAACAACAGTGACAGGGAATAGTCACACTTCTGATACATAACCCCAGCTCTCCTGAAGCGTTGCTGCCTTGCCACTGACTGAGGCTTTTTGTATTCTGACCCTTAAGCTCTCTGCACTGCTGTACAATCAGGTTGGGGAATGCCTGGTTCTGTCCAGGTGCTGCACGGCTCTGTTCACTCCCTGTTCTGTGACAGAATTATGAGGCAGGCCTCCTCCTGCTGCAGAATTATCCTGCTTGCAGTAGGCAGAACCTGCTTCCAGTAGCAGTTACTCTGCGCCGTCACTCCCAGCTCACCAGCATACAGCCTGCGCGTGCGTTGCTAGATTCCTTCTCTGCAGTTATTTCCAGGGTTAATAAATAAAACTGAAAAGCACCAAAACTCACAGTGAGAAATGCCTGGCATTTATGCCTCCAGCATTTCAAAAAAAAAAACCAGCACCCAAAAATAAACCCAAATAACAATGTGACTGTGGGTCACCTGTTCAGAGAAGAAGGTGCCGTTTCACCGCGTGCAATAGGCGCAGCAGATGCGATACTAAACCTGCACTGCAGTCGCTAACGATAAATAGTGGTACTGGCGATAAGGCTCGCATGATGTCAGCAGACAGTCATGGCACCCAGCTCCTTCCTCCCCAGCTGACAGGTGTCACCAGACACAAAGGACAGCCTCTGGGTGTAGCAAGGCGGTGAGCCAAAATCAAAATTCTGCTGGGACAGGAGAAGGAAAGTGGAGAGCCCAACCTGTAAGCATTTCAATAGGTACTTTACTTTAATGGGTTGTGCTTTGGTTTTTTTAAGCCAAAAGTCCAGATGATGCCTAAATGATTTACTGCAGCCAAGCTCTAAATGGTGCTCTACATTTGCACAGACACAAAGGATTCTTTTTTTTACTTTTTTCTTTCTTTTTCCTGAGTCGAGGATTTCTGGAAGCTGCGGGAGCTGACACAGGAGCACTGCTCTGTGCTTCTCCAGGCGTGGGCAGGCACCCCCCGTTCCCGTGGAGCACTGTGGCACTGCAGCCGACCAGGAGGCAACGGGATCGTGTGGCAGCATCACACGCTGTAAAACGCTACAGTCCGAGGAAGTATGCAACATGGAAAAAAACACAGTCTGCAGGCTGCTCAAAAGCTTGTTGGCACTCTGAAATACCTCAGTCATGCTGGCAAAGGAAAAATTAGGTCTTTAGTGTATTTTATAAGCGTTTCCCCCTGCTTTGTTTTGCTGGAACTTCAATTTCTATTCTGAGAAGATGTGCAGTAAGAGCTTATTTCAAACAGAGAGTTTCTCTTCATATCCCAAAAGAACGTTCTGCCAAGCTCACCTCTAGTTACAGATGGTAAAGGAGAGAGATCTGGGATAGGTTACAGAACTCACGTTTCCAGCTCCTCCTCTGGAAAGGCTCCTGCATACTCATCAGTTAACGCTTAGTTGCAGAGCCTGTTACTCGATGGTAAAGGCAACACACACCCGCAGGGGCTATTTTCTGTAGAAGGCAAAGCTTTTATTAAATGAACCAGATGTCACAAGTTAACATTTGCAGCTGTCTGAGAGATGGGGAATCTTATGGCCGCTATAGGAGAAGTAGAGGAATATGCGCTGGCAGTGGCAAATCTGCCCTGGATACTTTGGAAAGCCAGGCAACTCTGTAATGATCATTGTTTTCAACTTGTCCTAATTGTGGAAATAAGTAAGTTGCATAGGATGTGCCCATTACTCCTTGTCCTGGAGCGCTCTCACAGTCGTTACAACAAAGGCGAGCCTACATCAGACAGAATTGCCATCAAAGTATCAATCTGTTCCATACCAAACAGCAAAAATCTCACTATTGTATCATTCGGTCAGGAAAAAAAATTACGTCATTAAATAACTATGCCAGACAAGTTGACTGTTTGTCACTTAAGAGCCTTTGTCACCCGGTTTCTTCTTGCTTGTTTTCTCTATCATCGTCTCCACAATCATTGCTGTCTCTTCGTACGTCTGGATTCTGTCATCTGAAAACTTCTCGATGGACTCCACCACCTCCACCTTCTCGTAGCTCACGGAGCCAGGCAAGCCTGCTTCCTTGAACAAGAGGCCCTGCTTATCTTCTCGCTCATACTCTGGCTCTTGCACAACTCCTGGCTCAGCCGGGCTTATCAGACCCGGGGAAGGAACTGCCTCGGGTTCAGAGATGTCTGGATATTTTGTGACTTGCTCAATTTTTCCCCATTTTTTACTCCATTCAAACATGTCTTCTTTCTCTTCCTCTTTCAGTTTACCTTGGGGTTCAGCCTCGTCCCTCCTTTCACAGATGTCCCTTTTCTCTTTTTCTGATGGTTCAGTAGGTTCGGGCAGCTCCGGTATGGGCTCCACATCACCACTGATCGTTACCTTCCCGTTGTTGGCAGAAACGGTGATCTCTCCCACAGCTGGGATGGGGGAGGGCAAGAAGCAAGGCTCTTCATACTTTCCCTCCCCTGTTACCAGCACGTAGCGCCCTTTGGGGTGGGCATCAATTTTAGCCTCTGGTTTCTTGTGAACTCTTATTTTCTCCTTCACAATGTTACACAATTTATCAAAGGCTTTACTTATCTGGGCTCCATCAGGTACATCCTCTGGGACTGTTTCTTTTTCAACAAGTTCTAATTCCTCCTGCCCAGCTTCACACGTGACTGAGCCTTCGTGCCTAAACTCCAGCTCATCTTGGTCAAAAACTTCCACAGTTCTTTCATACATTTTTTCAGGTGAGAGCCCGTCTGTTCTGTCTTTAGACATGATCTCCTTTTTCCTGGAAAGTTTCTTTGTCAGCGCTTTTTGTCTGGGCTTTACACTGGCAATCTCTTGCATGGCCTGGGTGATATCTAGGGAGAACAAAAACAAAGCAAACAACAGGTTGCCCAAAGAAGCTGTGGGTGCCCCATCCATCGAGGTGCTCAGGGCCAGGTTGGATGGGCCCTGGGCAGCCTGAGCTGGTGAGAGGCACCCAGCTCATGGCAGGGGGTTGGGGCTGGGTGGGCTTTGAGCTCCCTTCCAACCCAAACCATTCTGTGATTCTATGGACAGACAGTACTGAACACAATTGCTGGAAATGCCAGAGCTGTCTCTAGCGTTCACCTACCATCAGGCCCATACTAATGCTCAGAGGGAGCTGTTAGAGCCTGCCGAGCTCGGCACCTTCACCCCAGGTGTCATGGCAGTGTGTGGCTCCAGTAACACAACAACAAACCTCATCTCCCAAGACAGAGATGAAGCCAGGTGCTCAGAGTTAGAGCTATGCCCAGCATTGGGAGTCAGTGGGAACAGCTCATGTTAGCTCTGAGGGGTGGTTTGTTGTCAGCAAAACTTCAGCAACTTCTGATTTAAGCTGCAGTGAGCGATGCTGTATGCCAGTACCAACAGCACCTTCCTGTGAACAAACCCCCCTGCTTGTAAAGCACGTCCTCTCTGTTTGGTCCTGGCCATTTCCTTGTCACTGGCTTTACAAGCACCCTACTTCTAGCAGGCACTCCCACAACTCCATGGAAACACCCCATTCAGAGGAAACAAGGTCAAGAAACGTGTAGATGTGGTGCTGAGGGACATGGTTTAGTGGTGATGGGTTGACAGTTGGACTCAATCTTAGAGGTCTTTTCCAACCTTAATGACTCTATGATTCTATGGCACATAAACAGGACCAAAAAAGGGTCCTCTGCCAGCCTGCAGCACTAACCATGTCCTGATGCTGTCTGAACACAACTGAAGTATGGGAAAACAATTTGCAACAAATCAGCAAAATAAACCTCGGCTCCTTCCCTTGTGTCGGGTGCCTTTTGACTTTGCTCTGCTGATTGGCCTAAGTAGTACGTTGCAAAAATGAGCAGAGAAATTCATCTGCTTGTGATTTTGGCCCTTGACAGCTTGTCCCAAAGCCAGCTGAGGTAAGCTGAAATCGCTGCGTTTACTTAGCAAGCCTCGAATCAGACTGTCACAGCCAGTGTTCATATGGAAGACAAATGGAAAACCAGCTTAAATTACAGTGATGCTGCTCTTGACAGACACAGGAAGACATGTCACAGGTTTACCTCTTCCCCTCGAAGCTTGAGGCTGGACAGGTCTATAGATCTGCGTGAAGAGGGTGACTGGCGTTCCTGCTATAGCAGAGTTTAACCTGCCGGAGAAGACGCGCAACAGTCAGACCTCTCCCCCTCGTTTCCACGTGAGCAAGTGAAAGTGTGCAAAATTAAACATGGAGATTAAAGAAATAATGTATTTCTCTGTGGTGAGGAGTTATGTTGAGAATGGTGGGAACCTGTTCCTTGTCTGGGGAAAACAGCTCAGCCACAGCACCCTCACAGGAGATGGGCTGGCTTCCAGCAGCCGGAGCTGTGGGATGTACACCGATAGTAAAAATCTGCAGCAGCAGGTTGTAGCTTGTCATGGCACCTTGACAGGATGGGACAATTCAGATGGCAAACGGGCCATCAACGCCTACCCAGACCTGCACCACTGCCTCCAGCTGTGCCTGGGACAAAACAGGGACAACACAACCTGCCCCAGACGGAGTGGCCATATACTTTGATGCAAACAAGAAAGCAGACAGACACACATCAACAGGCACTTGCTCATTTTTCCTTTTATATCTATTAAAAATGCCATCCTTTGCCCTACCATCTTGTTTCCAACATATGTCCATATACATTATTTAACTTCTACAGCATGAAACTTTGCTTCAAAGGAAAAAATGTCTCCAGTAGTATTTACATTCTCCCACAGCCAACCTTTTCAGAGGTACCTGTCAGCAGGGATTCTTCTTTGAGGTAACTTAAATACATGTGGTTTTTCAAAAACTGAAGGCCTGACAAACCCTTCCTGAACAAGGCAATCTCCCTGAAAGTGTCAGAGGTTGCATTCACCAAATGACGTCACCAGTTTTTGTAAATGCTCGCCAGTAAAATACGAAATTTGGTAACATTTACAGTATTACCTGCATATGCCTGACTTCAGAAGGGTAAGAGGAAAACTGAGCAGTCTTTCTTGGAAAATATTTGAGGAGTTGGCAGTATTAAGGGTTAAAAATGAAAAACGAGAGGCTGGCTTACATGCAAACCAGACACCACATCCGTGGCCTTACCAGTCTGCTCTGCCAGAGCACGCAGAATAGTTTTGCCACCCTGTGACAGCACCCTGTGACAACACTCACATGCAGTGAGGTGAGAGAGCCAAGCCCTGACTTTCAGGGCTGAGAATGACCCTAACCGGGTACTCGTCATCAGAACGCACTGTCCCAAGGGAGATACTGAAGGTTAGATTAACAATCTGCTGCCCACGAGTGGAACCCTGCACTGACCGTCAGCGGGTGTCCTGGCCCTGCCCTGCCGGGACGGCTCGGAGCAGTGCTCTGGCGAGGCTGATCGCTGACGTTAGAGGGAGCCAGTGCTCCTCGGTAGACTTAAACACAACCTAACCCCTTGCACGTTTCTTGCAGTCTGTTTCCCCCTTGCCTGAGAGCGGCTTTGCTGCGAGGAGTGCTTTGCCCTGAGTGCCCAGCAACATTCACTACACACGAGCAGTGGAGAGAGCATTCTGTTTCCTTCCATATGGTCCTGACCTCTGTGCACTGAAAGAAGCACAAAATGACTCCAACCCTTTCTTTGGCAGAGATGTGCGCAGATTTTACATCTATTTAGATTCCCGTCATTGGAAAACTACCAACAAAAGGTGTGAAATGTCCATAGGTGGACTGAATGCTCTTGAGAAAACATCACACTTTTTCAAACGCAGTAAGAGAGACCCTGGACCCTTTGGTGGAGCACAGGGATCCGGCCTTACCGGCTGTCCTCGTTCTCGATGATGCGCTTGTAGCGCTCCAGCTCGTTCTCCAGGGACTGCTGGTAGATCACCAGCTGGCGGCAGTCGGTCGTGTACTTCTCCAAGGTCCTCTCAGCTTCCTCTATCCCCTTCCTGAGGTTCTCAATCTGCTCGTTGTACAGCTGAATTTCGTCGTCATAGCTCTCCTGGGTGTTTTTTATCGCTTGCTCCAGCATAGTCGTCTGGTAAGCAAAGTTGGTGAGGAAAAGAATCAGCTCTGAATTACTTGGTGTCCCCATCTGATGGGTACTTCAAAGGTGTAGGCAGAAAGTGTGTAACAATGGGGAAGATGTGTCTGGACAAAACTTGAGCTTCCTTAACTCCACTGACAAAGCACTGAAGGTTAAGGAAGGACCTTTACTTTAAAGAAAAAGAAAGCCATCTTGTTTAATTCCTGGGCTTTCTGACTGTACCAAAAAAAATTGACTTCTGTGTAGGAAGGCCCAAGTGCCAGTCACTTCTGTGTACGTTATCCACATCAACCAGGAGGTGGCGATGAGGCCCTTCCAAAGGCCAGGGACAGGGCTCACAGGTGGGCTCTGACCGAGGAATTCTGGCTTTCACCTGCTGTTTGGCCATTTATTACAGTTCATTTATCACTTGGGATTTTTTCCCTTTTCAAACATCTTTTATAGAGATGCATTCACAAAAACAAAATGGGGCAATAACTGGTTAATGGATTCTTTAATAATCGAATGATTCCTACATTTTACAGGCAAGATTTCCAAAATCCTTTTAAAAGAGCCTGAATTTAGGATCTAAGTCCCTTGGCACTGGTTTGGTTATACTGCGGTGTGAGAGTGCCCCAACAGGTGTACAGATCTGTGTTCAGTGCTCACAGGGTGGAATCCATAAACTCACTGCAGCACGGTTGTCATGTCCAGAAAATGGAAAGCAAAGGACCCCAGTGACAATTCAGTCCTCGGCTCCAGTCCTCACTGCCATAAGCAACCACGTCATCAGCTTCCTCTCATACGGTTATTTAACTCTTAATCTCAAGGCATGAGAACAAATCAATTGACAAATTTTCTCTGAATGGGACATGAAGATCTGATTTTGATTCAGCACGATTAATTCCTCAAAGAGCACGCTTCCTCAGCTGCTGGGAGAAGGCTGATTTTTTCCTCTTGTCTCTATATTGATTCATGATCTCAGTGTCACTTCATTGATTCTTGCCCTTGCTGGAGCCCATTTGTCCTTTCCACCAAAGCATCAGATGTGAGTAAGTGTCTGAGGAAAAGGCCTGGGGGTAGCATTATTCTCAAATAACCTAGTGAGAAAAATTATGCTCAGCTGCTGCTGTAGCTGTCCAGAGGGGTCCAGAATCTCACCAAAAGGTATTTTACGGCACTATAATCATCCCCTCCCTCATATGCAGAGGACTGACAGCTTGAGGCCCAAAAGGTGCACCTGGAGGGTATATGGTGGTCATTCTCCAGTCCTATCTGCTAAGGAAACATTCAAATAAACAGAGGTAGATCTGACACGTGCAATTCTACACGACTCGTTTCTATTCACCGCAGCCTTCAGCTGCTACTCCATCTCCTGTCTCTGCTGTGCTCTTTGCACTGCACTCTCTCCCAGAGATACCTGCTGGAGGAGGAAGGCTGATTTCCAGCAGGCTTGGCAGTGAGATGGGAAGGGGCAATGAGAAAAGGTCCTGGCCAGCTGTTTGCAAATCAGGGATCAGCAAAAAGCAGGGGTTTTTTGTCTAAGCACAGCACAAATGTTGATTTAAGTGCTTGTTAGTGACAGGGATGAACACAGGATGCCAAATATAGCTTGGCACCTATATTAAAGGACATTCTGCCCAGTCACTGCCACAGCAAGCTCAGCATTGGATACTGCACCAATAGAAAGGAGAGAGCAGAGCCCTGAAGGTCCCCCAGCATTTTTCATGGGGCCAACTTCCAGCCTGAGCTCAGTAAGAAAGAGAGACCAGTCCTGCCTGACTTCTCCAACCACAGCCTCCAGCTGATTGCATCCCACAGAAATCAAGTTGTGATGCAGAAACATTCTCCAACCTCTGCTGAAGCAGAGATGGCTTTGTTGTGCCTATGACACCAACCTCACAGCCCTGCCTGGCCATCTAAACCCAAAATTTGGGCCACTGAGAGAATGAGAATGAAACTGATGGAGGAAAAGATGGAAAGCACACCTCCAAGTCTTCAAATCCTTCCTAAGAGCCTGTTAAAGGCTGTTCGGGTTTTAAGACGTGGCCATAGAAACAATAGAGTCATGGTTGTGTTTGTGGCAGTACCTCTGTCTGCAGTTTGTATTTTTGAGCTTGTAGCTGGCAGAGGATGCTCTTGTATTCCTCCAGCTGGCTCTGCAGAACAGGGATCCTCCTCTCTGCTATCAGTTTTTCCTGGTTGGAAGAAAACAACATATGTATAGGAACATATAATCAATACGTAGTATTTAATCACAGTTGTTGCTGCTTCCATCTAACTAGTTGAGGGATCTAGTAGGCTTTAAGAATAAAGGTGGGTTATTTTTTACTTAGTACAGACTGTGCAGCACGCATTACCAACAGCAGCACGTACCTCAGGTATGCCAGTAGTTATAGGGGACACGCGAGGGGTTGTCTGGATGATCTGCTGT
Organism: Penelope pileata; assembly: GCA_013396635.1. Lineage (NCBI taxonomy): Eukaryota > Metazoa > Chordata > Aves > Galliformes > Cracidae > Penelope > Penelope pileata. The sequence continues at coordinate 1,979,199 of WBMW01000972.1, forward strand.
AAAATATTGACGTAGGTCTGGATTTCCATCAGGTTCTGTGGTAAAGTAAATTAAAAAAAAAAAATTTCATCAGAAAATATCATAGCAAGGTGATCCCTGTAACGTTCTGCGCTTCTGGGTCTTATTCCAAGATATTTACTTCTTTCAACACATAGAAGTCATGTTAAGACTTGCTCTTTCCAAGTGGTTTTAGGCCTGATTTCAATTGCACTAAGAGCTTTACCATGCTTAGGGTACATAGCAGTGACAATACACTTCACAATACACTTTAATTAAAGATGATGTGATTTCCAATTTTACAGGATGCTTTCAAAATGAGGACTAAGCAATACCTCTGCATGCGGTCCAAGAAGGTGAGCCTGTTCTTTCAAAAGTGGCAAAAATGGGACACTGGCCTGCTACAAAGTTCCACTGCTCTTCCAAGGAGAAGGGGTATGCATGTATTAGAGTTGGCTGCAGCTTAATCATAGAGCCACAGGCTTATGTCCACTGATTAACTGGAATGCTCTGGCCCAGAAAATCAGGAATCTCCCTTTTATGAAGGCAACAGCTTCCTAACATGAAATATAAGACAACCTGATCAGCTGGTTGGGTTGGATCATAGGATCATCGTAGAATATCTTCCAGCTGAAGATATTCTATGATGATACCACATCACGATAACAGGTCAAGAAATTGAAAACATTGCTACAGCTGTAGACGTAGGGCCCTGAGTGAGTCAGTTTGAACACCTGCAGCCATCTAGCCATTGGGCTTCATCCCACACTGTAGCTGCTGTGGCCACTGAATGTACATAGTGCTATATTTAATCACTAGAACACAAACTGGATTTACTGTAATCCACTGGAACAGATCATGGAGAAGAGCAAAGCTTCACACCTGTCCCTAGAAAAAAGATCTAAAAAAGATGGCAAATCCAGCCAGTTACCTTCTTGTATCTATCCTTTGTGGCATTAATGTCATCCTGCAGGAACTGGGACTCGATCTGCAGCTCCAGGTTGCACAGCAGCGCTTCATCCGCTTCCTACAATGCAGAGAGACAGTCAGTACATAGGGCTGGAGTGCCACTCACCCACCATGTGAACTGTTTCACTGGTGTAGCAACCTGCATGGAGGATTAAAGTCTGCTGGGAGAAACTAACTACTGTGAAACCAATGAACAACAGGCACTTTATACACCATGTTCACCCATTGTACACACTGCTTTTCTGCATAAATGTAATTTATGATATAATTTAGCAATGGCAGTGTCAAAATATGTTTACCATATGCTTTATGAAGGCTAGGATCCAAGTAGCAGACACTATGAAATACTGGTCTTTGATGCTAAAAGCTGGCAGTGGTGCATGAATCTCAAACATACAGCATCAGCAGAGTAAGGCATTGATTTCCCTAGTGTTTATGATAGGACATCTCGATACATGTTTAATATCCTGAATGAAAAATCCCTTATAAAATAAAGAGACCGGTCCAAAGTGTTTTCACTACTCCTTTCGGTGTTTTCTCATATATCACAAATGTTTGTTAGATTTGGAGCCATTTATGGAACTAAAAATGACAGATGAGCAAGACCCAAAAAAGACAGTTTGCTGCAGAAGTTTCTATTATATATATATCAAAGACTCAAACTCAACTTTGGTGCCACAGATAAGAACAGAACCAGAAATCTGAATTTCACCACCAGTATCACTCATGGTAGATTCAAAGTCGATACAATTCTTATTTCTCAGAAAACTTTGTCATACTTCACAGAAGGCCAAACTGAAAATGGCTGCGTAGTTCACCTGACTGAGAACTGGAGGATATAAATCCTGACTGTGGTGCTTCATAGCTGAAAAATTCCTACCGAGCTCTGAGACATCATACCGAAATATGAGGGTTTGTATCCCCTCCCCAAATTCCAACTTTTTTAAAAAGAAAATTTTAGAGAGGGAGATAGTTCATCCCAGATGTTGCTTTTTAAGAGCAAGAGATAAAAAAAAAAAAAAAGATGTGAAGGTGTCCCTTTAAAACGATGCACGTGCCATGACCGGCTGTGATTCCATCTCAGTGAGCAGACCATGGGTTGAGGATGGAACACTGAAATCTGCGGGCGCAGCATGTGACTGGTAGAAGGGGATTTTTCTTTTTTAACACACACAGCATGCGCTTTTCCAAAAATGTGTAGATGCCAGCTGTTTCATTGTGCTGCCGAGCCTCCCGCCAGGCTTGCTGATGCGCTGGGAGGCCGCCCATGACCCGTGCTGCTCCAGAGCCATCGCTCTGCTCTGTGGGACCGCGGCTAATCCAGACCAGCACATTCGGAGCCCATCATCATGACCGCACGCTGCTTTTCTGCACCCTCTGCTGTCCAATTGAGAAGAAGATCAGTACAACAATGGTGATGTTAGGAGGCCTGGGGAAAGCCAAAAAACCCCAGGCCCCTAGGTAAGCAAATATTTCTGCATGTCATAAGCAAAAGCAGTGTTCAGCTTTCAAATGTTCCTGCAAAGGGGAAAAATACTTTTGCTTTTTTCCCCTGCTTTCAAATAGACTTGTTTCATTGACAGTGCTTTATAACAAAACAGTGCCTATACATTTTCTTTTGAACTTTGCAGTATTTGCTATTCACTCAACTTCCAAAAAAACCCATTCTGCTTTAGGTGCTGATTCCAGAAAGCTGATCCACTTTCAAACATTTTCTGTGGAAGAGAAGTCCCTTAGGTCTGTCCAGAACCACTGTGTGCTGATTTCCATACTGATTCTCCTTCCATCTGCAAAGGCAAACATTTACATCTGCTCATGCACGTTTCTTGGGCACTGTACATAAAACCAAGTGCATTCTCCTGACTGCTGGGTACCCCTAAGCAAGGAGCTGCTGCAGTGGGAGCAGCCTGGCATAAAAGCACTCCGTGCAGCTCAAGGTGATGTTGGCTGTGCCCAGAGTGATCCAATCAATCCTCTTTTCTTCAGCCACAAACCAGCTGAGAGGAATAATGAAGATGGACCCACCAGCTCCTGCTGTGCCCTACAAAATATTGGCTTCCACTGATATTTTTAAGAGTTCATAGGGTGTGTGAAAGCTGCTAGCACACTGGAAAATAGCATCAATGCAGGATGTTTACAGTTCACTGGAGATGGAAAGGCCAAAACGTATTTTTTAAATATATATATAAAGAGCGTGTCACTGATACGGCTGTGTTCAACAAAACAGCTCCTCCCATTTGTCTTGGAGAAACAAAAACCCACCAGCAGTTGTTTTTCAACACATGAAGGATAAGCTGTGGAAAAGAGAACTGGGGAAAGATGTAATGCAACTTTCTTCACTCTGATGAAAGCAGTTACCAAAGGAGGATGGATTGTGCTTTCCCACAGACCTTGTCTGGAAACTTCCTAACTACGTTAGTGGACTTTCATCTTTTCCCTGAGAGTTTTTATTATTATTATTAATGCTCCTACGAGTTTAGTTCAGGAAAGTGCAGTCTGTGTGTAGACTCAAATTCAGAGAGGAGTTGTCTTCAGAGTAAAAAGAATAACGGAGTTATTAAACGCACCTAAGCATGTCCCAGATTTTCAGCAAGGGTTCAAAATCACATTGAGTGTAGAAGAATCAACACATATTTCAATTCTAGTTTCCAAAATGAATGCAGGAGCCATCTGGTGATGCTCTAAAGGTGTGCTATGCAGTAGATCCTCCAAGGCCCTATTCTTACTGAAAAATTAATGAAGACCTAAGGACAGCTGAGGCTGTGGATAGCATGTGTTGCATAACCAGAATCAGGCTTTCCTTGCCATCTGGGTAGATTAGCCATGTAAGCATTTGCCTGAAGTATTCCTCTAAGACATTTTTCCCCGTAATTCAACATCTTTTTGTTTTATTACATGTTCCACAACATTTCCAGAACATCCTTCTCTATCTCAAATCTTCCATCATGCAAAATGCAGCAACTTTTTCGAACTACATCGTTAGAAACAAACAGCAAGTGAGGAGCAGGAGGACACTCAAATGCGGGTAATCCTTGACCTGAATAAACTCAACCAAACAAGGAGGCATCAGCATCACTGCAAACACATATTTAGCCCTATGTTAAGGCAGTTGTCTGTAAGCAGAAGGAAAGAACACAAATGCAAGAGTCAGACTAGAAAAGTTCTTTGCTTACGCTTATCAAGAAGGCAATTGTCAGTAAGACGATGAAGTTAATTAAGACCTCTGCTGAAGATGAGGGTTATAATCCTGGCTCTGCCTCAGCCTACCTGCCTCAACACCTTCTGCATTTATTTAGGCTACATCCTTGCTCTGAAAATCCATCTGCATGCCACTATGGTGCTCCTTTGCCTATTTTTGAAGCACCAGAAATAATTTCTCTAAAATATGACGTATGACCTTCTTAAAAAAAAAAGGGGGGGGGGAATTTGGATGATGTGTTCAGTGTTCAGGAGATGTTTTGTGAATTAGTTATATGGCAACTAAAATAAATCCATGCACTGCATCTTAGGTCGATGCAGGATGACGGCATCTGGACACAGTGACTGTGGGTTCTGGACACCAATATTGCCTTCTCCTTTTCTGGGCACCGAACACAGATGTGGGGCCGTGCTGGGTGGATGGTGTCAGTCTTCCCCAGAGACCAGCTCACCTGCGCCCCAAAACCCACCAGGGAGAGACTGGACAGGTTCTGACAGGTTAACAGCCAGCACAGAGCAAACGTACACATGGATAAAGAGGGTGTACCTGAGATGCCTCGCATAGAAGGTATGGTAAAACTAAAATTGGAGCAAAAATGGCAATGAGAAGTTCCTTCATTATTTCCTTCTCCTGTTTTGCTGGGTCTTTACCCACGCCTTTCTTCTGACTGCACTCATGTGGAGCTTTCTATTCTGCTGACACAGATGCTTTAAACAAATTCAAATAAAAAGCAGCTAGGCACCAGTAACAATTCTCAATGGTGCCTAAGCAGTCATAAAAACAGGAGGGGAGGTTGATGAGATTGAAGGAACATTTCAGAAATGCTGGTCTAAAAACTGAGGCACATTCCCAAATTATCTCTCAGCAGAACTAAGGCAATTCTTCAAAAGAACCAGGTCATAGAGACTTCAAAGCAGCTTGTTGTAGTAAATGAAACCAAAGAGAAAAACTGATGAAGATCTTCCCTTTTTCATTCTCCCAGGTTTACCTTATTGAGACGTTCAAGGGTTTCTTTTAGCTTCTGCTGATATTCACGTTCATTTCGGTACCTGCAAACAGAACAAAGGAAATGAAGTTCAGTGGCCCATCCTTCTGCAAATGGCATTTTTAGCTGCACTATCATGCACAATATATGCTTCACACTAAAGCACAATATGAACCTTGAAAGGGCCCAGAAAATTTGTTTAAGCATTAGTATTTCTTTTTGGTCCCAGATGCTGAGCATCATTCCAAAGCTATCTTCTTGTACTTGGCTTACAAAGCATCAGGCTTCATACATACTCCTATATTCATATGGAATACAGGAAAGCCCTATCACATTGTCACAAAAAGCCCAAGAATTAGTTTATTTACAATAAAAGTATAGTGGGTTGGTGTTGGGCTATGGTGACCACCATTCATCAGTGACTACTACGTGGGCACTTGCTGCATTGGCACATGAGCATTTAGTTACACTGCACTTGATCTTCTGCTCCAACTGATGTTGTAACCTCTGTAATTACAGAAACATTAAACATAAAAGTTGCAATTTCATATGTTGGCTGTGTAAGAATAACGTTGTATTAGGATGCTTTGATGATTAAGTTTTGTGTCCTTTTTAATATCAATTCATACTTTAGTTTGGTCATAATCACATGTGAGTCTTAGTACAGATTGCATTTAGCCAACATTTATACAATTTCCATGAGTGCACAATGTGTATGTTTCTATACAGAGCGAACAATGGACGTGTACTGTGCTTTTCTTTGATGGGAGGAAACATGACACACGCTCTTCAAGAACAAAGGCTCTGAATCTGTATGCTAGATAGAATCACATTCACAGAAATCCTCTTAGCTTAAGAGTGGGATACTTCTTAACTGCTGTTTTTTAAAACTTTTAAAAATCATTAACACACAGAACATTTCTTTATTCCTTTCTCTAAATAAACTGTTAATAAAAAGTTTAGTAGTAGATACAGCTTAATGAGATCAGATTAAAAACAACTAAAAAAAAACTCCCAACAGCACTTTAAAGCACCAGGCACTGAGAATTTGCCATCGGTGCTGAACAAGTGGCTCATCAGACTCCAGTTCTCAGAGCCAGAGAAGTACATAAATAGTCTATTCCTGTTTATCCCTGTGCTTCCCCTAAAATAAGAGCTACAGAGATATAAAAGCTGATGTTCTCCAGCCTTCTACTAGAAACCCTCACGGCTGGTGATAAGCCAGCTCTGCCGGGGAACGTCCTCCACTTGTGGTATGGTGGGTGCAAACAGAAGCAAAATGTGGCTGAAATCCAGAATTGAACATAAGCCCTTGTCTGTCTTCAAAAATTGGTAACTCAGCTGAGATATGCTGGTGGCATCTAAGGGACATGCTCAGTCCCTAAGGAATTTGTCAGTTCCTGGAGTGAGCAGATCAAGGATCGGGTTGTAATGGTCCTTCTTTTCCTCTCCTGAAGAAGGAACAGCCGATATTACTCCTGTCTCTTTTAACACGACATGGAAAGCTGACAGGGAGGGGTCACTCATGGGACCAGACCAGGACCACAATGGAAGAACTTGGAGAACAAAGAAATGGACTCAACTTTGTGCTGGTTTCCCTCACTTCCTCTTCTTTTGAAATCCCATAACATCACTGGGGTTCGTAATATTCGTTATCATTCCTACAAATGACTGGGCCTCTCCTGCTGAAGCACTACTTCCTAACAAAACTAAAACAACGTCTTTTTGCCAAACTGCAGTAACGCAAGCTTCCAAGGATTCAACCAAGAATATTCAGCTTCAAAAGCAAGGCTGCATTTATTTCTGCTATTTATGAAGCAGCTCACCTTCAATAAATTTTCTGTCTTATAAATCTTTTGTGAGCACTCAACATTTTCTGGCAACCGGGCAAGAATAAAGCACATTGTGGCAGCTTCTGAAAATCAAACGTGCAGCTGCAACATAGAGCTGGGTTTGAACTCTTGACCATATGCAAAAAGCCAACAGTGCCAGGGCCTAAATCTCAGCCCCAGAGCCATTCATGCATTTTCAAACCTGGCTAGCTGCTAGGTCATCACTCAAAAATTCTTCCAATGACCAAAGTACTCAGCTATATTTTCCTTCATTCTCAAATAACCCAAATACCTGCTCTGTCACATACACAAATATCCACCTGGCAGCCATGAGCTGTGGATAAACAGCATTATGTGATTATTCTTTGCATGAGGATTGCTTTTAAGTGATTTTCAATGTTTTCATAAGCTCAGTGCAAAAGGGCTGAGGACCTCTTAGAAATGCTTCAGAGACCTCCTGATGAGATGTGAATGCCTCTCGGCTGCTGAAGTGTAAGTGCGTGCAGTGGCTAACAAGCTGCAGCACTGGTAGGCTTCAAACCTGATGCCCAAGTCCAAGTAATTAGCTGGAGATGTTTAAAGGTGGTCGTGCATTTCTTAGGTAGTTGCTAGTCAGCCTTTTCTCGACCTTAAGAGCCATAAGGTTCATTTCCTTCTATAAACAACAACAAAAACCTTCTCACTCAGTCAAATAGCTTTAGGAATGTAACAAATCTTTTCAGACTCTGCTTAGAAAGTGTTATTGTTTTTTGCATGGAAGAAAATAAAGGGAGTGGAAAGGGCTGCCAGGTTCAAACGGAGCAGAGCAGAGCCATAAAGGTTCCCATTACCTCACCTTTCTTAAGTTAATAGCTCTCTGTTGGGGCACTTACAGACATTTGTAAAGCCCCCTGAGCCCTTGTACAGTCAGGGGCATCAGCCTCCTGTGGCCGTGGGGTGCAGGAGGTAAGCCTGATGCTGGGCTTGATTCTCCCATGGAAGCATGGCTCCAGCCATGCTGTAAACAAGCTTTCCCATCTCCAGCTGACAGGCTGAGATCGTTCTTCAAAGATGGGGCAGGGCAAGGCCCTTTTTATTCAGACCTTGTCTCTGCTGCAGTGCAAGGCCTGGCTTCCCTCCACGGAGAGAACAGTCACAATACATCTTAGTGAGGCTCAATGGCCAGATACTCAATTTGATGTCAACCCTGTGCCTTTAATACAAAGGTGTACAGAAATGATGTCTCTCTGTTGAACCCTACTGAACTCTTCCAGCAATACAGGGAGCTTCTTGGCTCACCACAAGACAAGGCAAAACTTTTCTACTATGTAAAAGTTTCCCTGAGGCATTTCACTCACCTCTTTGCAGCAGAAACAGCAGTAATTTGAGTACCACAGAGAGCACAAAATGGGAAACGCTGGTCCTGCCAGGATGACAGACAGACTAATGATGTCTGTGCTCCATACCCTGAAGGCTGGGATGAGCCCCGCGTGGGCTCTGCTCTGCTGAGTTGTGAGCAGATCGATACCTGCGTTACCACCACGCTGCTATCAAGTGGCTCACGGCCACCATGCAGGACTTGGGCAGGCTGAGGAGTGGAGGGAGGCAGGCAGGAGCTCCTCACCTGCAGCAGGATAAAACTCTCCCTGTTGCCAGAGCAGCAGCAGCACAGCAGAGACAGCCCCACTGACAAGGCCTGGAAATGGCTTTGCCAATACTCATCAGCCACGGAGCCCCCAGTGCTGTGTGTGTCCCAGCAATCACATTGTGTTACTTTTGTCATTGTTTCCTCTCATCAGCGTTGGGTCCCTGCTGCAGCCCCAATGGGCGTCAGCCTCTCTGAGCATCGCTGCGCAGATGGGAGAAGCAACTTCTGCGCCTAGCGACTTCCAGGGAATCATACGGCATGCAAAACCCACAATATTGGCACTGAATGAATTCTAAATGAAATGATTGATTAGCAAGACTTTTAATTTCTAAAGTTAATTAATCCTGTTCAGTCAAGGGTGCTACAGTCTGGGTTTCAGCATCTTTCCAGATATCATGGAGAGAGAAACACAGTCCTTTCCCACAGACAGATGCAATGCTGCTATAATAATGATGCTCTATAAAAATTAGCATAATTAGCCCTTTCATGAGCTGCATCCAAACAATTCCTAACAGTGCTTTTTTATAACTTCAAGAGAACAAATTCTCCACTGGTACTCTCTGAATTATTCATGTTAATGTGAAAAGCTATGAACATGCCTACAGAGGATTACAAAATAAATCTAACCGTAAGATATCCCTTCCAGCAGTTCATGCACATTTAATTTTACAGACACGGTGGTCCCAGGGCTTCCTGTATTTGAATGTAGCTTTAAAAGGTCTACTAATAGATATAAATCAATCTCCCAAATTGCAAATGTGATTAAAAGAATGGGGTGAGAGAGCTAAAATTCTTTGCGTTAGCGAAAAGCACAGACATTTGTCAATTACTTGGTACACAACTCTAAGAGATTTTGTTAATTCTAGCAGGCCAAAAGCTGATGCTTTATGTTTCAAAATGAACGAAGAATCCCCTGAGTTGCTAGTGCAGTGGGAGCAGTGCCTGGGGCCACCTCAGTGTAGAGCAGGTGGGAGAGCAGGTCTGCAGCACTGGGGTAGCTCTGGCTTCAGCAGCATGGCAAGGCCCTGATACCAATGATGACTGCTCCCATATTTGAGTAGCTGAGAGCACAGCCATCAGGATGGCTTTGAGCTGGAAACAGGGCCAGCACGTGGAGCATGCAGTGTTAGAGCACTGGTCTTGTTTTAAACGCAACCAACCTTTTTTTTTCAGACTCTTACATCTGTTCTTCAGGTCAAATGGAGCAGCTTCCAAGAGGAAAAACAAACCCCAAATTCACTTTGGTTACATCCAAGCCAACAGTAGTTCAAAGTTAAAGACATACAAGGCCATTGCAACAGAAGGACAATGGCTGTGTTTTGGCCAAATTGCCTTCAGTTTACCTCACAAAGTTTCCATTTTACTTTTGTTGACGGCTGCTGAATGAACGTCCCAGGACTGTATGACAAGACACCATCTAATTTTTCTAAGAAATCACTAACTACCACTGCAAAGGGTCCTAGATCTCACTTCTTAAAAGCACAGTGCCTTTTCTGGGTATTTCTGACCTCCAAACGTTCAGTGTGCTGTATTCCTCCCCACCTAATCACAGCCTGCACAAAGCACCTCTAACAAAAATCAAGAGCTGCTGTGTCAGACAGCTAATCCTGCTGATGGGGAGCTCTACAGGCAGATAACCCACTGTGCAGGTGGATGCAGGAATCCACTGGAACGTATTTCTACACATTTTGCACATATTTTTAACTAATATGCAGTTAGCACTGAGTTTAGTCAAAATCTCATTGACACTGTGTAATAAAAACATACAAAAAAGTATCACAGTTGACAGCTAAATTACAACATTGGCTCATCACTGATTTTCCTGCTCGTGATTATTGGAACACAAAACTGCCAAACCAGGTGCTCCTTGTTCATTAACACAGAGCCAGGGAGTCATGAACTTCTGTCCACTTCCAGCATTCAGCCTCAGTGCATGGCTGTTCTCTGTTGTCAGATGAGAAACAGAGAGGAGGTTTGAAATTTCTATATCTGCGCCGCAGCTCACAGCTCCCCTGAGCTCTCTGTGTGACAGCTCACTGAACTGGGTTGGATCTATTAATTTTATTTCTTCAGGCTGGCTCATTCTGCCCCACAACTGGCTGTGGCAGCACAGCAGAGCAGGCAGTGTGTGCAGGGCCTGGGAGGGCAGGATGGGGGGTGTGGGACGGTGTGGCCACTGGCAGTGATGGATCATCAAACCACGGCCTCAAGACACAGATGGTCACAATGTCAACTGCCTTACATCTGCTTTCTGGCTCTTTCCAATTAATAAAATAAAAGGGAAATGCAATCGGTCTTATACTTACTAGTCCAGAGAAGAGGGTAATCCATAGAGGATCAGATTGAAAAATGATGTGATTTGGCTAAGGTCAGACCACAGTCTGTGATGGAGACAAGTGATGAAGTCTCAAGTGACTCAAGTATTTTTGCAGCACAAGACAGCACTTCTCCAGCTAATTCATCTTCCCCTTATTAAAAATGTTTCTGGTTTGCACAGTGAGCACTGCCTGGGAGAAGCTGCACTTCTATCAAGACTTACTTGAAAATATTTCATTTTTCTCCTAGAAGTGCTTCTAAGACAAAGTACGTTAGATGGTGCGCACCTCTCTTTCTTTGGTGGGGAAGACGAAAAGTTTCACTTCAGCCTCCACACTGCTGCAAGTTTTTCCCTTCTCTCCCATCATCAGCTCCTTTATTAGCAACATTCATCAAGTCTCGTATAACTAATCAGGCAACATGGCCCAACCCGGCTGCTGCCGAAGAAAAGGGACTACATGGGTCTGGAAGCACTTGCATGCCTCTGACGCTCTTGATTTATAGTGCCAGTGAGGTTAAAGAGAGACGAAGGACAAGTTTCTCACAGGTATTGCGTAAGTAGCACGACAGAAATATTGGGATGCAAGGGGAAAAAAAGGAAGGTAATTCAGCAAATTTCTTTCACATACCAAGAAAATAATTATTTTCTCTCTTTTCATCCTAAATCTGTAGTGGCTGGCCCAGGTGACTTATGACAGCTGTAAGTAACAATTTATTGGAGATGTCTTAAATGTTTCAGGAGGTGTTTGGAGTCTTGTAACTTCATGCTGCTCAGATACAAAGCTCATTTTGTGCCGTGTTTGTTCTCTAACTGGTCTATTCCCTCTTTGCAGCTCAGAGCACAGCACTCCTAAAGCTACAAAGGAACAGCACCCGACATGTGCCATGGAGAAGATCTGCTGCCACAGACAGAGAAGGAAAATTGCCCCTCTAGTAGCAGGGACCCCATGAAAAGCAGAGTGGAGCTCCCTGCGTCCTGCATGCTATCCCTGGCTACAAGTCTGAAACACAAGGAGAGACATCACCACAAGAGAAGCAGCTAGTGACCAAAACTATCCTCAGGACACAACAGGAACAATGCTACCTATTTACTTAGGGACGCGACGTAGTGGGCAGTATCAGTGGTAGGTGGACAGCTGGACTAGAAGATCTCAGAGGACTTTTTCAACCTTAATGATTCTAGGATTCTATTTCCCTGCCTTCCCAAGCCTTACTTGTTGCGGTACTCATCGAGCATGCGCTGGGCGTCCTTCTCCTCCCGCTCCAGCTTGGCTCGGTCAGATGCCAACTCCCGCATCCGTTGGCGGTTGAACTCGATCTGCCCGGCGAAGGCCTCGTCCAAGCCCACCAGCTCGTCCATGCGCTGGAAGGTCTCCAGCTGCTTGCGTAGGATGGTGTTGCGCTGCTCCAGCACACGCGCCCGGTTGATGTAGCTGGCAAAGCGCTCGTTGAGTTCCTGCAGGTTCTCCAGGCCTTGGGCTTGGGCCAAGCTGTCAAATTCAGGGGAGCCTCGCAGCTCATCATAAGCATCCGAGCGCTCGTACTTCTCCTTGCGAACCTCACGGAGGAAGCTGCTCCTGTACATGGCTTCGGGGGGGCTGTGCGGTGCCGGTGTCCCCTCTTCTGTGCCTGCCTGTCTCTCCAGTTTGGACCTGATTTGTGTCTGGGGGGCTTGGGGAGGAAGAATTGACCATAATCACCCCCCCAGACGATTAGGACTTGTCTCCAGGGCAGTTTGTGGCACTAAAGGCATCGTCTGCAGCACTCAACTAAATAAATCCCCATGGCCCCGCCTCAGGGCTGCCCGTCCCAACATCAGCAGTTCAGAGGAGCAGAGAGGCTTTCTTTTCGAGTGCTGCAATTGCACAGCCAGAATAAAAGAGAGCAATGTCCAGCTTTTGCTTGGTGGATTATCCATGGACAACAGAATGAGTACTTTGCAGTTTCAGAGGCTGAGCTCAAAGCCTGTGCTGGCTGTGTTACAGGGGAGAGCTTTGTCCCTTGTTGTTGTCCCCAGGCACTGAGAGGCCTTCTGCTGAGCCAGGATTTTGGTGCAAGTGGATGGCACATCTCAATTTTTGTTATCTAACAGTTTTGCAGTTGTTTGGGATTACATTATGGTATATAAAAGTCACTGTGACTCCCACTCCAAGTACAGAACTTGGCTTTTTGGTTCTCACCTCACACTTCTTCATGTCAGCCTTTCCTGTACGTTACTTCTACCAAGCACAAGAGGCATCAAAGCAGGAGGTGCACAGACATACTGAGGGTCTCAGGCATAAAAGAGCACTGCTTGGAGTCCAGCTTCTTCAGGAACAGCTTAGGCCATGTCCTCTTGTGACACGGTGGGCATCAAGTTACCCCGTGGGTCATCACCATCCTTCCCTTTGTCCCTTCTCTCCTGTCGTAAAGGAGTCTCGTGTGCTGCCATTCCTTGAGAGGCTTTAATTTCTCTGAAAATGACGGATGCATTTCCTGTAGCACATTTTTTTCCCCCAGTCTTTTCCTTTTCAAAACAAATCCCTGTTCCTCCAGAAGCATACCTACTCACACGGCCAAAAACCCCGACACTAAGACAGCCCAATATTGAGATCTCTGTTAATAATTCATTTATGTAAAAGTCACTCATTTTTTAATGGACACATCCAATTCGGATATTTAAATCATACGTCTTGGAACCTTAATAGCAAGTGGCCTCACTTGACAGCAAGTGCAGAGCAGAAGAAGCTGAGTGCTCAGGTTATTCTGAAATCTGGCTTCTGCGCTATCAAATTTGTATCTAAAGGAATAAGAAGTCCATTGGAAGTTTTCTGCATCTTCCCTGTTCTACTTCAGGTTACTTGGAAATGCAACAGGGAGCGAACAAATGATCTTTCAGAAAATCAAAGTAGGTGTTGTGCACACATTGATCAACTCCAGGCACAGCCTCTGAAATACATAAGCAGCAAAACAGAGAGATTGTTTAGAAATATTTGGGCTTTTCACGTAGCATGGAAAGCAAAGCCTTCCACATAGCACAAACACACAAACATTTGCAGCTCTCCGGCTGCCCAAACAGCAGCTGCTGCTGTTTGTACAAAGTCAGTCTTCCAGAAGAGATCAGAAAGCAGATTCTGCTGGACTGTGGGCACTGTGCTTTCACGGCAGGAGGTTTTTAAACTTTAAGAATCCTTTCAGAACAGTAATAACCTTTGGGAGTACTATCCCATCCCTCTCTCTGAGGCTGGAACACAAAAATTTCACATTTCGCAAATACATACCGCATGTATTTCTGCAAGATGGGATTCCTGACTCAGTAAGGTCTCGCCTTGGGCTGTTTCCTCTGCCAGCTTGCTGCAGACACTGCTGTACTGTGGGCAAAGCAAGTGCACATGACTCAGGCTCTGTGTCCACGACTTTCTTTGACTTTCAGGTAGGTATCTTGAGGAGACATCCCGGCCTCCAGACAGCTCCTGAGCACCCAAATGCAGCAAACCAGAATGACACAGCCTGAAAGAAAAAAACAGTTTGCCCTAGACTGCAATAGTTATCTTGTTTCTTTTCAAACATAGAATATCAAAAACAACACACACAAAAAAAAAATCAATCTGCTCCTGTTAGGCACTGAATTACTTGGCTCGACTAACGGACCACCAAGGTGAATTTCTTACAAAGGGATCCTGCAGGTTATTTCCTGCTTAAGAGATGGCTCAAAGACTGAAGGATTATCTATAAACACATTAACAAAGTGTCTGACAAATTGCTGCTTGGAAGCTTTTTAAATTTTTATCAGTGAGTGTGTATAAGAAATTACATCTATATAAAATACAGAATTGTTTTTACCTAATGCCTGCAATACAAATAAGAAAGAACATTAAGAAACAATTTGTATCTTTCCTTCTTTGTCCCCAGCATACATGTGTCTTGTTCTTGTGAGAACAAAACCTGAAGGTTGGCTCTTTGCAGTGTAAATGTGCTCTATGACACATCATCATCGCCCCAGAACAAGTGCTTGCCTACTGCTGCACAGCTCAATAAATCCCCGACAGAGTGGGTGGTTTTCCTCCTCTTTAATTGCTTGTATTGCTACAAACTCCCTCGCAGCCCAACTTGCCCATATCCCTTATGTACAATAGTAGTTTATTTCAGCAGTGCCTGCTTGTACTCCTACTGCTCAGCTAAGCCAACACAAGTTTCTCAGGCGAAACCAAACCAAATTAAAACAAACAACACAAAACACAACAGTCCAAAAGAAACTTCATCTTCCTGCTAGGAAGAGGTCCAGCACAGCTGTGGTCTGCCACGACGGCAGCTCAGCTCGTGCTGGATGGGGCTTACCTGGAGCAAAACCCTTCTAACATCAGTGGGTCAAGACAGGGAAGACTAAGAACAGATCCCCGCAGACAGCTTGCTCAGGGCTTTCAGATCAATCCTCCCAGCGTACTATTTTCTCAGCAATAGATGACAGCTTGTTGGTCTGCCTATTCAGCTGCCATGTACCAATCACACACAGCAGCAGGGCTTCACCGACACAGCCCAGCTGAGGCACTCCGTTCTCTCTTGTCGTCTTTTGAAGTTGTTTTGCTTTATTCAGAGCTTGACACTAAGAGCCCAAAGTTTCCTATTCCTGTATTTCACAATGAACCTTCAGAGCAGAGCGTGCTAATTAAATACCGAATGTGCATTTTACGGCAAGGTCTCATTAGACACAAATTGAGGTTATTCTTCATTGTGAGAATTGATTGCCAAAAGGCCACATCCCATTGCATGGCTGAAAAGAGCTGCGGTGCAGGCATTCAGAGCACAGCTCCGTGAACACAACCGATGAGATAGATGAAATGAATGGGGGCTGATTAGCTTTAAGGAAGACTCAAAGGGGCACATCTTCTCTTCAAACATGAAAGAGTCCATTACATTGAAAAAAAAAAAAGATTTCTTTTATTTTCCTTGTCCATAGTGAATAGAACAAGAATTAATGTGTTTAAACTGTGTAATGTAAGATATGAGCGAGTTATAGGGAAAGTGGTCTAACGGGCTGAATGATGAAGCACTGGAATAAAAGACCACAAAATCTGTCACTGAAGCACTCTAAAGATCAGCCTAAGCAAACATGCCTTGGGACTGAGAGATGTTTTGTTCATCCAACCTTAGGAATGATGAGAATTTACTGATAATTTTCAGGAAGACACTACAGGGGAGCTCCTTACTGGAGCTTACAGGGGAACTACTTACTCTTAGTGCCCCCAGGGCCCTGTCAACAACTTCTGAGGTTTCTTCGAGTCCTGTAAAAACCATAGAATCATAGAAACATTAAGGTTGGAAAAGACCTCTAAGATCATCTGGTCCAACCATCAGCCCATCCCCACCATGCCCACTAACCCACGTCCCTCAGTGCCACATCTCCGCGTTTCTTGAACACCTCCAGGGGCGGTGACTCCATCACCTCTCCGGGCAGCCTGTGCCAGTGCCTGACCACTCTTTCAGAGAAGAAATTTTCCCTAATAGCCAACCTGAACCTCCCCTAGCACAATCTAAGGCCATCACCTCCTGTCCTATCACTGTTACCTGAGCTATAAGAGCCATACCCTCCCACTTCATAAGCACCCTTTCATGCAGTCTTCCTATTTGCTTTAGAAATTGCTCTCTGGTGGGTGACTTCCAGTACACTGCAGCACAACTGGATGCTGACTTGCACCCTGCTTTTTTTTATTTTCATCCTAGCTGAGTGAAGAAAAGGGCACCAAGCCTATCCCAGTGCACCAAATAACAATAAACACTGCTGCTCTCAAAAGCAGGACATTCATTCAACTGCCTTGATTTCAGGTCGTTCAACTGCCTTGATTTCAGGATAAGGCCTGCCTATCCCCGCAGGCAGCACCACAAAGGTCATAGCTCAAAGCTGAGTTCCAGCTATATCATCAAGCAGCCCTCCCCAAAATACATGGTTAGGTACCACCAGAGGGCTGTAGTTCTACAGCAGGAGCAGGCTGCAGGTGAGAGATTCGCTACCAAGTGCACCAGTTCCTGACAGAAGTAACACCAGGGATTCCTAAGAGAACTTGCTCCAAAACAAGATGGAATTTGTCCTTATCGCAACAGTAAACGTGCTGAAACAAGCTGCTGCTTCTGGTCAAGGAGACCAAACATTGGGATCAGTCTCCCCATGCTGCTGTAAAGCTGTGTACCTGCTGCATTGCTCAGGACACACCACGAGCTCAGACTTGTGATCTGTATCACTCTACAGGTAGCAGCTGCTGGGGACAGATCCTTTGCAAAGCTCTTCCCATTAAGTCAGCTCAGGACAGGGTGACTGCACGCACCCAGTGTCTGTCTGCAGTCTTCAGAGAGATGGACATAACATGAGGAGTGTGACCAAAGAAAACAACACCAATAACTTCCTGTGGCAAGCACAAACAAAACCAGCTGTAAATTTCTGGCCTGCTTTTTCCTGGCAAGTCTGCAGATGTAGCAAGTTCCCCAATTCCAGCATCAGACAGACAAGTTCTAAGAAGCTGAGCTGAAATCTATTTTTTTCTGTCATTTTGGCTATCAAACAGAAAAAAAATCACCACTGTGAAAGAGTAAAATAGAAGATCAAAGATGAAAATTGAGTAAATACTTTTTTTTTCCCTACTTCATTTTTAATCTAACCATTTGCTTTTGTTTGTTTCTTTTCCTGAATAATGCACAAAGCAGCAAAGGATGATATATCATTAAAAACATGAGATCTCTGGAAGATGACAGTTGTTTCAGACCTCAACCTCCAAGGAAAAAGTGGAACTAGAGGCAAAAAGAAAAAAAAAATTGAGCTAATTGTAGATAACGGTCATCGTGGCATTCAGCTTCCCCTGTCCCTGTACCTCGTTCTTCAATAATACTGCTGATTTGAAAGGACAGAACTTTTTGGAGATATTCTGGTATGTTTGCATGTTTCGTCCTGAAATTGATGCAAATTGGAAATATCTATTTTGTCGTTGTAGAAATAACATTTGTTTGTTAGAAAACTGATTTAGAAAATGTTAAGCAAAATACTGTGACAATTTTCTTGGTTCTGCAGAACAAAAAATAACTTATCTGAACATTTCTCATCCTTCAGAATGTCTCTTAGAAACGTAGTACTTCAACCTCACTTTCCCTTATTTCCTTTTTTTAGAGGAGAACATTCTAATCGATAGATAACTTTGACAGGGCCAATACTTCACAATATAGAAAACAGACAATTTTGCCCTGGAGAATTTGTAGTACAAGGAAAGATAAAAAGCATGGTGTGCTTGATAAACCACATAGCCTTTCCTTCCACCCAGAAGAAAAACAAAGTAGGAAGCTGAGTTTTCTGGTGGGATGTTTGTTTGATTTCCTATGGAAAAAAAAATAATGCAGTTGAGCTGAATTTGGAATCTACTTGGGCCCTGGAGGCGATAATCTGAATTGCTGCAACAGACAGAACAATGAAAGCAGGAGCCAGAGGAGATCACTGGGGAAATGAAAGAAATACTCTGAATGAATGAAGTAGCAGAATTGAGAAGGGAGATGAGAAGGGGGGTCAGAAACTCCAGTGGTGGGCAGGTACTTGGCAGCTGCCTGGCCATGTTTGGCTGCTTCAGGAGTGCTGCCCATGGTGATGAACATGTAGAGCTGGTCATGCCTCAGGAGCGATGGGGATGGGATGGGACACCTAGCTTGGCACAGGGGCTGGGAACATCCAGCAGGTGGGAAGAAGGAAGGAGGATGGCTTGAGTCCCTGCTGCTCTCCTGCCCTGTCCCAGGGGCAGCTCAGTGTCAGCCTCACCTTCGGGCAGGTGGTGCCTTCAGCCACCTTCACAGAGGAAGAAGAGTGGGACACAAGCCACACGTATTCCAGCATGGGCAAATCCAAAAAGCTCTCTCTGGTCCTTACAGCTACTAAGATCACCGACTCTCTGGATTAAACTAGCACTCAGAGTCAACAAACCCCTCCTGCCCCCATGGACCAGAAAAAGGATGGGATGGAGGCCAGGCACCAGTCTCTTCCCTCCACAGCAGCACTATGGCACGCACAGCATCTCCTCCCTGCTGCTGGCCACAGCGGCCATTCCTCCTTTTTCCTGCTAGGCAAACCGTGGTCTGGACCCAGGAAAATGGTATTTTTTTCCTAATGGCTTCCATGCAGGGAAGTGTCTGCTTGCCTTACAGAGTTTGTGACAGATGCTTCTTCTCAGCAATGTCTGGTCTGGAGCTGAATACACAGCCCCAAAATGAAGCATCACACACTCTCAGCACAGAGAAAACTGAATTTTAAACACATGCCAAGGATTTTTCTTTTTATTCCCTTGAATATTCAGTGAAGAACTGCTAAAATCCTGCCTTAAGATTCTGGAGCTTAATAAAATTAGGTAAGATAAATGAATTCCCTGGTAGCAAATATGTAATGAAAGGTACTGATCAGAGCTGATTTCTACAGGATCATGTCTTCAGTGCATCTTCATGAGAGTGCACCAGACAGCTTCTAATTCAAAAAGCAATTTTTAAAACCTGCACTGTCTTTCTGGACAATCGCTCAGCCTTGCAGAGCTGTCAAAGGCAGTCTGGCAACACACTGAAACCTAGATAGGGAGAAGTAAACAAGCCAGAAGTTTGTGTCTTGGGAACAGGAATCTGAAAACTCACTGACTGCAATGAAACCAATCAAAAAAAGTTTAAAAGAAAAACAAACAAAAAAAGAACAATAAAACACCAGGCGCATGGGTGATGTTTTCTTCTATTTCCCTGATTTCTTTTCACTGAAAATGAAAGAGGAAATGTTACAGCATTGTAATAGAAGGACAAATTAAGGAATTTTGAGTAAATGAAAGCTGCAAACAAGATTATTTCCCTTGTATTGCCTTTCAATTCTCCTTACCACAAGTTCCATTAAGCACAAAGCATTATAAAGCACTTTGTTAGTTCAGTTCAGAAAACAAAAAGATAATGCCTGGGACTGGAGTAAAAGGCCTAAGTAACATTTTTCAGAAATGAAACCTACGCTATTGTCGAAGCAGCAATACATCTGCTCACTGCCACTGATGCTGATTGCAATGGTGCAGCAATCAGCTTGTTATTGTTGCTATGGCGCAAGACAGATTAAAGGATGTGCAAGCTGTAAATTTAGAAGAGAATTAATCAGGTTGACGCATATTGCGGAAAACATCAGTTATCACCATAAATGCAAAGTTTTCCATGTTATGGAGACATTTACAAGTCTCCTGTCTGTCTCTTCTTTGACTCCCTGCGTCAGGGAGAAGCTGTTTCTGAGTGGTTCCTGCTATGGGCAGCTTGCCATGAAGGGCTCACATGGCTGGGTCAGTTTGGGGGAAGTGATGATCCTTGCGTGAATGGTCTCTAGGTGTTTAAACAGAGGGTGCCTGGGGACACCAGGTGTCACCTGGGCTCTCTGGATGCTCCTCCACCCCAGCAGGTTGTAAGGTCTTGCAGCTGAGTCTCCAGGGTTCAGGTTTTGAGGAATGCCAAGCATACAGGCAGAGGAATGAGAAGAAAAAGGCCACCATAGGGTCCACAGGTCCTCACAAAAAAGGCACAGTAGAAGTAGACCTGAACGTGGGATTTCACCTTCAAACCTCTCACCTTCAGCTACTCCCTGCTGGCCTCTAACAGCATCACCATTCTGCAATGCAGAGCAGGGGGCACTTCTGGAGCACAATATTGCACTTACTTCTGAGGTGTGCAGGTATTTGGAGGCAGGGTGGGAAAGAGCCAGCACAGCCAGGATGTACCTGCTTGGTGATTGCTGCCTGCTCCCCTCACAAATAAATGACCACTCTGATTTTTTTTTGGTCTTAATACATCCTGTTATGGATCATCTACTTTAAACACTGCAACGACTCTGAAATACACTTCAAAGCCACTGTACTTTGCAAACAAAGCACTCGTTGGAAAACGTAGGGGTAGCACTTGTAATGTGAAGTGCACACCTGCCCTAGGGTGCTGAGGGAGCTGGCAGAGGTGATTGCCAAGCCGCTTTCTACCATCTATCAGCATTCCTGGTTATCTGGAGAGCTCCCAGAAGATTGGAGGCTTGCCGATGTGACTCCCATCTACAAGAAAGGCCGTAAGGAAGATCTGGGGAACTACAGGCCTGTCAGCCTGACCTTGGTATCAGGGAAAGTTATGGAGCAGATCATCTTGAGGGAGATCACACAGCACGTGCATGGCAACCAGGGGATCAGGCCCAGCCAGCACGGGTTCACGAAAGGCAGGTCGTGCTTCTCCAACCTCATCTTCTTCTATGACTGGGTGACCGGACTGGTAGATGAGGGAAAGGCTGTTGATGTAGTCTACCTAGACTTCAGCAAAGCCTTTGACATGGTCTCCCACAGTATTCTCCTGGGGAAACTGGCAGCCCGTGGCCTGGACAGGTACACTCTTCTCTGGGTGGAGAACTGGCTAGAGGGCCGTGCCCAGCGGGTAGTGGTTAATGGAGTTAAGTCCAGCTGGCGTCCCGTTACGAGTGGTGTCCCCCAGGGGTCGGTACTGGGGCCCATCTTGTTTAATATCTTTATTGATGACCTAGACGAGGGGATTGAGTGTACCCTCAGTAAGTTTGCAGATGACACCAAGTTGGGAGGATGTGTCAATCTGCCTGAGGGTAGGGAGGCCCTTCAGAGGGATCTGGACAGGCTGGATAGCTGGGCTGAGGTCAATGGGATGAGGTTCAATAAGGCCAAGTGCCGGGTCCTGCACTTTGGCCACAATAACCCCATGCAACGCTATAGGCTTGGGGCAGAATGGCCTGAAGACTGTGTAGAGGAAAAGGACCTGGGGGTGTTGGTTGATGCTCGGCTGAACATGAGCCGACAGTGTGCCCAGGTGGCCAAGAAGGCCAATGGCATCCTGGCCTGTATTAGAAATAGTGTAGCCAGCAGGAGCAGGGAGGTGATCATCCCCCTGTACTCAGCTCTGGTGCGGCCGCACCTCGAGTACTGTGTTCAGTTTTGGGCCCCTCACTACAAGAAAGACATTGAGGCCCTGGAACGTGTTCAGAGAAGGGCAACAAAACTGGTGAGGGGTCTAGAGCACAAGTCTTATGAGGAGTGGCTGAGGGAGCTGGGATTGTTTAGTCTGGAGAAGAGGAGGCTCAGGGGAGACCTCATCGCACTCTACAACTTCCTGAAGGGAGGTTGTGGTGAGGAGGGAGTTGGCCTCTTCTCCCAGATAACTACTGACAGGACAAAAGGGAATGGCCACAAATTGCACCAGGGAAGATTTAGATTGGATGTGAGGAAAAACTTTTTCTCTGAAAGAGTGGTCAGGCACTGGAACGGCCTGCCTAGGGAGGTGGTGGAGTCACCGTCACTGGTGGTGTTCAAGAAGCGTCTGGATGAGGTGCTGAGGGATATGATTTAGTAGCTTAGTGGGTAGGGATGGTGACAGGAGGACGGTTGGACTAGATGATCTTGTAAGTCCTTCCCAACCTGGTGTTTCTATGATTCAGCTATCTCCAGCTTCAGCCTAAGTGAGCAGTACTGGAAAAGGCCTTTTCAAGGTCACAGCCCTAATTAGCCTCCTAAGTGTTCTGCTGCTTCCCATCTAGGTTGTCCTATGCCCATGATGCTGTAGCCTGAGTCACCTGAGATTTCCTCGCTGGCACTTTTGGCTGTCATCAAGCCTCCAGTCCTGATTGCATCTAAATACCACCAGCACTGAGTAGAGCAGCAATTTGAGGCAGCTGCCATTTGGATCAAATTTCCAAAATGAATTCAGCCAGGATCAGGAAAAATCCTCCCAGCAGTAACACTGCAGTTCTCCTTCCTTTCTGTGATTCCCCTGAGACAGAAAGGTAAAAATTGTTCACTTACAAAAAAAATATTCAGAGATGTGAACGAATGTAGAATATTAGAATATAAGCACTTCTCTAATTGGGCTTATCAAGGTGCCTGTCACACTGTGAAAACACTCAAATCACTGCTCCACTCTTGAGAAAAATAATTACTTGTTTCCCTGATTAGACTAAAACACGAGCTGCTCTGTGAATACTTGCTAATCATCAATCTTCAGAACATACAAACGGCCAATGTGTTACAACAGAACCCACTTGTGTCACAACAAACCATCGCTACAAACACAAACACAGAGTATCATCTGCCGCCTGCCTCTAGAAAGCAAATAAGAAGCGCAGAGAGCCCCAAACAGGCTGTTGTCTTCCAAGGAGGCCGCTACTGATTTCAGCACAAAATGGATCAGATCGTTATGCAAATAGATCCTAGGGTCAATTTAAAGCAGTTTGCAGCTGGTGAGGGACTGGCTGCCTCCCAAATTAATGCAAGAGGCATGAGCAGTGACTCTGCGATCCTCAGCCCTCTGGGGGTGGCAGGGTAAAGGAAGCAGAAATGTCAGGATCCTGCAGGCTGAATTAAATATATGCACAGACTGCACAGGAGGAGCAGGGCAGCAGTGCCAAGGTCTCTGGCAAGGGGAGATCCTGTTGTGGAAGAGCCGTGCTGCCTCGAGTGCCCATGCCACTAACTCCTCCTGAACCCACGCAGAAACACTGAACTTCAGGGCCCTGCCACACAGAGTAATGCTCCTAACACCATGGCCTTTGCTTTCCAAATCATGAAAAATGTCACTTGGGCTCACTGCAGCATTACTCAGCGGCCTCCTGTACTGACTCAGCCTGAATGCCAAGTGTTTTCCAAGGAGCAAAGTTTTATGCCAGGCTTGTGCTGTGAACAGTCTGTTTGATGCCCATGAAATGATTGCACCCCAAACTATGCTGGAATCAAGCAGAGCCTCGTGCCTGACAAAAGGAAATCAGATATCATCTAATCCAAATTCATTGCATCAGCATTCAAAGGAGATTTCCAAAACACTTGAGACAAATTCTCCAAATGTGGTCATGGAGAATTACTCTGGGTTCACTGCCAGTTAAGCATGGAGAAAAGAAGGCTCCAGGAGACCTCACTGTGGCCTTCCAGTACTGGGGGGGATGAGCAGGAGGGAGACTGATTTATTATGTTGTCTGATAATGATATGACAAGGGGGAATGGCTTTAAACTGAAAGAGGGGAGATTTAGGTTAGATGTTGGGAGGAAATTCTTTATTCAGGGTTGTGAGGCCCTGGCACAGCTGCCCAGAGAGCTGTGGGTGCCCCATCCCTGGAGGTGCTGAGGGCCTGGTTAGATGGGCCCTGGGCAGCCTGAGCTAGTGGGGGGCACTCAGCTCAGGGCAGGGGAACTTTGAGGTCCCTTCCAACCAAAGCCATTCTATGATGTAGTTGCTACTACCCAAAATTCTGAGTGCTAGGGACAGAGAGGTCCCCATGGTCAGTTGAAAGCACATCAAGCATCATGTGATGTGATGCACTTCAGCATTAAGTTCCGTTTTCTATACGACGCCACAACCGCTGATGTTTGGCAGGTTGAGCCAAGGCATTAGGAAGGATCTGCCGAGTTGTGTCAGGAAATACCGAATTTCCATTGCTCTGGAGATAATGGAGAAAAGCAGCCTTTCAATACTCTGGTAGGTCCCAGGCATGTGGTACAGGTCTTCTCTCTTGTGATAGTCCTCGGCTGCAGCCACCACCAGCTACAGCTGACGGGGAAAGGATCTGGCCGAGCTGGGAGCTGCAGATGCCAGCAGTGCTCCCCTCGCTGACTCCTGGCCTGGCTGTCACTGCTGTACCCATTGCCCTTGGAACTGGGAAGGGGAAAGCTACATGTCACTTGGTATCTGCGTTTCCCTTCCCTTCCAGCTGTGGCCTCAGATCCGAACAGGCTGTGCCCAAGTTACATATTCTCAGCTGTCTTGAGGTGTCTGTACCAATTTATCCTTTTGTCATCGCTTACATTTAGCGCATCCTCTTCCACCTCATCTGTGTGCTCCTTCTATAAGATCATACCATTTCTGTTCTGACCCTATCTTTTGCTTTCTAAAACTCAACCTCTTTCTAGCTCGGGGCCGGACTCATTGCTTTTGTTCACAACCTTTGACATGTATTTCTGCTGCATTTGCTTGATCAATCTTGTTCTTGTCACCTCCACAGCAATGCTATAACTTCCAATTTTCCCACCCTGACCCACAAACTACAGCCTCATTTGTCAAATTCTGCTTTTTACTCCCAGTATTTACAATTGTTCTTACAGGTACAAGCCAGTTTATGTAAAAAATTACTTCTTGCCATAAAAATAAAATGCGTAAGTATATGGCTACCATCATCAGGACACTATCTATTAGCATCAATAATTTTTTTTCTTACTGTAAATCTCACACATTGTTGGTTCCTCTCAAGTTCAGTACCTAGTGCTCCAGGCAACGTTTTGCTGGGGTGGAAGTTCTGTATTCACCAAAAGCAGTGAATTTTGAAAGAAGTGATTTTTATTTTGTTTCCTACAGTCATTTAAATGTTGGCCTTCGCTGTGGATGGTTCCTGCTTTAATAAAGTGCATTTATCTCCCTGCTGTGAAAGGTTTGCGTAGGGCTGAAGCACCACAATTATTTTAAATGGCATCTTGAGGCATGTTTATAACAAACTCCCCAGTATGCCTTTTCATTTTAAATGGTTTACGAATGTTAAAAAACTGACATAACAAAATAGCAAAAGAAATTACTCTAAATTATTTACTGCAATTGTGCACCAAAAGCAGTAGCCCACAGCTATGCTTAACTGTCAATTTAGGTCCAGCTAGCTCCAAGCTCATGTCATATACTGTAAATGAGTCTAGCTCCAGGATGGGAAAATATGCCTGAACATACACACTGATTTCAACTGCATTTATCCAAGTTTGCTCTCTTGGGTTCAGCAGAACAAAATAATATTTTGCCCTAGAAGAGGTAAAATAACGAAACAAAATAGGGATTGCATTTTGGGCAATAACAGTGTAGCTGCTGGTGTAGCCTTGGTTTCTAGAAGAAATCATCAGTGTGAGCATTGCACAGAGCTGTGCTTTGTTCCTGCTCAACATTTTGGGTCATTGCAGTGTGGGCAACAGAAGCCACGCTCATCCTGCTCCATGCAGCTCCTCAGCAGGAAAAACCGTGGCATCTCCTTCCTGTTGGTTATAAATTGTGGGCAAATACACCCTGCAGGTCACTTTTTGAGCTGCAGGGCTATTTTCCATCACAATTACCTAAAGTACGGCATTAGCATGGAGCAGTTTCACTGGCACCAGCATTGATTCCAGCACAGGGGTCCTTAAGGCTAAAAACTACAAAAAGGAAAAATCTTTATGCGCAAAGCTACCACTGCTCTTAGAAGGAGTAAGGTTTCCTGTTCTCCACCAGTGAGCAAAGTAAATTCAAGGCATGCCAAGGTTTTTTTGTAAAGATGAATCAAAATATTCTACTCGTTCACATAAAATAGTATTTATACATCAGTATGTGGAATCTTTCTTATTTTGCAGCTGTTCTGCACCTTTTTTTTTTTTTTTTTTTTTTTTTGTGGAAGAGCTGATGTCCTTTTTGTTAGCCTGCAGCCAAAACGGCCTGCAAGAGCCAAGAGATGTGATTTTTTTGTTTTTCCAGTTCAAAAGATCCAAAGTAGAGGGCTTTGGGTACTTTGAAAGCCAGTCCCTGTGATACTTGACAGCATGAAACCAAACTGTTTTGCACATACTGAGGTCCAAACTGTGGTGCTCAGCAATGCTTCAGGTATTGCAGTATTTTCCTGTTCCCTCTCAGCAGAGGCCACAGCCCGATGCACTTGAAATGAGCAGCACACCCACACCAGCAGATTGCATTTCCCTTTCTCCTGATTTATTAGCTGCTTCTGAAGCAGAGCTCAATCAAATCAAAGGGCGAGCCAGAGTCACCCTGCATGTAAATGCACAGTAATTCCTGCAGATATACAGTGCTCCTGATGGCACAAGCACCTACAAGGCACCTTTGATCACAAGCATCCTTTTATGGCTAGTGGTGTTCATGGGAAAATATTCAGATTTAAGTGCTTCTAAGTCAGGGAGCTTATAAATAAAAAATAAAAAATTGCATAGCTTGACAGTCTAGGCTGAATCTCCTCAAAGCTACAGCTGTAGTTTTAGTGGTCCACCAACATTTGAGTAAGAAGTCTTCATTACTATGTCCTTTATCACAAATCTATCTAGTTTATGTTGCTGCATTTGTTCAGTTTCCCTATTGCTTAGCATTCCCTTTGAACTTAGAAGGGCTGTCATCTGGCAGCCTTAATGAAGCAGCTGTGCTCCCATCTTTCCACACACCCTTGGAAAAAGGAGAGAAATAACATCTCAGAGCAGGTAGGAGAAGAAAAAGCTCTTCCACACTTAGAGATCTGCAATGCTGAAGATATGTACATCCCAGAAGGACCTCTTCTACTTTTCAGTCCTCACAAACCGCAGGATAACAAGCACTCAAGTCTGCCTGGCCCTCCCTGGTAAACAGCCCTGGCAGCTATTGGATTTTGTTCACATCTGGTCAGTTCTTTAGCTGCCACTGTGCTCCCCTCAAGGATTTAGGCACAAATTACTTGAGCTTTTATTTTTAATCCTTGAGAAAATGCTTGTTGCTTTCTGTTAAAAGAAAGCTATGCTTGTTTTTTTAAGTCTTCCTTTTGTAGCAGTGTCTCCCTAATATCACAAGCACCTCCCCATTGATATCTCTATTTTCCAAGTAATATCACTTCAGTGCTTTGCTGCCTCAGGTGGAATGAAGGTAAGGATGGTTTTTGTAGCTGTGTTTTCCCAGGCTGCTCACATCTTCACATAGATGGGGGAAAAGACAGAAAAACAAAAGCTGCTCTGAAGGGTGGATCTGAAGCTTGCCTTTGAGGGCATGCTACGAGCCTCAGGCAGCTCTTCTACAGAAGAAATTGTTTCACAGCCTTTCCATGAAACATTCATCTGTTTCTCCTCACCAATTACCATGACTAATATGACAATTCCTTTTCAAGCACAAACAAACCCCAAATCACAACAAATTAATCTGACTGAAAACAAGTAATAAATACTGCCAACAATAAATAGCCTTTGGTCTCGTAAATTAGGAATTGCAAGCCAGTAAACATCTCATTCAGTTCTTCTTTTCCTCACACAGGTATCAGTGGGGAGTTTCCTTTTTCAGCTAAAGCAAAAGGGTGGATTGCATCACTGATTTTGAAAAAACATAGATATATTGATAGAAACAAACATTCTAACTTCGTGCAGTCAAATTACAATACCAGTGGTCCAGTAGAGTTGATGACATATCATATACATATATTAACTTTTTTTTTTTTTATATATCCTCTTTTTATTTAGAAGCAAATTCTCTACTGCATGGCCCAAGGCTTGATCCTCTTATCATAGCAGTTTGGATCTCCACTGCTGTCAATGAACACACATCAGAAGAGTTGTATTTTTACTGCAATGTCTGTTTGCTGAGACGGTTGAACATACTGAAATTGGAATAGTTACTGCAAGCAAACTCTCACAAAGCACAAAGGTGTTACCATGACTCCAAATTTCATTAACAAAGCCAATTTACATGGGTTTCTGAGAAACATTGTTCCTTCCCGATGTTTTCATGCCTATCTTGATTCATTCCAAGTACAGATTCCATTATCTACTCAGCCTTTATTTCTGTTTCCTTAACTTCAGATGAGCATCTAACAATGCAGATGACTCTAGCTTTGATTTTTCTTTTCCCTGCAATCATGCACCTTTTTACTGCTGCCTCTTGTTTTTTCATTTTTATTTATGTAACTTTAATTAGAAATGTAATTTCATCAAGCACGCTCCCTGGTTAATTAGGCTTGCTGAGTGTTTCTTAGCTTCTTTGTTAGGCCCTCCATTTCTCTTTAATGATGACTCTACCAGAATTCCCTGCGATGGTGAATCTCCTCAAAGCTCTCAGGTTGAATGTGAATTCATACATACTTTTCTAGGCCTATTTAGGACAAAACTCAGGACACTCTGGAGTGGAAAAAAAAAAAAAAAAGCGTAAGCAGAGATCCTACATTTAGTTTATAATAATCGTCTGCCCAAATGTGAGATTAGGAACAATTAGGTGGCTGGCAGTTCTGCAGAAAAGGATTGATGGTAACAACAGGGCTGATGAGTTCAGCGGGAGTCAGCAATATCCTCCTGTTGTAACGGAGATAAGCATCAGCCTGGGACATGATGCATGAGTGCTGGGTGTTCAGAGCAGCGAGGGGCAACCAATAACAATTGGCACATATGAAATGGATGTCTGTGGAGAAAATGAATAATCTGATTTCTGCGTCCTCTCTAGGAAAGACAGGCAGTGACCCCCTAACACGGGCAAGGAGATTCACACACTCACATGAAATACAAGAAGCTTATTGCCTGGCTTGACACGAAGCTCACGTGATGGATGTCTCCACTTTGATGAATGTGTCATTACAAGAGGACATACATCAAACAACTCACGTCTGGCCTTTGGTTCCTTTGTTACCCAGTAGGGAAGGGAAAGAAAGATTCTTTCTCTCAATACAGAGGAGGAGATTCAAAACGGGGTAATCAGTGCAATTACACCCTTTCAGTCAAATGAAGATTGTGAAAGAAATTCAGGAACAAATTCTATGGAAAAAAAAAAAGACAAGTATCTGGATGATAACAAAAAGAGACGGTCAAGCTTCTAGAAGAGTAAAATGATGCAACTTGGTAGAAGTTTGTACATAACACAACTTCCAGGAAAAATGAAAAAGTAGTTTAAATTACTCGGTATATGCACAATAAATAGCACCCGCCTTCTGACAATGAATACAGCAGAATCATAGAACCATAGAATCCTTAGAGTTGGAAGGGACCTTTAAAGGTCATCTAATCCAACTCCCCTGCAGATACCAATGATGAACTGCTGCGGGAAAAGCATACAAGAATTCCTCCAGGAAATAACTTCATCTTCAAGACACTTTCAAATAGACACAGTGATGACAAAAGATCAAGCAGGAAGGTACTGAAAAGCTGTAAGTAGCAGTAGCAATTCAGCAATCAGAATATCCTGAGTTGGAAAGGAAACAGAAGGATCATCAAGCCCAACTCCTGCAATGGTAGCAACACGATTTGCTAAGCTGCATGTTCACAGAACACAAAGAGCTTGTGTCCTAAAGATGGGAAGCCTGTACAGCTCCAGGTATGGTTATTTCCACAATCCCCACTCCCTGGCCCCTGGATGGAGCTCGTCACCTCCATACAGCACAAGGAAGTAACTCTGGGCTCCTGACCCACAGCCAGGCTCATCACACCCCAAGCCCAGTAGCTGCCCCAGGTCCCCTCAGCACAATGAAGAAAACACTGACTGTATTTAAGGAGAATGTTCCTATCCAGAATGGACCCAGATCTGGTGGCCTAGTCTGGGTTTTGGCATCTGCCTCCCTCCCTCCTTCCCCAGGCCTTCAGCTTAAGTCAGTTCCCCTCCACCCCCAACACTCTCTCAAAGTAATTATTCCTCTTCCCAGAACATTCTCCAGCCTGACAGCATTTTCTTGGTAATTAGTCACAAATTGTTGTGTTACTGTAGGGAGACTGCTGCACAGAAAGGGACTCATGACAGTTTGTGATCCATGCAGGAAACCACTGCTGAAACAATCAACAGTCCTGTTCCCTCCTGCCCTTTCTGCCTGCTACAGTTTTTTTTTTCCATTTGATTTACATGTTTTTTATATTTCTGAAAAAGAGCGAGATTTGCTCCTCAGGGTCTCCAGCTCCCTTCAGCACCTTCTGTTTGCTGCACCTTCCCAGCTCTCACTCCTTTCCTTTGTGCCCACTCACCCTGTCCTCAAAGGGTGCGACTTTCTGTCCCTTTCCAGGGTGAAGCTGATCTTATTCTCTGCCACTTTTCCTCTCCTTTTGAATGAGCTTACCCCTTTGTGATGTCAGGTGTACCGCAGAACCCCAGGGAGTTCCACCCCGCTCTCTAGGAAAGGTATTAAAAAGGACGACAGCTATTACCCTTTTCCTCAGCATCTCTCTAGAGATGTTGTAGCTCAGCCCAGGTCTGACATTTGTCATCCTTTGCTGAGTCTTTCAGCCATTAACCAATACGTCAGAGGAAGCGCTTCTGTCAGTCAGTGTAAATATTTCATGAGCTGCTGCATGAAATGCAGTTCCCCGCAGCTAACATACAAACACTTCCTATCAAAGAATGTCCAACCACCTCATTTAAAAGGATTCTTGCTTTTACCTACTTTTTTTTTTTACCTATTTACCAACTTTGCCATAAACTTAACCTCCAAGGTTAATACTTGTAACTAAACTTGATTAGAAGGAAAGAGGAAGTAATATTTCTTATCCCCTATTCCCACTCACTTCAGACAGAGGCTGATAGAACCTTTCCTGTCAGACTTCACAACCTCATGCCTTTTTGCTAATGCTCCACTGCGTGGGTCTCCACTTGGACAATGCCCTGGGTGTTTATGAGAGATTATTTCAGCATAAGAGTTTACTACAGGCATGAAGGATGCTGGAGGGGCCATGGGGTCATGACAGCAACAAACTTGTGCAAAGGGACAGGGGTAGTTCTGAGTTCAGGGCTGCCTGAGGTACTCGAGATATTATCCCTCGCTGCGCAACGGATGAAGAAAACACTGATGCATGATCAATAAGGCCTCTGCTTAACATCATTTTCTGAGAAAAAAATTGATGTCATAGTTCCTTTATTTCCCTTTTGGGAACACACAGTAGTTGTACAAAAAGCGTAAAAGAAGGACAGCAGCACAACAAGAGGTGCCATTCATTAAATACATAGCTAACAAGTACAAGCATTTACATCCAACTCTGCTCTAAGATGTGACACAGATAAAAGCCTGCTCTCTGCTTCTTTTATGTGCAAGAGCTGTTAGCACTATTCATTACGGTTGTGGCTCACCAAGGAGCCCAAAGAACTGAGTTCTAATTCACTTCGAATTTCATGTAATTCATAACTCCATTTCATAATTAACTGCTTTCACCACCATTAGCCACCTCTCCACAAATCCAATGAGATTCTGCAGTGCCAGGGCTAGAATGACAGAATTTTTTGCTGAATCCCAGTATTCAGGTCTGAAATACTGATAACTCTGTATCATACTGAAACACACAACTGGTCTCTGCTATCTTAATATAAGCTTCTGACAGGACTGAAAGCAATAAATTTAGTTCACTGTCCAAATTACTGAGGGAGCGATGCCAAGAAGATAGGGAATATTAAATATCATTAAAATCTAGAAATAAATCTGTGGTTTCACAACTTGTCACTGAGATGCAAAAAAAATCCATAATTTCCATTTCAAAAACTTGTGAGTTCATATTAACAATTCTATTCTTCATCACTTGATGGAGGAGATAAAACCATCAGAGACACCAGAAGAATAACTATTTCCATCTCTGCCCTGTGTAACAAATTGCCCTGGCTTGCAGCTGCATGCTCTCCATCTCCCATTTCATTAACAGAGTCACAGACCAGGTACCCAGGAGCCACAGCATTCATAATTGCATTACAATTCATTATAGCTTTACCTCTGTACACAGAGGAAAAGCTAAATTGGACTGAATACATTTTCAGTCTCAACTTTAACTCAGTCTCCTTCATTAATAGATCTTGACGTGTTAAAGGACACCACGTGCTTTCTTAGCTGTCTCAACAGAAAGCTGAGGCCCATGAGCAATAGAACACCTGTAATCTTTGAAGACTCTTCAGTGTGCGTAAGGCCAAGAGGGAAAAAAAAGTTCAGTGAAAAAGAAGTGGCTTCAAATGACTTAGAATTTTTTTTTTTTAATCTAATTTTTAGCTCAGGGTAGAGTTCCACACTGTGAATTTCATCCCAAGTACTTAAGACTTGGTTGAATTTTATAAGCAGGTCCAATGAGAGAATTATAACAAGAAATACCTAGAAACTTTAACAATAGCTTCTTGTGAGGAGCAGGACATGAAGAGAAGTAGCTAAAGCCCTTTGGGGCAGTCCTCATGTGAAACCTCACTTCTATGCAGATATCTGCATCTTCGCATGCTACGCCTGTCTGCAGCTCTGACAGCAGCACGGGGAGCTCAGCATCAGCCCATGAATTCAGCCAGTCAGGGAGAGTTTAGCAAACTGCTGCCAACACTTGGATTTCTAAATGCAGGGCAAGACTGAAAAATATTTTCAAGGCATTAAACACCTAATAATTATGATAGAAGCCAGTAGGTACTCAGCACTTGGGAAAAATCTGGGTTGCTAATTACCAAACCAAAAGCCTAGCAGCAGCTGTCCATCCACTGAACACCCACACTGCTGCTGTCCTGTGTGTTTTCACACTGCCAATCTATGCCTGTGCTCAGCTGAACACCATGCTCACAGCGTATGCTCAGAGGCCCTTCCTGGTCTACATTGTGATTTGCATGTTGATTCCAGAGTGCCTTTGAGATTTATTTTTTGTTTCATCAATGATTTGATGGGAACAAGAGCTGTAGAAAGCACTTGCTTTCACTCCTCCTTATCTCCCTTTGTAGTTTCTTTAACGTCTGCTCCATGTTTATTGTAGTAATATTAACAGCCACAAACCTCCAGTTTTGGATAAGCAGCCAGGAGCAGGTTTGCTTGTGTGTGATGGGATCTTGCACGTTGCTCACTGCTGTGCAAAAGCAAACACAGTGTGACAGACAGTATTTCGCATACAGCCCAACGCACCCTGCTCTTGCTGTCCCTGCCCAAGGTATGGAGCAAAGCTTTCCCTTCAGTGGTGGCACTGGTGAGCAAAAACATTCCTCAGTGAGCACTCCTAGGTGTGTGCAGGACCCACGCAGCCTTATTCATGTTTCATGACAACTTCAGTGATGCTGTCTGACCAGATTTGTGCTCTTTGCTTTAATGCTTCTGGACAGCAGCCCCAGTGTTGGCAGAGCAGCTCACAGGGTCAGTTCTCCAGTTATGTGGCTGGCTGGCACCAGCCAAGGGTGCAGCTCTTCACTTAGCAGATGTCACTTTGTGTCAGTCAACTGTCAGGTATCAGAATTCTTTTCCTCCTGACACTGCTGTTCCTTTTAGTTCGTGTGGTCTCTGCAGAGGTCTGACCCTGTTTGTATCTGTTCCTGCATGAAGCATTTGTAAGCAAAGACTTGCATTTAGTTCTACTTTCAGCTGAACTCAACTTTCACATCATTTGTTAACGTTGCTGCAGCACTCTCAAACCATCCAGACATCTCACCAAAAAAGTGCTGCAATAAATACGATTAATCCATAGTTAATTACTACAATATTTCGACCCTACTCCACGTGCTCTGAGCACAGTGGTCAGACACAGACCTCTGACGCTCAGCAACCAGGCTCCTGCCAGACACGCTGCAGAAGGGAAAGTGTTCCATGTCTGAATGCAGTGAAGTAGTCACTAACTACAGACATTGACCAAGAAAAACCACAGGAGACTGTGTTAAGAAATAACGTGGCAACCGAGAGCCCAATGAAAACAAACAAACAAACTCTTCCTCAGAGTGTTGCATTGCTTCTTTTGCCATCTTTGCCACTGTGCATTTTGGTTTTGTAAATGCTTCCCATCAGTTCATTTCTCCTAGCACCACAGACTAGCACTCCCAGATCCCAGACTTTAAATCTTAATTATTCACTGCACATTTATCAAAAGTGATTTGCAAAAGAGAATGAATGACCTAAACTTCACCTTCAGTCTGAGTTGGTACCAGACTCTCTGTGTTGCTGATGGGCAGACAGAAATCTGCTACAACTCTCCCTCTCCCCTCCCGCCCCACCCATCACAAGAAACATATAAATGCTCCTCCACTGCCCTGTATACACTGTACTCACAGAAGGACCTCTTGAAACTGCACAGGCTGCCCTAATTCCCTTAATTAAAGCTAATGCAGATTATTTCAATGAAATGAGAATAATTAGGGCTTATCAGCAAACTAGCACTAAAACCCTGCTGCAGCTGAGCTGCTACACAAGACACTGGTAACAACGCAGACACTCAGTTAAGGGGATAACAACACACAGTGTGCATTACCATGGGATTCCAGATAGGTTACCAACAGATAACAGCTCACAAGTCACTAGTAGCCAGCGTATGCAATTCTCTTTGATGCACCTTATTAAGCGCTTACAAGGCAGTTGGATGAGTTATCAGAAAAAGGACATTCCCCCCACACACTAGGTTCAGCACTCTTCACAATGTTTTACTACTAAAGCAAATGAGTTACTAGCAATAAGAAAGACAACTTTCTGCTGGATACAGTAACCTTGAACACACCAAATTAAAAGGAAAAAAAAAAAAAAGGCACTGGTTTGACAAAAGCTAGGTAAGTCAGGTAACAGAGTTCATCTGCAGCACCCACATGAGGATACACCAGACCCAGGGGCCATGCAGGGAGGAGATAGGACTGGAAACAAAGCAAAGCAAAACAAAACATCAGACTGAAATACCATCTCCAGGGCAGAGACCCAAGACAAACATAAAGATTAAAGAAAAGAGACTTACACCACTGGCTTGGCTGAGGTCCACCCAAAAGACAGAACTAGAGAAGCAACAGCACAACAGCTCAGAGAAGGTTCTAGACGCCCACAGCTGATCTTAATTAGAGCCAGCAGGTGGGGGATAGCCCCAGGTGAGGCTGCTCAAGGTAATGTAGCTGTTGGTGCCCCCAGGCCCTGGCTTGCTCCTGCAGTTAGCAGTCCAATAAATCTGTAAGAAAGCTGATAGAGACATGGGCTGATCGCAGAAACTTGGTAGTAAAGGGCTGTGAGCTGAGCCTCATGCTATGGAGAAGCAATCTGTGCTCCAGTGGCGAGAGGCTGGTGGCTGGGGGAGCTGCCTTAAGGCTGGGCCAGGGAGGCAGGTGTTTGAATTTTCTGTACTTGGACAGAGTAACTCAATAATGCCTCTGCAGAGCTCCAGATAGCATCAATAACTGCTTGGGCTCAGGAAACTTCCGGAGTCATGCAAGGCCTCCCCTTAGAAGGGGCACCTCCTTGCAGGCATACAGAGTGCTCTGGGTATTAGAAAGCAAAGCTGCTTTTTAATGATTAAAATACACATTCATCAACATTTATCACACCTAGTCTTCACTTACACCAACAAAAAGAATTCCACACACTAAAGTCATCATCGCAACAGCACAAAGGTGAACAATTTACAAAATAAATTGTACAAAACCAGGATTCTCATCTAGCTTACAAGACTGCAGCTCTTCCAGGATGCCTCCCATCAAACTTTACTTCTGTGCAATGCTGAGCCCCGGGTGGTACCTCAGCCTGACTTACCCACTTATCTCAGTGACTGTGACATCTCACTTCGGGAGGAGAGAAGTCATTTTTGGATGAAAGCTGCTCTGCACTGAGGGGATTGTGTTGCCCTAGCACAGTGCTTTTGCAGAGCCTGTTTTATAGAAATGTGTCTAAGTGTTCCTTGCTCTGAGGGAGGAGGAGAGGGAAGGGAAAACTCATATAGGGTTAATGCCATGCATCATATAAATAGGTGAAGAAGAGAGAATTGACAAACAGCCAATAAATACTCTTTGGCTGAATAAGAAGAACATCAAAAGCACAGAAGCAGCATTTTGCCTCTGGCAGATCCCTTGATTAAAGAAACCTTTTATCTACCTGACTCAAATAGCTTGCTCTGGAATGCTACAATATCTGACCCTGCTGTGTAGATTGCCCTGATCCTGACACACTAAAGATCACAAATGCTGTCTGTGCCTTTTCCTAGAGCACCCTGTGCTTAAGTACTTGAGAAGTGACACATGCTGTGCACACCATGACAGACAGCGAGCCTTAGACAGGGACTGGCCCTGGCCTGCAGGCAGAATAATCCAAGCTGCTTTTCTGCATGGCAATGTTTTAGGAGAACAAACGTCAAAGGAAGGGACAGGCATCAGGGCTGTCTTCTGCCCAGGCTGGCAGCTCCTGCACTACCACTGAGCTGGCTCATTCTGGCAGAGGGTGAGCACTGCCCAGCAGCATTCATTTCTGGCATGCGTTCCATAGTACTACAAAAAGTACTTTAACACCATGATGAATTAAAAATGTGTGTATATATATACACACACACACATCTTTTGACTTGCAAAGAGCTTACATTAACAAAAATAGGAAATGAACCATCTTCTGTTACATCTTTGCACAATGCACTGATGCTGCATCTAAGCCAAAACAAATCCTACAGTCCCCATTCCTCAGTTTCCAGCTGCCTCCTCCCATTGTCTCCTCTGGACTCTGGTTTTGATCTGTTTGCTCAGAGTGCCCTTTCTTTCTGCTACCTGTGGCAGCAGAAGCAGTAGGGCAGGGCTGACCACTGCCTCCTCACGTACCTCTGTGGGGCCCAGCTGATGCTCAGCTCAGCCCTGGGCTATCTCAGGTGGGGTGGTTTGTTTCCAACACTGTCTGTCTTCTAGAAGAAGGGACATTTAGATCAGATGTTAGAAAGAAATGCTTTACTGAGAGGGTGGTGAGGCCCTGGCACAGCTGCCCAGAGAGCTGTGGGTGCCCCATCCCTGGAAGTGCTCGAGGCCAGGGTGGATGGGCCCTGGGCAGCCTGAGCTGGCAGGTGGCACCCAGCCCATGGCAGGGGGTTCGGGCTGGATGGACTTTAAGGTCTCTTCCAACCCCTATCATTCTGTGATTCATGGCAGGCCTGATTTATCATCACACCAGACTTTACAGTGTCTACAGAGTCTATGTTTGGTTTGAGGTGAGGCTGCAGTAGCTAGCTTGAAGAAAATACAAAAGCATCCTTACATTTATTCAACTGCTCTTTCCTTCTATCCCCATTCCCTGTCCTATATCTTCCCCTTCACATAGAGTATTCAGTGCTCGGCTCCGAGCAACAGCGAGACCAGAGAAAACAAGATGGAGATCACCCATTAAAACATCATCCTTGGCTTCTCATCCCATTCCTTGGGACTCTTACCCACTCCCATCAGTGCTGGTTTGAGTAAAGATTGCAGCATTAGTCTGCACTGGTTCGTGAATACTGAAATACCGACTGGAAAAGAAATGGTGTGTTTTTTTGTGACACAAAAAGAAATACTTACCACTGCAAATACTCAGAGCTCTAAGTGTGCAGTGTCATCCTGGGAGAACTTCAGTGATGTCCCCAGTCTTTGAACAACACTGAGAAGAGGGAATCCTGCGACTGATAATAGCTGAGCCATTATTTTAAAGATAAAAATGTTTATTGTACAATAACAAGTCACATGATGAACGTCCAAATGAACAAAAATTCTTCAGCTTTATATTCCCAGCAGCTCAGAAATTAATGGCCATTAACTCAGGCATCAGCCAATTACCGTGACATACTCTTACAGAGTAGACTTGATTCCAAAAACAAAAAGAAAGTTCTAAAATGCCCAGTGAACATTTTGGTGGACAAATATTTCTTGAGGAGCAGTGTCTGCAGATAAAGGGCAGAGCTGCCCACAAGGAAAACAGGAGGCAGGAGCAGGAAGCAGTCACAGCGACCCATCCTGCACCCAGCCAGCAGCTCACTGCATCTGCAGCCTCAAGCACAAGCAACCCATACTGTGAGGCTTCACTCTGGTGCCACTGTGCTCAATCCTGTGCCACTTCCTCCCAGTGAAGGCTGAAAAATGAGCAGCACATTGGAGCACATGATAAATAATTTTGCTAGTTAATAGCAAGGAATTATGCCTTTTAAATGTTTTTGCTCTATAATTATGAAACAGCAAGAAATGTGCTCATACGGAGATAACAGAAGGTGAATTCATCCTTGATATTACATCCAAACCACTTTCTTTCATGAGATATATGACTGGAGATATATAGCCATGTGCTTAAGTGTGCTTTCATGGATGTAAATCCATCCTGAAAATGATGGGATTTTCCAAGCATAAAAGTAAGGCAGAGCAATGAGGTGAGACTTGAAAAGACACCTACATTTTTTTGATCCTTCTTTCTACCAAGCAGGGAGGTACATTTTGCTAAAAGCACGTGTAGCATAACACCAACCAAGAGCAAATTGCCTTGCAGAAGGACAGTGAGCTGGTGAGAGCTGTGTGCAGCTGAGAGCTGGCTAGGTAGGAATCAAATCCTGCCTTGGGATCTGGTCCCATCAACCATGAGTGTGACCAAAGCCCAAAGCTCTTCTCACTAAGCCACACCCAGGGTGACACTCCACTCCAAGAAATGTGCCATTTTTTGAACACAGTGCTTACTTGATTTATAGTACTATTAGCAAAAGCTTTGAATACAGGCTAAAAATCACACAGATGAAAAAGGGCTTAGTCTGGTTCAGATACAGAGAACTGATAATGAAGGGAGTTTTTACAGCCAGGGAAATGACTTATGAGGAAAGGTTTAAGAAAAAGCAGGTACCTGGGATGCCTGAGATGAGGATCTTGCTTTCAGCCTATTGGGTGACTGCAGGTGTATGAGATATGGTGACGGTCTGCCAACACTGCATTTGTGTTACTGAAACTTGCCACAGATTCAGCACAACAGTTTTGCCCAGCAGCTTTCAATATACTGTTGTATCTATTTATAAGCAGGAGTAAATGACAGAAGTTTTGCAAAATATTTTGAGAGATTAGGAATAAGACTTAATTCATCTTCTATCAAAACCTAATGAAAAGCAAGCCTGTAATTTTTACAGGTAGGATCAAGCCCTGGTCAACTTATTATTTGTAACATCATATAAGACAAAATGAAATCTAGGTAATTCTAACAACATTTTAAAATTAGTTTTGCACATGTGGAAAATATCTCAAAAGAAATATTGCTTTTGAAAGCAAAATTCTAGTATTCAAAATCTGTGTTTGAAAGCTAAAAAAAAAAAAACCCACAAATTTCCCATGTATGTATTGTAAAATATTCATCTTACTTCCAGCCCAGCACTGAAGATACTGTTTTCCTAATAGACTCATGCCAGTCTAAGGTCTATTTCTCATAACTACCTGAGGGTAGTTTTTTCCATTTCAGAAAATGGAAAATGAACACACACTTTGCTCACTGCAGCACACTGATCAATGCAAAACAGCAGCATGCTTCCCCACTTCCACCATGACAGGAGGCAGGTTTCCCTGTCTGGACCATGCTGGGACTTTATCTGTTATAAGGAGCTTTCCACTGCTGGGCTGACAAAATGCCCCTCTGCCAGCCAGAGGGGTTAATTACCAAGCCATTACCAACCATCTGAGCCTAATTTGCTCCTCCTGTTCCCCCCACCCCACACACAGAATAGCTGCTATGCTGCTGGCTGTAGCAGTGTTAGCTGAACTGGCTTCCAAGTAAGGCTGCTGTCATGTGGTCAGTACACCCCACTGCAGCTGCTGCGTTCAGACAAGTAGCTCCTGAGGATGAGCCACCCCTGCACTACCTTAAGCACTGGTCATTCCAGCTGATCTATAACATGCAGTATCACTTCAGGGGATTTTTCCTCCAAGCTGGGAAAAGTACCTCTGAGTACGGAGATGGGATGCTGCTGTCTGAGCCCCTTTCACAGAGGTATGCTGTAATCTGGAAGGTAATCACTGTGGGTGCGTGCTGATAATCCACGACAAGTGCAGGACCAGCTTGTTTTCCATTAGCAGAAACACTCTGGCTGCTGCTGCCCTGCGCTGGTCATAATAGAGCATCACTGTTCCTTGCAGTAAAAATAAGTTCAGAGTATGACAGATGATGTATTTCATTAGTCAGAAGCGCAGAGACCAGCTAAAAATAAAGCAACAGCAGAAGAGCTTTCAGTACAAACATCCCATCCTTTCCATTAGCTGACCCACAAACACAATCTGTTAACACCACCATTGCCTTTTGGAGGAAGGGTGATTTAGGGAGAATTTTAGGGCGGAAACATTACAATGAACCTCTGCCAGATCTTGTTGCTAGACTGAAATCCCTCAGGCGGAAAGGAGGGAAGCAGCGACTGTGGGCTGGGCTCCCATCTCACACAGCCACGCTCTGCATGTGCCACTGCTTTCACCTCACCTTGGCTGTTATTTTTCTGCCTCCAAAGTTTCTCTCTCTCTACACTCTCAATGAAAGCAATATTAATCATTTTCAATCAACAGCGTATCTTTCAAAACACTAGAATTTTGAGGAAAATTACAAAGTTCAGGTTTTTTCTTATAAAAAAGTGGTATTAGATAACAGAATGCTATAAAAAAAAATAGAAATAAGGTTCCAACAGCAACCTAGGCTTTCTAGAGTATCTTATATATTTTAAGCTGTTAATCTTTTACAATGAGCAGACACATTTCCTAAACAACACAGCTGAGAAGTAGAAAGTTCTATCTAATGTATCAGCACACAACAGACTGTGGTTGAAATCTTCACTGCAGACCCTGACTGGAGCAGTGGAAGTCAGCAGAAATTCTGGCACTGATTTTAATAGAACTGAGTTATCAACTTTAACATTTCCACCTTGTGGCTTCTGAGATGCTTTTTGAAGGGAGGGGAGCAACTTGAAGAGCTGTGGGAATAAGCCGAGCTCTTGCATGTCCATGCCTGGCCGTGAGCTTCTGAGTTGAGGCAGCAAAAGCAGTGTGCGTTTCTGAAACCTGGAGCCAGCACAGCCTGGCTTCTTCCACTGATGTGTTGCTGCCACTCAGGGCAATGAACTTTCTGAGTGCACGCTAGTTTGATGAAAACAAATACTTCAGTTTCAGCACAAACTCCCTGGTGAGGCTGAGAGACAAAGCAACAGCATCTTGCTGCCCTGGGCTGGGGGCTGCTTCCCTGCAGCACAGCAGCCTGGGAACTGTTCCCAATCATCATGGAAGAAGCAGGAGAAAGCCAGCGAAGAGAAGCCAAAGGCACACCAAACGTAGTCAGGAGGGAAATGCTACTAACAGATGACCAACAGGCTTGCACAAAATGAAATTTATTCTTATACTCTCTGGTTTACAGCAGGAAATAGATAGCTCACTGCTTGCATGCACAGCAGCTCCCAATAGAACTGCTAAGAAATGAGATAAGAACTATGAGCAGAATTAGCCATTACTGTGCACACCTCCTCCATCACATAAGGGATGAAAGCATTCCCCAGTAGCATTGCTTTGCAGCAGGAATACGAGAGAGAGAAGTCTTCCAATAAATTTTCTTCATTTCTTTCCCCACATCCCCATGTGTTCACTTCCTTTCCCAATCCTCATGTCTTTGCTGGCACAAGAAAGGCAGCAGATGCTGCCCAAGCTGTAAAGATCCCCAGATCCCTTCAGTGCATCACATTCATTAACATCTCACATATCTAAATTTTCGCATCAACTGCACTGCAGAGAACTGCCCTAAGCTAACCCAGAAGCTACAAAACCACAGATTTTTAACAGTGGCAAATGGAGGCAAAGATACATCTGCAGAGGAATAAAAGCCCACTGTTATCAAATAGATTCATATCATTGCTTCTTACAATAATTTCCAGGAGCTAAATGTACTGGGACAGTCCTGAGATCTGGAGACCTCGCCAGCCTGCCTCAACAGATGTGGAAAGTGCACACAGCTGTTTCCTAGCAGGCTCTGGCCAAACACAATTCCCGTCCTGCATTTTTTCTACATAAGAGTACAAATTTACAAAAAGGTGAGACTTCAACATTTTAGAAGGAGATGTGCAATTGGTACCAAGTATTTAAAAGAATGACAGGAATAATATTTTTTTTAAGACTTCAATTTTCCAAAACTCATGCAGGACTAGGAATCCCTATAACTTCCATTAAAACTTCAGGCTAAAGGTTCAAAAATGCTTTTGCTTTAGATTCCAAAACAATTTAAGCATCTGCAAATACACAAGGCTTATGATGTTACAGAACTGTAAGGGAATTTATGCATTTAATAGTACCAATAGACTTTAGTACTTTTTTAAAGCTTTTTAGGAAAGTTTTAAGAAATGTTTAGGATGTTAATATCCTGTCTACAACTTTGAAAGAACAGCACTTTATTGGAACAATCCCATTAATTTTGCTTGCTTTAAAAAGCAAAACTGACAACACTTTTTGAGCCAGGTTTGATCATCCAGCTTCACCAACTGAAGCATTTCAAAAAGGATCCAGATTGCCAAGCCTCAGAGCAGCACAATTGTTCCTATGAAAGAAATAAGGAAAGTACATTTGCAGATGCTCAAAACTGAGCACTACAGCGAATTCTGCCACATTACAGAACAGTTTACAAGTCTGAGCAGTTCTGAATGTCAAGCCCCACCTGTCAGCACCAAACATTTTTCAAAATGTAATCTAAGATAGCAAATGAAATGGTCCTAGGGCTTCTGCACAGAGAATTTGAGGGATGAAGAAAATATATGTTGAGGCTGAAAGCCAGACTCTACTGACTGCACACACGCAGAAAAACAATCCTAGTAAAATATCCATGACATATAAATTTGGGGGGCCACTTAGAGGTGAAATGCATTAACCTAGGGTGGCAAAATAATGAAGTGTAAGAAACGATCTCATGGAACAAATCCTGCACAGGTCAATGATAGCACGATTAACCCAGTCCTCTGAAAGCAGTAGAATAGATATATTTTTTATGCTCACAGCCTAAAGCCATGGCAATCAACCTTTTTGGTGCCTGGTGGCAAACAATTTTTTGCAAGTTCTGTATTTTTTGTTGGTTAGGAACAGCCTTAATCACCTTCTCTGCCTGATCCTGCCTGTGTGAGGGAAAACACACTGCTTCGTTTGGGTGATGTAGAACCTACCTAAAAACAGAACAGTAAAGTGTTGGGAAGATTTAAGAGATTAAATGCCAGGGCAATTATCTTCTGAAAAATAAATTCAGTTCATTTATATAAACTATCAAATCATGACAGATAGACAGATCATCTTAAAGAGAAAGACATTTAAATTTAAATGAAAGGTTTGCCTCCAGGGAGGACCAGCCAGCTGGTATTTCGTATTTCTAGCACATTTGTCACTAGTGCTTTCTTTGAAGCTTTCAATTCTCTATTGTTGGCAAAATTACTGTCACCGTTCAGTACACGTAACACATCTCACCCAGATCCATTCTGCACGCACAAAAGTGACTGTCACACTTGAAATAGCTGCCCTTGCAAAAGGGGACCAACAGGAAAATTTTATGCAACTGGAAAGTAATGCTAAAAACAGTCTGGATACAGCTTAGTTACCCATAATAAGGCAAGCTGGTAGTTTTTC
Source organism: Penelope pileata (assembly GCA_013396635.1). Taxonomy (NCBI): domain Eukaryota; kingdom Metazoa; phylum Chordata; class Aves; order Galliformes; family Cracidae; genus Penelope; species Penelope pileata. The sequence goes on from WBMW01000972.1 coordinate 2,023,094, forward strand.
AAACCACTTACATGAGCCAGCCTTTCATATTTTAATAAGCAGGTGCAGAAAGAAAGAATTAAAACTTTCCACTTTATTCAGATACATTAAAATGTATGTTGCAAAGGATGCATGAGGCAGTCATAAGGTTTAAAATTATGGATTTGGGAAATTCATTTCTAAAGTGGTTGAAAGAGGGCTCCAAATGGCTTGCTTTATGTGTCTGAAGTCTGTTGCACACCTTTGCTTCCTCATTATTTTGGTACTTCCTAGAGAGCTGCGTCAAATGGTCATTTCTGTACTTTAAATCTCTTGTTAGACAGGCTGTCACCTTCTTCAGTGCCACATGTCATATTCCACAGACACAGGTATTAAGTATTCGCAAGTGGAGGATAACAATAATAAAAACTGAAATCTGTTTTTTTGATATAAACTATGTCTGAAGATCTGAAAGGTAGAGAATAATGCAAAACATTACCTTTCTCTTTCCCTGTGAATTGGCTATACCTTAGTGAAGGCTGGGCCAATTTTCAGCCACTTCAGTTGAAAAGGATCAGAGTCTATGGGCTGTTGTTTCTAGAAGGAGGTAGCTGTCAGCAGGAGTCTCTCTGTGTCTACTCTTCACTAGATATGGTAACTTATGCTGAAATAGCTTCTGTGAAGATGCACAGCATAAACAGATTGTCATTTTTAAAAGGCAGCGGAAAAATCAGACATCAGTTGATGTGCCAACGACTGAAAAATACAGAGGAGTAAATTTCTGTTTTGTTTTGCTTTTACAGAGAGGAAATTCAGAGCAGCCATCGGGACAGGCTCCGTTAGCACCTTTCAAGACAAAATGCTTTTGGATTTCAACAAAGAATTTGTCATATTTAGAAGGATTTTTGTGCTAAATCAACAGGTCTAATGTGATAACTAGATTTCCAAAGCTGACAGATGCCCAGAGACACACAGAAGAACCTTAAACAATTAACAGAAAAATCCCAGAGCTTTTGAGCCCTTATGGCTATGAGGGATGAAAAAAGGCAGGTAACCAATGTAAAACAGCACAAAAATCAGTCTTATTCCCTTCATCATACATCATCTTCTACAAGCTACTTAGGAACCTTTGCAACACCTTATTGCAGAAATGGACTTTGAACATTTTGAGCCCAAAGAATTAAGTTGTTCAGCTCAGTTTATCAAAGAAGAATATTATTTCTTTGTTTATCAAGAAAAGACATCACTATTTAAAATGGAAGTTCACCCTCTCCTTTGTATTTAGCCATCTGCAATTTTCCATCTCAGAGCTCTCATTTTAATATCCTTAGTGTTAGCAAAGCATGGAACCATTCAGTACATGAATTAATATTGCAGGAGTCACTTTTAGTCTCATATCTTCCAGACAGCAAAATTCTTGGAAATTAGTACTATGTCAGTAGCTAATAATTGCTGGGAAGCACATGGATCCATTTGAGGTACAACCACAGCCCACTTTTGACATGGTTTATCAGCTTTCCTCAGGCCCTACAGTATGCTGAAATCAGCTTGGAGGATTTAGCGTAAAGAATCACTCTTTTTTTTTCATTTAAGAAACAATCACTGCATGCAGAATAACTGCTTCCATTTCTGTGAACCCTTTTTTTGTAGCAAAGGCAATTATATCTTCTGACATCTTTTAATGTTTCAGTTACTTTTATCCTTACTGTCAGGACTTTCCTGTTCTGGGCTTTATATACTGACGTGTTCTAGTGAAAAAGCTCTCATTCTTTGTGTACAAAACGCTTCTAACTAAGGGTCACCATGTGAGAAGAGAAAGCAAGAATGGGATGGGTATTAAATTTCCTGAATTGTCTGCTCCTAAAACTATGAGGGGGAGAGAAGGAGAAAGGCACTGCTGCCTGGTTAGCAAACCCATGTGAAATGACACAAGTAGCCCTCCCCCAAAGCACAGCCTAGATTTAGCCATGGGTTTCTGTTCCTAGCTGTTCCTATTAGACGTTTTGCACTCACAGTCCATCCTCAACGCTTCTCAGTTAACTCTTTTTTCTCACATTGCTTTTTAACAGCAAAAATCTTTTAATTGGGACTGGATATGTTCTTGAGAGGCAGAGATACAACAGAATATCTTAAGCAGACATACAGTTGCTCTAAAACCCCCCTAACCTGACAGTAGCCATAGTAGGCACAGGCCTACTACTAGCTCTCTTTCAGAGAACTAGGGATCAGTCTCATTTTCTCTAGCTTTGCACTTACTAGTTTCTAGGTGTCTGGGGACAACACTGACCCTGAACCACAGGGTTTGCACCAGCACAGCTGCTCTGAGGCTGTTTGTTATGGTTTGACTTAGCAGATAGCTAAGTTCCACACAGTTATCCACTCACTCTCCCAAATGGGACCCAAATGGGACGAGGAAGAGAAGTAGAGAGATATGCAGTAAAACGTGTGGGTTGACATAAATGCTATTTACTTAAATAGTAAACAGAACAAAAGAAATAACAGTACATATATATTTATATATATATATACACAAAGAGGATACGCAGAGCAAGGGCTCACAGCCACTGGTGACCCTTCCTCCCGGCTAGCCCCTTCCGTAACAAAGAGAACCTGGAAACCCAACAAACCAATCACATGATGTTATATGGGATGGAATAGCTCTTTGGTCAATTTGGGTCAGCTGCCCTGGTCCTGTCCCCTCCCAGTTCCCAGCTCCTTATGCCCCCCTTAACTATTTCACTGGCAGAGGAATGCGGAAGTGAGTTATGTCCTCGGCTCCATTCAACACTGCCAGGATGTTATCAGTATCTCTGAGGCACAAGATAAATTCATACTAGACACTACGAGAAGCGTAACTTCTGTTAGAAACTAAGACACTGTTACAGAAGGATCTGTGTTCCACAACAAGTCTTACTCAGAGGCAGCTGCTGGTCTGCCGTCCTGCTGCTGGCTGTCCTGCTGGGAACACTTCAGCACACCTCCCTCCCTCCTGGGAGCAGCAGGGAACAGCCTCAAGTCAAAGCACCTCTTTCTCCATCCTTTGCTTCTGCCCAGAAATAATTTCCACTCTTCCTCCTGAGAAGTTCTTAGTAATCTCATTCCAGACACTTAAAGAAAGACTAACAAATGCCTACAGAGACCAAATTTTATAATGAAAAGCATATCTTGTTGGCCAGTAACTGCTCAAGGAACCTTATTTTACAGCTTGGGTTGAAGATAAAGTGAAACAAAAATAAAAAACAGGGAAATTCCGTGTTTGCCAACTTAAAGAGCAAAGTCTCTCCAGCATAACAATTAAGTAATTCAGTTCACGGCATGCACAACAGAAGGCTCTACTCAGATCAGCCTTCCTAAGGCCTAGCTGGGCTCAGGGATCTCTGTTCTTAATTTACTCACTGAAGGCTCAGTTTTGGGCTTCTCAAAGGATGGTGCTTGCTTACAGTTCCCAATGATTTCAGTGAAGCCTGCAGAGCACCTCAGCTCCTGTAGAAGTCACAATGTGTTCTTTATCCCTCTCAAGTATATGCTCATCATAGCTGAGAATGATCTTAATACTTGCTGAGTGCTAATTAGATGGGGAGCAGCAATCACAAGGAAACAGCTGCTGTAACTCTGACCATTCAGCAAGCTGCCTTTTATTGTAACTTGTCTTTCAGCCCAGCCACACACAGCATCAGTTTCCCCAGTCCTCCCCATACTGAGACTCCTTTTTTCCTGGCAAATCAGCTGCATCTTCCACAGCAGCCCTGCATTCTCATTTTCCCTTCTGTGAACTGAACAGGCTCAGATCAATCTGCTGGTGCCAGACACACTGTCTGAGTGATGTTTCAGTGATAAATTCATAGCTGCGTTGGCTGAAACACGGTCAAAACTGTGGCAAGAGCTACCAAAAGCAGACCAGAAAGCACATTAGTGTGTCTTACAAGTGGTGCAGCTAAGCTTTCTTATCTGTGCCAAAGGCTCTTTTTGGGTGATTGTTTGGCAGTACTGTCCGATCTGCTGGAAGATGTTATTTCTAAGGCAGAACATTTTCAGTAGCTGCAGCCATCCAAGGAAGGAGAAGGCGTAAAGCCAATTGAAAATCATTTTTTCATAATGAGGAATGAAACGAATATGCAATTTCTCATTTTGAAGTGAATTCCTTACCATGAACTGTGAGTGTAGAAGCCGCAGTCTCAATGCTGTTAGGACTTGGCAGTCAAAGTGGAGCTCCCTTGTGTGCCCTTTTGGAAGACAAACCCTCAGGCAGGGCCACTGAGTCATCCAGTGGGAGAGATTTGATTTGTAAAGCCTACATTTCTCATATGTAGTGTAAAACAAATAGTTCCACCCCAAAGCTCCAGCTTCAGCGTGGGCACTAGCTTCCTGTGGGAGTTATTCTCTGAAATTTGCCAGCTGAAGTGCATTGCTTATTTACCTGTCACTCTGCATCCTGTGCTTTAATGAACGTGCTTCATATTTTGTTCTGCTCCTGTCCTCAGCTGCTGTCAACAGGCGAAGTATTGTTGATGTTCTCGAGAGAGCCAGGCTGTGTGTGCTTTGACCATGAGTGCAAATATGGACAAAAAGGGCTCACTGGGCAATGCCCAATTATTCCGTGCATCACAAAGACCTGGCAGAAAAGTATGAGAATAGGTACTTTGTGACACGCCTCCCCCACCTTCCAGGAAATTCTTGTCTCAATTATGCCACATTGTATCATGTCACCAATGAAAAGTGCTGAAAATGTTAAAACAAGTAATAGCACATCTTAAGGGCCTGAAGGTGTTTCCAGGTGATTTGCATCAATATATTCTGACTTCTTTGGAAAGATAAAAGCAGCCTGTCTCCCACCTTGGAGGATAGCACTAACCATTCAGACATTTAATTCTGGAGCAATGGATCTTCCATGTTTTGCAGTTGGATTTTCAGTTTGTTTTGTTCTCATACAGCATGGCTGAACAGATCACATGTCTGCCCTCACCAGACATGCAGTGTAACCTTTATGGTTTTCCTGTGAAAGTGACGATGATTTTGACTTTTTTTAATATAGTCATCTTCAGTGCACATGTACATGCACACACACATGTAAGTATTTTTAAACTTAGGCTTATGGAGCCTCCCTCCTAGATCCCGCTAGATGCAGAAAAATTTCCCTGAAATTGGTTGGGTAACACATCAGCATGCTGCTGAGCTTAAAATGGCAAAGACCTACTTCTCATGTCTTTTGCAATCTGCTCTAGAACAACTTTCTTTACACCAGAAAACACATTTTGAGTATTTCAAGATAACATGCAAAAGTTTGCAAAATCCACTTTTGAAATAAATTGCAATCCTAATCCTGCAGGCTGCCAGCAAACATGAGTTGCAAGAAAGCTGTCCTGTGAACAACCCAGCTTTTAGAGCAGGGAGATCACCTTCCTCATTCTTGGGATACCCTTTCAACAAGAAAAGGTGAGAGAACCATTAAGTCCATTGCTTTCTGCATGAAAAAATCAAATATTCATAGGTCCAAAAAACTTTTCTATCAGTGCTGTTCACCCTTCTGTAAAATACCTGAACGCCCATTAATCCTTAAAGAGAATGAGACGTTATCATCTATCACTGAAAAGCAATGCTATTGTCTTGCAAGTATGTCATTTCTCAGGAAGCTGAGGCAAGGAAATGGTATCACTTGAACACCAGATCCTGTCTCTTGGCAAAGGAACTATAACTTCTAAATTGTAAAAACATGCCCCAGTGCTCTCAACTCACACCTCATGAGAGAAGGCCTTACATTTATGAGGAGGAGTAAGATGTGTTTAGATGGCAAAATGAGGTGCATTTGAGGTGCATTTTGAGGTGCAAGACCCAGGAGCTAGTATATCTCTGGTCTGTTTCAGTGTAGGTGTAAGTACCTACACTGAGTTCAGACCACAGAAGTAGCAGGAACTTAGCATATTGAAGCTCCACAGCACTAGGTCAAAATAGAAAGCAAACTGTTTTCTAGCAGGCCAACATCTGAGTAATGATCAGCTCCAGTCCTCTCTTATAATGTTTGTGTCTCCAGCAAATAGCAAAGTACCTTGTATGTTATGTGTGCCTGCAATCATTAAACAGCAGAAATTTGCCTTTTGGGAAGGTAGGACACGGCTCGTGGCACTTGAAAAAGAGCAAGGCCTTGGATGAATTTGGACTGTTTGTTCCAAAGCTGCACCTAAGCCAGACCCCAAGAGATACTGAATACCTGCAGCTCTTACTGACCTTCCCTTTGTTAACAAACTGCTGCTGGCAGCGCAGAGCTTCAGTGGTACTCGCAACTTGGTAAAGCCTTCATGATGTCTGGTTAGTTGCAGCCCGCCAGAAATCTGATCACAGTACACATGGGAGCAAGTGTTCACTGCTCATTGCTGATTCTGTCTCTTCTGGTCATTAGTCTTCCAGGTGTCATTATTCCAAAATTAAGCATTAATACCTCTGAGTTATAGATATGAGCCACTTCAGCATGTTCACAAGCTCAGCAGTGTGCCACAGTGCATCACCTGTTGAAAATGCCTCATTTTTTTCAGCTGATTCATTCCCTATTCTAAATTTAACCTAATGACTACAGATCATCACACAGATCAAGCATATGCAGGGGCTTCAGGTGGCGTAAAGCAGCTGCAAGAGACTGAAGGGATTTTCAAATGCACTTACCCATAAATTGCTGTTTGGAGTAGCTATCCCATCTGCAGTATGGCTGCTCTGATGAGACTCCCTTAAAAAAGGTGCTCAATCTACACCAGCATCTGCCGTCATGGCACGCAGCAAGCCTTCGGTGCTCCAGGGACCGAGCAGCTGGTGTCCCATCCATGGCTCCTCAGGCAGTCTGCAAGCCAGTGTTCGAACCACACCAAGCAGCGAGCACCAGCAGGGCTGTGTTAACCACCAGCAGTGAGGCATGCCTGCCCTGCCGTGATGCTGGCCACTACGGTTTCAGGGGGACCGATCTGCAGGCAGGGAAGAGAGGTTTTGTGTGTGTTACTAAAAGCCAATGTACGATAATAAACAGCTAAATAAAAGAAAGATTACATTGGCCTGCTCTGTAAATATTTAATTCTGCCCTGGCATGTGGAACAGCTTCAGCCTGAGGGAATGTGAGGGCCAACCCTCCAGAGCAGCCTGTGGCCCTTGTGTTTTACGGCAGTTTTCTGAATTTGCCTCCATAAAGACAGCTGGCATTCTGGTGAATTTTCCTTATATTTCCTCCATAAGGAAAAGAGAGACATTATTTACTTATTTGTACAGCTTACTGCCATCTAATCAAAGGGACAAAAATCCCTGCCTTAAAGGCAGCTGTTGAAGTGTTCTGTTCTAGCATGGCATTTGGAATCATCATCTTTTCATCTTTTGCTTTTATTTTTCTTCATCCACTGTTCCATTTCTCCACCCTCCCTTCCTTTTCCAAACATCATTCAGTCTTTTCCTTACCCATCTGCCCTCCCAAATGACTCACTTTTAATTTGCAGAGAAGTCTGTAAGTTGTACCTGGCAGTTTCCTGGGAGGAGCTGCTTTCAGAAGCCTCCCACGTTCACATCTCACTGGTTTCCCCCTGCTCTTTATTTTGACGACCAACACAAATTCTAACAGTCAGGGTGCAAGCAGAGTCAACCAGGGATCCAGCTCAAGGCCCTGCAAAAAATTTTGATAGATCTATACTGTTTTAAAGAAGTTGCTTAAAATGATCCTATTTTTTCTATTTGAAACTTTAGATCTCTAGCAAAAACAGATAACACCCTTAACATTCTTGATTTTGTTTTAGTGGATTCCAGCCCTTCCAAACTGCTTTATAATGGAAAGCTCTATTTCATCTGGTCCTGGAAACAGTTATCCACGTGGTTTGCGAGCAGAAACCAGCAGGTGGAAGCATGAGCAAAGTCACTCTCATAAGTAAGTAATGGGGCTTGGGCCATTACAAGCAAATAATTGTGCTCAGTCTTCTTGCATTACTTTCTCAGTGCATACTACCAATTAGTTTTCCTATGAGGAAGGTTTTAGGATGGGTTCTGTAATAACACAAAGTGAACATTAACAATTAATGCAATTCATTATCACACTGTTTTAAAGTGAGCGCTAATTGTTTTTTGATGGGTATTCAAAGCCCATCTGATTCAGAGTAACTAACAACTTACCTCTTCGTGGTGCTTAGGATTTACTGAAATAAAAATGCACTATTCTAAAATTTATGAGAATTGATTTCAATGTTTTAATGAATTTCTCAGAAAGGGCAAAATTGGAGAGTAGGCAATTTAGGCTGGGATTCTGACACACTGATTGGCATTCAGGAGAAATGGATTATTCCAAGATAGTTATTAGGGTCCATTAAGGCCATCTGAAGAACCAAAACAAAAGTGTGTAACTGGTATGAGTAAACACATAAAAATCTGGTATTATGCAGTGTTTCTCAGCTATCAGAAGCCTAGCTGTTACTTTATTGAATCAAAAGCACTCACTAGCTCTGACCACCTATTTACAGCTTCACAATCAATTAATGTATCATTACTGGTTAATATAAGAGTTATAGGAAAGCAATCATGAGGAAAAATAAATGCAAGCAGGAAATACATATATTGAGAGTCTCAAATTTGCTAATAGCATTTTCTAATTAAATATAAATGGATGAGAAATGTCTAGCTCTAATCCTCTTGTCAGGTCATCACAGGGTAACAAAATGATAGATCACTTCACACAGGCAAGCAGTTTTTCTGTAAGAACCAATTAACTCATTTGTATTCTGCTGAAGGAAAGATACCAAGATGAGTTTGAGAGACAGAGATGTGAAGCTGAACTCTGGTCACAATGTATATTCTTGGAAATACTGCAGGGCTTCTTGGAACTGTGCAAAGAGCCAGATCAGAAAACAACAGAATCATAGAAACCTTAGAGTTGAAAGGGACCTTTAAAGGTCATCTGGTCCAACTCCCCTGCAATGCACAGGGACACCTACAGCTAGATCAGGGTACTCAGAGCCCCATCCAGCCTGACCTTGTATACCTCTAGAAATAGGGCTTCCACCACATCTCTGGGCAACCTGTTTCAGTGCTGCACCACCCTTACCTTAAAAAACTTTTTCCTTAAATCCAACCTAAATCTCCTCTCTTTTAGTTTGAAATCATTTCCCCTTTTCCTATCACCACAGGCACTACTAAAGAGTCTGTCCCCTCCTTTCTTGTAGCCCCCCTTTAGATACTGACAGGCCGCTCTCAGGTCTCCCCGAAGCCTTCTCTTCTCCAGGCTGCACAGCCCCAGCTCTCAGCCTGTCCTCGTAGGGGAGGTGCTCCATCCCTTGGATCACTGTTGTGGCCCTCCTCTGGATGCACTCCGACAGGTCCATGTCCCTCCTGTGCTGAGGACTCCACATCTGGATGCAGTGCTCCAGGTGAGGTCTCACAGCACAGAGCAGAGGGGCAGGATCCCCTCCCTTGCCCTGCTGGCCACGCTGCTTTTGATGCAGCTTAGAATACAGTTGGCTTTCTGGGCTGCAAGGGCACATTCCTGGCTCACATCCAGCTCGCCATTCACCAGTACCCCCCAGTCATTTTTGGCAGAGCCGTGCTCTATCCTTTCATCCCCCAGCTTGTATTGATAGCAGGGATTGACACAGCCCAGGTGCAAGACCTTGCACTTGGCTTTATTGAACCTTATGAGCTTCTCCTGGGCCTGCTGCTTGAGTCTGTCTAGGTCTCTCTGGATAGGATCATGCTAAGAAGGTGAACACCTCTCCAACAGGTTGAGTCATTAATGGATTGTACTGTCTATACCTAGACATTTCTGTAGATATGAATTTGAAAGCACACAAATGGACTTTTTTTTTTTTTTTTGGCTAATCAAGGAATGATCCAGAAGGCTCAGAAGTCTGCCACGTGTAATCAGAATCATTTTAAAGCAGGATGCGTTGGTCACCAGGGACCAAGTTCTACTGAGAACAGTATGTAGCAAAAGATAACTTGATAATATATATCAACTAAATTGACAAAGAGAGCACAGCTGTTTTTTCCACACAATACATAATTTGAAAGTAAGTAAGCTGGTTATCTCATGGGAACAGACTTTAATTAAACGGCTTGTATTTTACTGTCCTTGCTAACCAAAGTCAAAGCAATAATAAAAAAAAGCATTTGTAAAATCTAGTGGAAGACAGTCACTTCAAGTCTGGTTAGTGGATCCTCATACACAGTTTAGATTTATGCCTTTCACTGTACCATTACAGTTTTCTCATCTGGTCTCAGCTGCCTTATTGTTTCGTCATGTTGCTTCTGCCATTCAGCAGTAGGTAAATAAAAGTTTACACTGCTGATTATCATTTGAAACCTAACATTCATGCTACAAGAGGAAAACAGCTTCACAGCAAGTCCACCCCCTTCCACATAGATTTCTGTAGAGCCCTTCCAGCACAAGGGGAATTGGTTTGTTTGTTTGTGCTACAATCTTATGCAGGTATGAAGTGGCCCACAAGCACGGGGTAAAAGCCAGTGAGCAAACATAGCCCATGCATGGGATTCAACTGCTGGACCTAGCTCAGCCACTACTAATCAATGATGCTTCCCTCAGTCATTCCCAGTTAGCCAAATCCCGTATTTTTCTGCCGCGATAAAAAATGAAATGAGCATCTCCCACTCCTAAATTGTAACACATTCCTAGCAAAAGTCTGACAGAGAACCCAGCTGACATCTCATGTGAAACCAAAAAATATTACAGTCATCTTTCAAGTGATAGCACTTCAAAGCTAATTAGAGTCCCTGAGCAGACAAACATTTTATACAGATATTAAATCAGTGGGACTGCACGTGAAAAAACAAAGTGATGGCAGCAGGCTGCAGTTCTCACTTTTGCAAGAGGAAGATATTTACAGAGTCAACACTCAAGCTCCCTTTTCTGCAGCAGCAAGAACAGCAGCAGGGCACAACACCCGCTCCCTGCAGGGTGAGAAATGCTGGTAGTTCTCAGCTCTCCCTGGAAACCAAAGGTGCCAAATCACCTCCAGCTCAGCTCTTCAGCAGGCCATGTTTCTACATGGGAAATACATCCACACTCCCTAGAGGCTCCTTGCAGGTTTACTGTGTTATTTGCCCATCTGTGTTTAAACAACAAATCTCTTGGGGCAGCAGCTGCTTCTTAAGGCATATTAGCACAGAATTTCACTTTTAATCTCAGTTGAGGCTACTGTACAACAAATGATAACAACTATAATACGGATCCTTCATGGTTGCAGGAATGGCCACCTGCCTAGCAGATGAGTGTTTCAGATCAAGTTAATTTCTTCTCATGTTTATTTACAACTTGAAAGCACCATGCTCACAGAGAAGCAATTGACAAGGTTTCATTTTCTTTTGGAGGAAGAGCTGTCTAAAATCCATTTAATCCAAGCTTTTGTGGTTAGCTATAGTTTGCAGAAACTTGCACAAAGGCACAGCTTTTTGGTTTGTTAAAGTAATGGATAATTAATCATAACAACAGAAAAAAACAGGGAATTAGGGAAATTTATAAGTAATTACTCCATGATATTTCTATTCTGCTGGAAAATGGATAGAAAACAGAATCACAGAATTGCAGGGGTTGGAAGGGACCTCAAGAGATCATCGAGTCCAACCCCCCTGCCAGAGCAGGTTCCCTACAGCAGGTTGCACAGGTAGGCGTCCAGGCGGGTCTTGAATATCTCCAGGGAAGGAGACTCCACAACCTCCCTGGGCAGCCTGTTCCAGTGCTCCGTCACCCGCACCGTGAAGAAGTTCTTCCGCATGTTGGTGCGGAACTTCCTGTGCTCCAGCTTAAGGCCACTGCCCCTTGTCCTGTCCCCACAGACCACCAAAAAGAGGTTCCCCACCTCCATTTGCCTCCCGCAACTAAGATACTTATAAACATGGATCAGGTCCCCTCTCAGCCTTCTTTTCTCCAGGCTGAACAGACCCAGCTTACTGAGCCTCTCCTCATAAGGGAGATGCTCCAGGCCCTTTATCATCTTTGTGGCCCTCC
>WBMW01000972.1:2035556-2102910 GCA_013396635.1 Penelope pileata
GAGTGACATTGGCTATCCTCCAGTCTTCAGGCACTTCTCCCGTTCTCCAAGACCTGTCAAAGATGATAGAGAGCGGTAGGACAATCACATCCGCCAGCTCCCTCAGCACACGCGGATGCATCCCATCAGGGCCCATGGATTTGTGCACATCCATCCCAGCCAGACGCTCCCGGACCATCCCCTCCTCAACCAGAGGGAAGCTCTTCTCAACCAGAGGGAAGCCCTCCATTTTCCAGACTCTATCACACACCTCCAGGGATGGGGAGTCCCGAGGAGGAGTCTTAGAAGTGAAGACTGAAGCAAAGAAGGCATTCAATATCTCCACCTTCTCAGCATCCTCCGTTGTCAGGACACCCCCCTCATCCAGCAGGGGACCCACATTTTCCCTACGCTTCCTCTTACTGTTGACATACTTAAAAAACACCTATCACTTGTTTTCTCTGAGCCACTGACTTCATCATCTGCAGAAAAGGGTGGCTGTACTCCCTCCTCTTGTCCAGTCGTTTCATGCTGGAGAACACAGGGTCAGTTTTCATCTACTCACGTACTGTTTGTTGCACTCACTCTTAAAATATACACTCTTAAAAAATCGTTAATAATTGCACTATGCATTTTGTCTAGGAAAAAAAAAAAGTTAATTCTCTCCTTCTGAGGCATATCCAGGTTCTTTTCTCCAAGAAGTCAGGAAGAGACTTTCCTTAGAGGAAAAAGTTTTGAGTAAATTTACATTTTTATTCTGCCCGCCTCCAGACTTGGATGTAAATAAAAATGGTCAAACTGAAGGTCTGCATCAGTCAATATTCTCTAATTGTGAATACAGACATAGGCTGTTTTGCATTCTCTTAATCATTATTTGTTGTCCCTTGGTATCAGTTTTTCTCCCTGTTTTTTCATTTTTCTCTTTTTGCACTTTCCTGCCCCAGAACACTTCCTTGCTTCGGGAGGTTCATGCCTGGCCGTACAAGGAGGATCCAGCAAGGAACAGAGGGAAGAGCATAAGAACAGTGTAAAGAGAGTCAGGCTTCTCCACAGGTGATTATGTCCCACCCACACCTTGCCCTCCATGCAGGGTGTTTGCAGCATCCAGGTTTACTCTCTCTCGAGCTGCAGAGAAGTTTTGCTGCTGTGCATTAAGCTGAGTGTAAATTCAGGCTGCTAACCATGACCTGAATCTATAATGAATGACTTCTGAAGCTGCTCAGAGTTACTCTATGAATATTTTAGTTAGAAATAGGTAATAACTCAGTCTATGAATGCAGTTTACATAGAGCTGTCTGCTACGTGCGCGTTGAATAGGCATAGTATGGTAAATCAACATAGCACTTATTTCTGTTTTCCACATAATTCCCAAACTTTCTTCCTAACTTCTGAACATGTAGAATGAGGCCAGCATCAGAAGTATTAGTTAAGGGAAATGCAAAAGAGATAGATGGAAAATCACTCCTCATCTCCACTAACAAGGAATTTAGAAAAAAAGCTTGAAAGGAACTGCTAACATTTCTTTAAGAACATCACGAAGAAAAGTAAGATATCAGGGACTGTGACAATACCAAAACTCCTTGGGAACTACAGCTGTGCTGTGCATCTGAAAATGAGTGCTCCAGGGCACAAAGCTGCTGCTCTCCTGCACTCTCTCACATGCTCAGTGTGACACAGACAGCTCAAACCAATCTGCAAAAAGACAGCTAAAATGATTTAAAGTACAAGTCTCATCTCTGGTCCTGGAAAAATGAAGTGTCTCTCTCGCTGGTTTTTACTCTGCTCCCACTCATTTCAGTGGGGCTGAGGGACGTTCAGGACTTCTGAAAATAAGGTGCTGCTTGGGTTCTTAGATTTGCAAATTTCTCTTAGTGTCCACAAAAAAAGAAGTTTTCTCTTAACCTACACAAACACCACTTTCTTTTGTTTTTATCTCAACCTTATCAAAACCAAGCTTTGATCAATCAATATAAAACAAAAATAGGTAAGCAGCAGCTGTGATCCCGAGTCCCTCCTTTGCTCCAGAGTCAGCGAAACACCACGTGGCAATGACAGTCCTCAGCAAAGAGCAGCAGTGCAGAAGTAACCAAACATCAGGTAGGTTTACACTCAAACAATACCATTTGTCACTTGGCTTCCAGAAATCAGGTGCCTGCCTCCCTGATGGCATCTTTGAGCATCTCTTCAAAGCAATTTCTCAGAAGTCTGCAGTTACTAGGTGCAAGTGCCCCCCTTTGCAACGCCAAGATGGTGAAGTGCATTATTTATGGATTCAAATGGCATATTCTTCCTTCAAAATAATCATTGTATAATTGGGATAATGCTGTTGATTGTTTGCTAAGGCCTAAGTAACACTTGGGCAGTAAATAACTCTTGGCTTTCAGCCATTCGATCAATAGTTGGAGCTGAAGAAGATTTACCATCAAGGCATTCAAGAGTAATTAAGCTTCTCAAAGAAAGAAAAAATTTTGCAGAAAACTTGTCTTCCTTAAAATGTATCAGTTTTTTTTTTTTTTTCCAGGTCAAAAGAAATAAAAAACCCTCTCTCTATTCCTATTTTCCAACAATGTATAAAGCAGTTATGAAAATTCCTTCCAACCTTTGTCCTCATTATCTTTTCCTCTTCATTAACCCCTTATTTAAGTAGTGTCCAACAACAACATGGAGGTACTCACTGGGAATAGCTCTAGTGCTTATGCTGCTGCAGTCCTGAGAAGGTTTCAGAAGCAAACTAAGAAAAGGTATTAAGATTCCAGAATACACGCTTTATAACGTGAAACAGAAGAAGTTGAATGAATTGCATGAGTATGGAAGAGAGACTTACAGCTATGATAAACTTACTGGATGGATCCACAGTGCCACCGCCGCAGTAAACATACTCAGGTTATCCTGGAGCCATTGTAGCTGTGTAGCCACAGTAACATGTTACTTGGCATGTCAATTAACTCGGAGTTAATTAACTCTGAGTTTACCCAGCTTATAGAGCAAATCCCACAGACAGTGCTGAGCCTGGGTTTTGATCACCTGAATGTGCTGAGAACTTTCTTCCTGTGAACTTTGAAGGCATTTGCTATGCTGGAAAGTACTCTTCCTCTTTACTTTCCTGTCTAATTCAGACTTCTCCTTTTGATAAAAGTATGAAAAGCACCTTTCTACCCTTCTCTTTGAAAATAAATAGGCCTTGAAGAAGCAGAGGAAAAGGCAAGAACCACATCACTAAAGTATCACATTTGCAAAATAAAGAAAGCAACAGCTACGCACACCTAACACCCCTTACTAAAGATGTGTGAGGTCGAAGAAAATTGCTCAGATACCTGTGACTACATATGGTTATGCCTCTTTCAACTTACCAGTTTTGGCATCATTTGAATGCAACACATCACGACCTCTGAGTTTGTCATTGCTTGAATTGCAAACTCTTAGTAAACCTTGCACAGCTTCTCATTAATGGAAGCAAAAAGATCTTTTCCCTTAAGCATCCAACATCTGTATTGGCAGATCTGAGTCCTCAGCTAAATGCAGATGCATATCCTATGAAGTTTTCAGTATCTCAAGACTTTTAACAGCTTGTTTTACTGCTACTGTGCAGCGATTGGTTTGCATCTGTTGTTGTCTGTGTGGGTGGGTGCTTTGTTTGCCTGTTTGTAAAAATGAAATTATAGCACTTCTTCACATCATAAATATGTTACTTGAGTAGATGGATTCAACAGAGTGAGCAGCCAACAATTACAATAACACTGTAAGAGAGATCCCCTGGCTAAAATTGTGCTTTAAGTATAGCGAGATCCGGCAATGAAAAGAACCTCCAAAACATTGTCCCAATGGGACATTGTTGAGCCAGGTGCTCTCTTCCTCCTCTCTTTAACATTTGGCTAAAATTAATTTATCTTAGGAATCCTCCCAACATGGTTTCCACTACCAAAAAAAATCATACTCCCTTACCTGAACTATTCAGCTCACATCCCCAGTCACTTCAGCTTATGCAGAGCTGTGTAAACATTCAGTACTATGAACATAAATATGAATGGAAGCTATGACTTGAGGGAATAATTGCATTTATCCTCTGCATACTGTATGGTAATGCAATCATAAAAAATGAGATCTTGGAACATTACTCACTAAGATTTAATGAGACTTATCATTAAGTTAGATTTTTCATCTCATTTGGGATGTGAAAAAAGTGGGACTGTACAAACATTGAAATGAGTGCTGAAAGGACATTGAACAGCCTTGTGGTGCCTGGAAGATAGCAGAAATACACCTACTGATCTCAGCATTCACTGTCTTGGCATACGGCTTTGAGTATTATGAACATTTTGTCAGTTATACAGAAAATAAGGGTCAAGAAATGCCAGCAATAATGAATGAAGACTGCAAAGAGAGCAGCTAGCAGAAGTGAAACAGAACTATACTACAAAAAAAAAGTCAAAATATCTGGATGGATGGTAATTTCTTGAATTTAGGAAACATACGCATACAAAAGAAAACTATTTCTCATGAATTAAAGCACAATCAGAGATAAAGTAGAACAAGCCATTTTGTAAAGTAACAGCAGTAACAGATATTTGTCTGGGTTAGGAACCTGACTGCAGTATTACATATCAAGCAACCATCATTTCTCAGCTCAATTTTCTGATTGGATTAGGAGGCTAAAGGAAGAAAACAAATGATAAAAATACAATCTCTGGCAAATTAGTTCCACAAGTTTCTGACCTAGTAAAGAAGCTGAGAGAGGCAGAAGAAGATTCATCACTGAAGAGTCATCACCTTTTACATTATTGATCTGCCTAGAAAAAAAAAGTCTACATCAAATATCAAAATAATTATTTGTAAATGTTGATGGTAAAGATACTTAAAAAATTCTGTAAGTCTTCTGGGTTGAGGGTCGATTAATGTGATCTTTTAAAATACCAGGATAAATGTTAATTACATGCAAGTGACAACTGTACAGTCATTGCAGCAGGACTGGGAACAAGGTGATTAGCGCTGTTACTTCTGGTTCGCTTGACCTCATGTAGTAAGCTTGAAAACATATGCAAGTCAATAACACCATGATCAATGCACACTGAATCCTCCTTGAGCTAGGTAAAGATGGCACAAACAGTACACAAGACAGTAGAAACTCAACTCATCAAAAGCAGAGGGCCCTGCTGCGAGACATTCCAAAAATATAGCATCTCATTTTATTGTCTTTCCTTCATACAGAAATTCTCTTATCTTCTGAGCTTCTTCTGCATCATGACCTCACCTATTACCTAAATTTTCAGCTTACAACAAAATAGGGAAAAGCACTCTTACCCTCTTTGCTTAAATAAAAAAAAAAAAAATTGAACTGAATTACTGCACATGCATCTTCTCAGTTGTGCCGGTGAGATTTCCCAACTGGACAAGCAGAAAAGCTTCAGCAAAGAATAACTGCAAGAATCCTTGAATATGAGAGATACTTGTCCTTCCCCTCCATCCTAGAAAGCAGTGAAGAACTCTGACTCTGATGCATGTTTTTTTTTTTAGTATTTACTTGCATCAGAAGTCAGGCATTTAGGCATTTCTTTAGAAGGAATTCTAGAGAAAATTTTCTCCAAAAGTATTCCGGTTTCCAGAAGATCAAAATGCACCAAGGATGCCACTCCCAAAGTATTGAAAGCCAATGCTAAACAACAGTCTGTCTCTAGAAAAAGGAAATTTTTGCAAGCTGATCAGGTTTTAGGTTTTTAAGTTGATTTCCAGATTGCTAAATAAATTTTTAGGTTCTCTGTCAACTCTGAGGCTTGCAGAGCTGATTGCAGAGGTGAGCTGTGCTGCGTATGGGCAACATGCCCTGGTCCCCAAGCTGCTCACACTGTCAAAGGGCCTTACAGAGGCACTGCCTGGTTACCTGTGGGAGGGAGAACGCCTGCTTCATCTCACTAGCATGAGTTGCAAGCACTCAGAAACCCAACGATGACAGAGCAGATTACACGCATCAAGATAAGACAGAAAATTACTAAAATAAACCTCAGTATTTGAGGAAAATAATGCTTTGGGTACTTCCCAGGCACAGAAAGCATAAATTGTACAATTGCTATTAATAGCTCTCCTAACATCATTGCATGTTATTCATGTTCCTGCTGTGTTTTTCTCCATTAGATGGTAACCACAGAAACCAGAAATCAAACAAAAAAATGGGCTCTCAGCACTAGAAGCACGGTGATATGGCACAGATGGATACTCTGCACATTTGTTATCTGAGACTGCCAGAAAGAGAAAAAAAGGGTTGCTTTGAGATGTGTATTAAATCTCAGGATGTCAAAGCACAAAAGCAAAAATACAGTGTGTACAACAAACTTCTGAAGAGAGAAAAGCAAAGAATTACTTGATGGAATAAGTTCAGATGAGGCTACATTTTTACTCCATAAATGCAACTTCATGATACGACAATCTTGGATGTTGAATATGAGCTGTCAGAGAAGAGACGGCTCTGGAGAATACCGAGATCTATGTGGTTCATAAGCTGCCTGCGCAGGTCAGGAGTCACTGCTTGTGGCAGACTGCCTGGTACGGGCACTCAAATGAAAGCAAGATTCATTCCTTTGTTATACAAACAACATCACCCTCCTCATCATAAAGACAGCTAGAACATAAGGAGAAGTCATATTTACTGACTCTTGAGTAAGCCTCCACTTTTACATCCATTCAAAAATAGCGCCTGTAATTTTAGGGACAAAACAACCCAGACACTGACTACTTGCTGTAGTACTGTAACCAGTACTGGGGCTGCTTTAGGTGAATGTTGATCCTTTTGTACTCTTCTACCTTGGAATCGGACAGTCACCAGCATGAGCTGTATGTACCTCATCTTCCATCAGAGAAGCAATTCCAACCCATGGTTTCACAGCTCTGCTACAAAACAGTCTTGCAGTAGAAAAGCAAGTAAAGTCTCACAAAAATCCTCCATCCAATGGCACCTGAACTTCCTCAAACGTGTAGCAGTGGAGGCGATTCCTGTTTGTATTCATTTGATGTAAATTTTTTTTTTTNNNNTTTTTAAAGTCTAGACTGCCACTAAAAAGCCAACCTTGTTCAAGAGTCATCATACATTTCTTACATTTACTGTAGTTTATTTTGAATATAGGTAAATTTTCAGAATATCAAAGTTCCCACTTGGATAAACTCCATCCATTTTCCCAATTTTCCTAATTATGCCTCCCAGCCTTAGCCCTGCGGCACTCCTCTTTACCTCATATCAGGAATGAGCTTACCTGACTTCTTTGCCCCCCTCTCCACAGTGATTGCCAGCTCTGAGAGTCAAGAGGTGGACTCCTCCCAGAGACCATAAGACTGACTGAATGAGAAAAAAAAATCCACATAATATACTATTCTAAAAATAATGACATTTTTTCCCTGGAGCTACTAGGATTGGGAACTTACATTTTCTCCTGTCCTGTTCAAATAAAAATAAAAATTTCTGTCACAGGTTTTTAAAGAGCGTTCTGACAAATACCTAAAGATTTCTGCTGAAGCCATTTGGGATGGCAATGCAGCTCATTGCTTCTTGTCATGTTTCCTTCTACTGGTTCATACCCAGTCAAAATTCTCAAAGTATAGAATGTTCAAGTTAATTTTCTGAAGCACACAGCACGGGCAGAACTTCAGTGGGAGCAGCTCAGACAGACACTGAACGTTTTTGAAATATCCAATTTTCCTGATGCAAAATGAAACTTCACATTAACGGAGACTGCTGCTGCTTAATAAGTCCTACATCTGGAAGAGAGATAGCAAAAGCAATAACTGTACAACGGCTCTTACCCAGTGCTGGCTTTATAACAGCAATAGTATTTATCCGTTCAGTAAATGCAGAGATTAATTGATGTTTCTGCAACACCTTAGATATTTCAAACGACATCTAGGTAAAGCGAAGGGCTCTTCTCTCTTAGTTCATTTAATGCTGCTACATACTGCTTCACCCCACACTCACCAAGAGCTACCACCGGCCCCTTCTACACAAGAGGCATGCTGTTAGGTGGGCACACATCACAGCCCATGGAAAATCTCCTCCAGTTTGCAGTACGCTGATCCTTAATCACCTTTTAAACCAGATGGCAACTCAGACCCCACATTTTAGGATCTATGGCATGTCTGACTTCTTCCTACCCATGGAAAACTGTACCTGAAACGTGCATGGAATGAGTCCCCTTGGGAAACAAGGGGACTACGCACAGGCCTGAAGCTGTAGTACTTACGCTGGTCTCTCTTTCTTTACTAGATAGTTTTTACTGGAAGCTGTTCATCTGTTTTTAATAAAATTCATCCCGGTGAAATTCTGTTTTGAGGAACTTGTTTTAAGATACAAAGCTGTAGAAATAGCTTATCTTCATATTTCTGATAAATTCTGCTTTCTTTCTACTTTAAAATCACTTTTTGCTTATAAGGAAGCTAAATGTTAGAAATGAGAAGCAGCAGAATTAAAGAAAAATGTTTAAATCTAGTCATTTACCTGCTGTAGGGAACCTGCTCTAGCAGGTGGGTTGGACTCGATGATCTCTTGAGGTCCCTTCCAACCCCTGCAATTCTGTGATTCATTTTTTCTTATTTTCATTTTATGAAAATGTTTAGCACTGAGTTTTCCCTTCCATTAAAAACATCATAAGACGAGACAAATAATTCTGCCTATTCCATTAAAAATATGCAAAAGTACTTTATTGAATGAGTCTAAGAGTATGTCATAGACCTGTTTGAGTTGGACCAGATGACCTTTAAAGCTCCCTTCCAACTCCCCTGCAATAAGCAGACATCTACAGTTAGATCAGGGTACTTGGAGATACCGTCTGTGACATCTAACAGGTCTCTAAAGAAAATATCTGTCTTCTGATTAGTGTTTAAAAAAAAAAGCAGTGAAAGCAGTTAATGAAAGTCATCAATTTGAAATGGAAGAGGAGAAAGGACTTATTAAATAGACTGTTTAAAAAAGCCCACATAACTACTATGAAGTGACAGTTTTAAAACGAAGCATTGTGTTAACTAGG
Source organism: Penelope pileata (assembly GCA_013396635.1). NCBI lineage: Eukaryota > Metazoa > Chordata > Aves > Galliformes > Cracidae > Penelope > Penelope pileata. The sequence goes on from WBMW01000972.1 coordinate 2,044,538, forward strand.
GATAATTCCAACTTTTCAAAAAGCTGGTTTTCTGCAGATTAGTGCAGCTCCATCCACAGAGATGGAGTGCTGCAGGCAGCTGCTCTAATTCGTCTGTACAAATGACAGAAAATGATGTATTTATTACTTTTCAGTGATCCTCAGAGAAACACGGCTTGCAAGTATAACATGGGCTATTTCCATCACGGTGGATGTGAAGGGCAGTTAGTTATACTCCTCTTCTCCCCTTTCCTCAGCTCAGGATGGGACAAGAAGTCGTTGCCTCCTTCACATGAGCATGTTCTGTATACAGCAATGGAAGCACAGAAATTCACCTCTGCAAAGGGAAGCCCAAGCTCGGGCCTTGGATTTATTTATTATGTATGTTACTTGCTTGCTGCAAGATTTGCCTAACATGCCCCTGATTCTGGACAGCTTTGGCTCCTGGACAGCAGCCCAACTGATTTCCTAGGGCCACAACTCATGAACTCACACTGCACATACAGCAGAAGAGGAGACCTCACTGTCTGTGCACTTTATTCAAGGACTCTTTAATGGGACTCAGGACTTGCTGCTGCCCAGTAGGATCCCCTCTCACTTGTACACTTATTTCAGAACACAGTGCCAGCGTGGCTATGTGAACAAAAATGAAAACCAAGGCACAGTTGATATTAGGCAGAGTCCACTGTTCAGCGTGTCTCAGTTCAGCTCTGCCAGGACACTGAGGGCACTCTTCATTGGAAACCTGTTTCAATACACCCTTGATGCTTAAGTTGTTCAGATCTTCTTGTCAAAAACAACAGCAGACCCTGAACTGCACTGATGTGCGTTCTGAGGCTTTTAAATGCCTTTATTATTTTTAAGCATGGCACCAAGCACCTGAGGAACTTAGGTGCTCTGGAAAGCGATGAAATATGAAGGATTTACACTGGAGCTCTATGCAGATGCCCAGGCACTGGCAAAGGCTTTTCACAGATGACAAGAAACAAAAGAGAAGCAATCCTGAAGGACTGTGTTGCAGTCCCAGTTGTTGTAATACCCCCAGGGATAGAGGGAGAAGTGCACTTTGCTGAGCCTGTCTGCGCCCACATACCCACATTAGCAGAAAAGAAATGTTTACTCTGAGGAGAGCAGACAGATGTGCTCACGCTTCTGAGCCAGGTAGGCACAAGCAGCCTGATCTGAGAGCTGTGTGACTGCTGTGCTGCTGGGAGGTGAAGGGGATTTGCTTAGGAACAGTGCCACACCAAGCCAATGACAGCTTCTGGACTGAGATTGTTCAAATGAGTGTAAGATAAAAGCCTGGGCTGAACAAATGTTTGATGCCTGCACATTGCTGCTGAGGCACAGCCTGCTCCCTATCTGCTCTGTGCCAGGCACGGCTGGGAAGCAAGAACACCAAGTGCTCAGGATATATCAGATTCACAAACAATTTTTTGCTGCCTCTTAGCCCTTTAAAATCGACATCATAAACCACAGTACAGTTGGCAGCCCTAGCATGTTGCAGGAATCAAACAGAAGTAATTCTGCCCCTTCCTTTTATCCCTATGCAGCTCTGGGAAAATTTACCTGTAACAATGAGCAACCAGCAAAACAAACCTGAAGTGCATGCCTATGTGTCGGGTCAGATGCTGGCTGAAAAGGGAAGAGGCTTAGTAGGGATGTTTCTTTACAATTCCTTGTCAATGCCTCATTTGGGTCCATTTCCTTTTCTCATAGGGTGCTGCAGGTTAGGTGGGAAGGAGACTTATATTCTTGCTTTTTGAGCAAGACCTTTAATGCAGAAATATGGCTCATTCACAACAGAGACTTAGATGCTTATTAACATGAAGTGAAAAAGCAATCCTGGTAATGCCAAAACTCTGAGTCTCTCTCCCTCCCAAAATACCTACTGGGAAGAGCACCTCAGGGGAGTTAAGTATGGTGCAGCCTCATTCAAGTTCCTGCTTGGTTACCATTGGGCTGATGAGGAGAAATCACAAGATCTGAAATCAGTTGGGATAAAGACTCACCAAACCTACAGATCAGGAGTAAGAGCACAGAGCTATACACACAAACATCCTTCCCTACCTGAGTTATGGGCTTGGTCACCCACTTCTACCATGCTCTGCCAAAAACACCCAATGATTAATTATTATTATTTTTATATCTGACCCTCAAAATGCTGTGTCTGAGCTCCCTGTCAGGTGGACACCTCAGCACACATCATGGCCCAGTTTTATTTCACCCAGACTGGGTAGCGGGCCTGCGCACACCCAGCCCCTTGACAGCCCAAGGCACAAAGGAAATCATGGCCCAGGCAGGACAGTGATCACAGAGAGAGGTGTTCCTCCACCATCTCGATTTGACGTAGCTCCAGAAATTTGGAGTCTCTGTTTACAGCTCATTGAAAATGTCAGAAGCTAAGGGTATAGGAGTGGTTCCTTAAACTTATTAGCTGCAGGGGTGCATCAGAAAGCCCCTCCTTTTGCAGTTTTGGCACCTGACGCAAGGGCCCCGAGCCCCACCCCCAGACCCAGCCTTGAGGGGTTCACAACATTCAAATCGTAACATCAGTAAATCTGGCATAGCTCTGGAACTTTCCGTTTTGGCAAAGGACTTCCATCAGTTCTGCTGATGGAAAAAGAAATATTTCAACTAGGCAGAGGTTGAGATTTCAGAGGTATTTTAGTGGCCAACAGTCACAAGTGCAAGGCATGTTCTGACCTTTCTATTCTGAGCACTCATTTACTATATTTCACACAATCTGCTCTGACAGATATCATTGTAGCTCCTGCCTTCTGGGACATCAAGGCCTGCTCCATCCACACAGAGTCTGATGAGTAATCAGAGAATTAAAGAGCATAAGTAGCTTTTCTAGAGTCCATTTACCATTTCACATACTCACTAAGAGTGGTGACCTGTTCATTGATGGAAGCCAAGAGTACTGCCATTGTGAAGAAGTGCTCAAAGCACTGGTACCAACAAAAGATAAATGTGTCTTTTTTATAAGAATTTTAGAAATCGAGGTCAATTTGTGCTGAGCAAAGGACACTATTCAGTAGATAAATGCTTACGTTATTCTTTCCCCAGATCTCCATGACTATTTGTAGAGGAAGACTAGCCCAGCTTCTGCTAAGGCTGGGTAAGTGCAAAATATGAATTCTAAATACTCCCAATGTTTTGGAAAGTAACAAATCCATTAAAGCACTTCACACATCTAGTAAGTAAACATTTCTTAGGTACTTAAGTCAAAAAATATTTTTTAAATGAAAACATTAGAACTTTTTTGAAAAAAAAGTTAGTGATTTTCTAGAACAGAATGAAAGGCAAATCCATGGAATGTACTCTAATATTTCCACTTGCTCAGATGGCTTGCTCCCCCTAGCAATGCTCAAGGATTTTTGTTGCATGAGAAGATCAATGCAATGAGTATATCAACAGCATTGCTTTGGTGAGGAGGATACTGCAGGACAGTATGCAATGTGTGTCCCTTATGTTGAGAGCTCTTCGCCAACATGCGCTCACACCTACACGATCTGCCAGACTGTGATCTGCCAGACTGGACTGAAGCTAAACTGGGCTCAGTTAACACTTGCCAGCCCCGCTGGATATCTTTCACAGAAATATCAAGATGTTTAATGGTTTTTGCTGTAAAAGCAACGCAGTTTTTCTTGTTCATTTTAACAGGGCTGACAGCAGGATTGTAGAGCCCAGAACACCACCCTAGAAACAAACGAGGCAGCAGGGAGTCCATAAGTACATTCAGTGTTTGATATGTTTCACATACTCATTTTGTTGGTTTAGGACCCCTGGCTGATAGGCTCAGTCTTCATTTACGACTGACAGCACTGATCACTTCTGTTAAGCCACTTGCAAGTTTAATTAGATTTTACGTTCATATATTATCATGAGTCATAGTCTTGTATTGATTACTCAGCACAAGTGACTCCAGTGAACAATCCACACATTCCAGCTTCAAAAAAAAAAAAGAATCCCTTTTATTCTCTCTATTTAGCCACTGTAATCTGAAACCTAGATAAGTTCTAGCTACAAACATCTTTGTGCTGAAATTCCATCTGCTCTCACATTTCCCTGCCTGCATTTTTGCACAAGTGTAACACTGCAAAAAAGTTGACAAAGACCAAAGGAGCAAATGTGGGGGTGAATACCTGGCCAGTCAGCTCCACTTCTACCCAGGCCTTCTCAAATGCTTTAACTGCCCGTACATTCAGACAGAAAACCCTCACTCTAGTCAGACACAATGCAAGAAATAACCACTCACAGCAAGACTGGACAAGACTAGTAAAGATTATTAATTTGTACTAATCTGCAGTAAGATGAAGTGCATTTTCTTGCATAAAAGATAAAATGTTATGATTCTGAATTAGCAAAGGGGAAAAAAAAAAATCATTGAAAGGTTCTGACTTACTAGAAGTCAAAGCTAAGAGCACTGCCTCTTGCCAGAAAATTGCAGCTACTGGTTCTGCCTTCAGCCTCAGTGATGGTGGTTAAAAGCTTTCTGTTCTGCTGGAGAAGCAGCAGTAATTTAAAAATATATCTATTGTAACATTCAGTCTTAAAGCAGCACTGTATGCTGCAGCCAAATGATAGAAGAGCTTCTGGGTACCAAACGGATCATGAGGCTTTAAAGGTGGCATTTTCTGATGGCCAGCACACCACCCTTTCTGCTTCTTGTATTTGAGTGGCATTCGCTAAGTAGATTGAAGATGAAAAATATTTTAGTTTAAAAATAACCCATTTAGCCTTTACAGTTTCCTAGAAGCATCATCCTTCTTAGAAATGAAGACATAGTAAATACAGTACGCACATTTCTGAGGGGGAAAAAAATTTACTTTAAATGCTAAATATAGCATTTAAGCTTCCAGCAGATGCATTTCATATGTACCTTACTGTCAGTTTGCAACCACTTAAAATCACACAGAGAACACAGTCAAGGATGCCAAGGAGATACCTTTACATTCACTGCTCAGTGACAGCAAGACATCAGCTGAGACCAGACTTTTTCATAAAGCAAGCAGCCTACCTTCTGAGGGTCAGCCAGCTCACAGGGCACCTGCAAAGGATGCTTCCATCCTCTGGAAGAAGTGTCCAACCTAGGATAGCCTGCTTCGGGTTGAATGTCTAATTGATGGACATAATGGACATACAAGGTTAAGGGAAACCACTTTCACACACGAGGCATGGGTGAGGAGAGCAGGCAAGGCCTGACCAGCAGCACCCAAGGGACCAGCAGGATGGGTGTCCTCCAGGATGCAGCTGGGACCTGAGCAGGAGATGCTGAAGCTGCTCAGTGTGAGATGTAGGGGGACACTGGCATTAGTCCCAGCGAGGCAACACTTGGTGGCAAACTATCAGAGTGAAGTAAATCCAGTCTTTCTGGCTACATCATAAAATCCTTCCCAGAAGTACTAAAACTTTAATTGAATTGCTGTTTTCAGTCATTTGATTTTAAAGACCAACCTCTTTTCTGGGAATATTGGGTCTTTTACAACTCTAGTATATCAGAGCAGCATACTTTATGTAATTAAACCAATCTCACAGCAATTTCCAGACTGAATGCATAGTACAGCAGCCCCTGGGCTGTCCACACCTTGATAACTGGTCTTCAGTTAGACTGCATTTGGTTGTGGTAAAGGAACATCTCAACTCAGAGAGAAAAGGGAGAAATGCATCCACTCCCAGCTGCCTAGCCCTTCTCCCCTCCCTGCAGCCTCCCACCCAAAGGGTACACTGTAAATCCCATTCCCTCATTTGAGATGCATGAATATGGTTTACTAAAACCTACACACCAATGGCAATTTCATGCAAGTGAGGCAGCCCAGTGAATCTGCAACTGCTGCACAGCATAGTTGGAATAAATCAAAACAGCTGCCACAAAATTAATTGGAGCTATACTGGTGTGTACACTAATGAGATCTGGTCCCTCTCACATAAAGATTTCAGTTTATTTCCCTGGCACCTCAAATTCAGAAGGAGATCATTTAAATCAAATGCTATGCTTTAAATCACGTCCCTGCTTGAAAGTAACTGTTATTTACTTCTCAATTTCTTTGCAGATACTGCAGCTCTCATCATTCAAGCAAAATCAGAAAGGGAAATACAAATGTACTTCACATCATTATATTTCAAATGCTTTACTTTCAGCTCATTAGATCTCTGGTATCTTCCTTCCATTCTTCATGTACCTTCTTATTTCTCTTGCTCTTCGATGGCTGCTGTTTATCTGTCGAGCCCTTCCAGATAGGGAGCCACTAACACTGCAGGTATTGTTACGCTCTAACACCCAGTAAGGTGCCTCAGTAGCTGAAATTATCACCCATGAACTTGAAAGGACACTTGCTGCTGTGTTGCTTGCCCATTTCTCCCAAGAAAGGCCATCACAATTATTCCTTTTTTTATTTCACAATTTTTTACCCTATAAAATGTTTCCAGAGACTTTTTCTTTTTTTTTTTAAAGTTTTCCTTCATTACCCTGCTGTTTTTTTCTTCCTAGTCATTCATTAGCACTTTTAACATCAGCATCACAACACGGTAAGAGGGTCAGATTAGTGCTGAGTAGATAGCAAGACTGCAGCCATCTGACATCAGTCACTGCCCCATCACAAGGTACTACAGAAGGCCACTGAGTCACCTGCAGTCCTCCATAAAACCAGGTAACAGTGCTATATCCTACAGTCCCAAAGGGATTGTGAGACTGCCCTACAAGACATAAATCAGTGCCTTAAGTAATAACTATGGAAGTTCCAGTGCTCTAGATCATGAACTTTTAAAAATAATTTTTCAGAAAAAAATGCCCAAACATTACTACAGACAAATCTGATGATCAAGGTCAAAGTATCCATACTTCTAGCTATCTTCCAACATGGTACTCAAAGAGAACAACAAGGCTTCCAGCACAAGCACAACATGACTAGGGCAGCCTCCCAGACCTGACTGACATCTGGCTCACACAGAGACACGTAGAAGAAAATTGTTCAAACACAACCGTAGATGTGTAAATGAACTGAGTAAAGAGTGGAAGTAAAGGTGAGTATTAAGATTAAGGTGCTGCTACTACAACATTTAAGTGATATAAAGAACACGGAGATTCCAAAGCACCTAAAGCCAGGGAAACAAAACTATGCATCAGTTTGATGACGACCAGAACAGCATTTATGTAGGAGCAAACCTCCTGCCTGCTCTCCTGCCTGCTCCAGTACAGTATGCATTCTGGGGGAATGGTACTGGCTGCTCTCAGAAGATCCAGTTGTCAGTTTAAGTAAACATGCATTCAGTCTAAATAATTTCTTTGCAAAGTGGCTACACATCATTACAAAGCAGATTAATTAGAGCCAGCTTTTTTCCCCCCCGATTGTTGAGACAACTTCAAAGTTGACAGAACAGTCAGTAGTTAAAACACAGCAGCAAATTTGTGTTTAAAACCAGGAAGTGTGTCCTCAAAGTCAGAAGGATTGTTTTGACATTTGTTGAAGAAGGACGATGCTGAAAAGGATTTGCAGAGCTTCCCAGGAATGGCTCTAATGCACCAGTTTTATGGCTAGAGTCAGCATAGCACATCCATAACTGAGAGGATGTCACTGACTCCCTTTCTTCAAAATAAAGGGTTGAAAATGTGAAAGATGTGCACAGAAATACCTTCTGAATGATGATAAAAGAGGGAAAGTCTATAGAAATTAGTGTTTTGCACTTGTATTTACTGTTTTTTTAAACCTTGTTTACTCATGAAACATTGTGGGCAACTATTGTTCTCACACAAAGTAGATGTCATTGTTGTGATCTGAATGATAATGAATTTCCTGACATCAAAGCAAAGTTCAAGACACTGCCCTCTGAAACATATGGGAGAAAGGATGGAAGTTGTATTTATTGCTTGAAGAATGATACTTTATACGGACAAAAACATTGGCAAACTGGTCTGGATTGTAGCCATGCAAAATGTTGGGTCCATTTATGAAGATATAGATGTTTAGAGACTAATTCACAAGATACTACTGGAGGTGTTTTGATGCATCTGTCAGAAGTGAAAGTATGCTTAATATCAGCGTGAAGAGCATTCAGAAAAAGATTAAATATGTAAAATTAAAAGAGCAATCATTATGTCTGAATTCAGCAGTCTGGTCTTCCTTCACTGTCTGTATCTGCTGTATTGAGAGCTGAAAGTTTCATCAAGTTCAAGACAAAAAGAAATTCAGCTCCTTTACAAGCATCTCAGTCAAATGTGCTTCACTTTGTCAAAAGAAGTACATGGGAAATAAAACCAAAATTGCTGGTGTTTAAGATTCTGGGTTTTCCTTTTGCATGGGGGAAGGAGAGGTAATCTGAGGTTAACATTCTGCATTCTTTTGCATTTATCTCAGCATGCACAAAAAATCATTGCTATTTTTGAGTGCAGGAGCTTAAGCTTAACTTAGCAGCAGGCAAACTGCTACAGCACAGAATACAAAAATATTGGAAGTGATAACCAGAAAAAAGCATTGATCAGGATAAAAAGTAACTACACTACCTGAAGGTAATATTCTAGCCATTGTTACTGAAAATAAATACCTAACCATGAACAGAAGGATTGTATACAGATACAGAAAGGTACATATTTAACTACTGATAGCAATTTTATACCAAAGTTTACTTGTTTTTAATCCAGCCCTTAGTATCTTTGTGAGGGTATCACCTTTTATGCAAATAGAAGTAAACCTCAGCTGGTTTCTTTCTCATCCTACATTTTGTAGGCCCGTCTGAGGGATTCCTTTGCTTAAGTAAAATGGATTTGCAGCTGCCTGACATGCATGCATCCAGCCTAGCTTCACCATTTGCCAGTAAAGAGTTGATGTGCAGAGGGTGGATAGGCAAACACACTGGTTCATCGCCAGTGGGCTTATCGTCCTCATCTGTTTAGTAACTGTATATAAACATAGGAAAGAAAAAAATGTACAGATGAGGTCTGCAAGTCACACACATACACACACACACACCCAAAGGCAAAACACTAGCGTCTGTTGTCACAGTGCTTAAATATAACACGGGACACCCTGCCTCAGTACGTCACTTAAGATTTACGAGGGGCAAATTTCATTCTAAATAACTTAAATCTCCAGAATAAAGATGACAAAGTGAATTCTATGGACATGAAGAAAAAGGGAAAAAAAGAGCTATGGAATGGAAATATCTTGCAACTTATACCTGCCTTCTTCTCTAGGAAGAAGAAAAAAAGAACAGCAAGCAAAACCCATAAGATGGAGCAAGTTTCTTACTCCTGGCTAAGGCAGGCATTTTGGAGGCATGGTACCAGGCTAAGAGCGCTGTTCTGCAGAGAATACTGTGCTGGAGAAGCTAAGAGATGATTTGTGTGTGTATGTTTAATTTGTATTCTTTTACATTTTTTTATTCTGCTACATGGAAATAGAAAAATATAGAGAATTAGCTTGTTATACACCTACAGTTCTTTATTTTTTCAAATGTGGTTTCTAGGAATATTATTTCTTGCGCAATATATAAAGGACAGCTCTTACTCTGACAGAAACACATGGTGCATGAGGATTAAGAACAGACCCTCAGGGTCCTCGATATATTAAGTGATAATGAAATGCTACTTCATTGCCAAAGCCACAAAATTAAATGGCTAAAAACATGGTGTCCACCTTCTACCACCGCCTTCTATACTGCTGCACTCAAAGTCGATGATCTGACCCAGAAACCATGACTCAGACAACCTAGAACTGATCTTCTACTGTTTCACTTTTTCCAAGCAAAAAAATCATACAAAAATCATTATCAGGGCAGAGCACTTGTGTACAAATGAGTCTCTCCCAGTCTCTGAATTAAACAACAGCAATGATATCAGGACACAGATAAGACAGTCTGGTTTATCCATTACTCTTCTATCAACAAACCCAGAATTTCTAACACAGTACCAAGGGCTTTAGAGAGAAGCCAAAATACATTGATTTTTCAGAGAGAAAAAGATCCAGAGGCAACAAGTTTCTGAGCAAGGTTTAAGTGGAAAAATTTTTCACTCACCACAAGGAGTTCCCAAAATTTGATGCTACTATTTTAAAGCCCTCTCAGCTAGGAAATTCATCTCCCTGGGAACAGCACAGGCCCAGCATTGTGGTGAATGGCACAGCACAGATCTGGGTTCACAGATCTAGTGGAGGCTGCAAGAATCCATTCTAGTAAACAAGAAATCCCTTCTTAATGACTACACAAATTTGAACAGAAGAACAAGATCATCATGACTTGACAGCGATTTAGTTTCCAATAGAACAGCAACAAAGCTGATCGTCCTTTACACTCAAGCCTTTTTATGGTAATCATTTAAAATAAGGTAGTAATGTTCAAAGGCCCCTTATATTACTGGAGTAGCATAAGGAGCCCTTAGGGCATGAGAATCAGATGTCACACGCACACAGGCAGATAAAAGCCAAATCCCCTCAAGCATCTACATCAATTTTTATCACCTCTATGAGCAGATGACTGCAGGGCTGAATAAAACTGATCACCATACAGCTATCCTGTTTGGCTGGGGGGGGGGCTTTGTTTTTTTTTTGATCAGGAAAGGAGCTGAGGTGCCTAAACTTTTTAAAATCTGTAGCACAATCTTCATCAGTATGTGATAAAGGAGACAAGAACTGTAAACTGAAGAGAACTCAATTTTCAGCAAAGCTCTTAGAAAGGGGAGACATTCAGCAAAGAAAAATGCAATATTTAGAGACTTACTGGTCATGGGACTACATTAGAAAATATGTAAAGATTCTACTAGTTGTGCTTTTATTTAAGAGCTGAATGTCATAACTGAAGTAGAGTTTCCTTAGAATCTCTTTAGAGGAGGATAACAAATACATTTGCTTAAAGGATTAATCAGAAAAACACTTGAGTGAAGATTGGATGGAACAGTTCCCTCCAGAGCTGCAGACGGCTCTCAGAACTTTCTCCGCACGCAGTGAGCGTTTTAGCAAGGCCGTATCACTGAAGAAGCGAGCGTGCCATCAACACTTGGCAGGAGACTGCCAGAAGGTTCAGAGAGAGATATCTAACGGCCATGCCCTATTCCAAAGGGAAAATGCTGGGGCAGACAATGCAGCCATTACATCACCCAATGTGTTAAGCCTGCAGAGACCAGAGACCTGCTCCTCCTGCAGAAATTAATTATATTTTATAACTAAGTTTACTCCCAAGAGATGTAAGCAGAGCAGTGCTCACTATTAGAATGGAAAGCTTCAAACCAGTGACATCTCCCATCTCACCCTAGTTTATGCCAGTTAAGTCTGCTGCTTTGCAGCACAAAGTTTAACGCAGAGGGAGTCAAGGCATATTAGTTTTCTGACATGCTTCATTCTATCCACTGCTGCAGAGTAACTTATTCCATTTTTATCCACACAGTCCCTTATCTGCTTCAGTACTACACCTCATTAAGAGACCAACACTTTTCTCATTTTCTCTATCTTCCCTTTCTTTAGTACCTGTTCTTCCCCTCCACCCGCCTGTCAATCAAAATTACAATTCTCCCCCCTGATTTGTGTTGTGGGCACAATTTTTTTTTTTTATTTTTAAAAACAGGATTGCCTAAGACTAAGAAAGAACATGAAGAATATGCTTCTATGAAGCAGTACATTCTAATCAGAGTAATGAGAGGAAAAACCACTGTAGAAAAAAAATATTTGTGTTTCTTATTAAAGTCACAGGAAGTTTGCTGATGTAGCATGATACTGCCTGCCAGAAAACCCCACAGTGAACCAACAGATTCAGCGTCATTACAGAGCTGTCATCTGCATATCCTAATAATGACTATCTGGTGTTAAGTGAGGTGACTGGAACAAAAGAAAGCCAGCTTTCCTCTCAAGAATCAAGTGGAGAAAGCACTGGCAATCTGCATTTCACTGTCTTCTTCTGAGTGGTAATCTGTTTTTCTTTACTACTCATCTTAAATGAAAGCTATATCTCCTTTGCTCAGCAAATCTGATTTGTCTTACAGGGTCTCCATCTGAGACCAAGGCTCCTCTCTTGTCACCCAAAGCAAAAAAAACAGATCTTCAATTGTTTATACTGCAGATGTCAATAAAGTACTGAGGTAAGGGAGCTGGAGCAGATAATGAATCAGAAATAAAGTGGTTGTAACGAACAGCTTGTGAGAAACTGAATAACTAGGTCCACATAAGCTTATCCTGGTATTGACACAACTTATCCTACAGCATCCCGTACCAACTGTCCTAAGTACATCTACAGCACAAGCCCCATGCACATCCCAGCCCAGCAGGAAGGGATGGGAGCAGCAATGAGCAAAACCACCTGCTCGTTGCCCTAAAGGTCACACATGGATCCAGGAACTAAGATGTCACTATGCTCCACCACCCAGTGCAGTACCTCTCAGCCATGGCTGAAGCACAATTAGCATTTGCTCCAACAGTGAGGATGTCTTAAACAGGTTTGAAGGCCATATTCATTAGCATATTTTCTCCCCTTAGGAAATGCTTTGCTTGAGTGGATTACTAGCTGTGTTCGAAAAGACATCAACTCCAAACTCAGTTTTGATGCTACACTTCAGCACAACTCTTACATTAAGATGTAGGAAAGCTTGCCTCCAGGTTCTCCATTTTTCTGTTTGCAAAACAAGGAGCTAAGCTACAGGGACACGAACCAAGGCACACAAATGTACATTTTCAGTGAGCAGGGCGCTGCAGCTTGATCTGATAAAAGCAAACACGAAATCTGAGAAAAACAAGAAACCACACAGCAAAAAACCCTTCCTACATTACACAAACAGCATTACTCTGTGGAACATCTGATACAAGGAAAACATAGGCATATACTGGATCGCAACACTGGTGTTATAATGTTAACCTCTTGCTTTCTTACCCCACCTGAATTCTAGAAGTTTTCTGGTTATGCTCATGTTCCTGTATTCAAGTATTTAAGAAATTGCCACAGCAGAATTACAGAATGAAGTGGCAGCTAGACACCTGGGTGAGCAATGGGGGTGATTTAGTCATAATGAGATTTCACTTAGATACAAATCACAGAATAATTGAGGTTGGAAGGGACATCAGACCAATCCCCTATTCAAGGCAGGCTGCTTTTAACCTCGTTTTACAGAAGTTACCCTTGGTCTTTCTGTGGCTCTTCTGCATCATCACCAACAGAAGCTGTTCTATACCTTTGGTCACCTCAGAAAACCATTTATAAAGTGTAAATAAAGCCCATTACCATAAATTTATTCTGATACAGCCTATCTGCTTCTGTTACTATAAATATTCCAGAAGGAATTATTTTGTTCCCACAGATGTTCATCAAGAAAAGTGTAATTAGTATTTTTATGTATACATCCTTCTCACAATGATCTCAAACCTTTTTCTAGAACTATTATTCTTTCATATCTACAACCATGCTACCTGATCATTCACAAAATAAAACATCAGAAGTCTCAGAAAGAAAAATTCTGCAGCCTGTGTCAGCAGCACATTTTTAGAAGCCCTTGCATAGAATGTATCCATCCATCCTGCATCCAGCACACAGAAGCATTCATTTACCCTTTTGATGTACAAACAAAGCCCGACAACACAATCTCATATCTACTTTAACACCTCTATATGTACTACTTGTAACAACCCACACCTACACAGAGAAAGTTGGATCAAGAGTTTAGATGACAAATCTTTGAGAAACATCTCACAGATTTCTGCCCTTGAATATTTTCAGCCCTGTAAAGGAACGACTGATGTCAAACAGACTGAAGTCTACTATTGCTCTAGTAACTGTAATTACTAAGTGATTAGGGGGAAAACACCTGTTCCAGTACATTTCAATAGCCTGTATAAAGAACACTCACTTACAGAAGCATCCACTAGATGAAGAGTAGTAAGTGTTATGAACTAGAGAACAGGAACAAAGTTTTTGTTTTATTGAGATTTCGGTTTTATAGAGCAGTGCTAATACGTCACTGAATTCCATCATTAGACATGTTTGCTTTCCACACTGGATATATTTAAATACACTTAAGGGTGCAACAAAGGATTAGTTTATAATTAATAGAAAAACAGTCTTGTAGCCTTTTCAAAAAATGTGAGAATTCATACCTGCAAAGCATGTTGTTCTGGTGCTCCCCCCAACCGTTAGCAAACATCAAAAGCCAAGCAGTCACTCTATGGACCTGCCTTCAGCCATGTTGCTCACTGCAGTGCTTCTGCTGTAACTTCACACACACAGTAGGAAACCCTCGATGCTGATTTTGAAGATGATAGGTTCTGTCTTCTCCAGCAGTTTTTCTGAACAGACAAAACAAATATCAAACTAGTGAGATGCACTGCTGTCACTTAGACAGTGGAGGTAGTACTGTGAAGTATTATGCCAATGATGAATGTGTAGAGCAGAAAAATGCATATCAGAAACTGACCTGAAGTTCAGTTGTAGCATTATTACTAATTGGTACCTATCCGTATGGAATTACATGATCATGCAGGATACTTGAGTGATCTACAAAAATAGATGATTTAAAGAAGAAAAATAAGACTTGTAATTGGGACTGTGAAGTACATATGTGGACTGTATTTACATTTTCCATGTCTCATAAGTAGTCTATCAGTTATTTAAAAGAAGTGTCCAGAATGTGTAACAGTTGTTTACAATTGGCTCCTGCACTTCACAAGCAGGGTTGTAGATGCAATATATATATTTTATTTTTAACTTTAGCAACAGGTACATTAGAAAAAGGCAAAGCTAGTCTCATTTCAGCTTCATTCTGTTAGAATAAAGGTGTTGCCTCAGTCCATGCAGTGCTGATTTCAGTGATGTTCTCTGACGCTGCTGATCCTGAGCCTGCAGAGGTATGCTTGCACTGACCTCAAGGGGAGCAGCAGATCTGCCTCCAGCAACAACATGCACATTACAGCTGTACTTTCCATGTGTTCAGAGCTATGTGGGAGCATACAGCCAGTTTCTGATTCACCCATCAGTCTATCACCTGGGCACAAGAGAGGCTGGATGCCTCTCTGAAACATGTCAGCTCAGGTAGGAATAAGCACTCACTGAAGAGATGAACAAGTGTGTGCTATTCGGTCTGCAAAAACATCATCTGGTTTTTAAAGCCCATGAAAGAACATAATTCACTCCACTTAAAAAAAAAAAAAATGAAGCAAATAAAGAACTCTTCAACAAAAACCCCACCAGAATATTTAAGTTGCCACTTCAGACTCTGCGTTTACTAAATCCAGACTGCCCTGCCAAACGCGGCCAGGCATCCATGTCAAGAGGCTTTGAGGGAAGATGGTGTGCCCAAGCTCCTACTAGCTTCCATTACCACCCCAGAAAGCAGCAGCTTTCCTGCTTCTGTGTTACAATCCTTCCTGTTCTGAGCACCCTTCTCACGCTTCTCACGCAGCTACTTAACGAAGACAAATAAAACAAGCTAACACAGACTGCTTCTGCCAGAAAAATCCTCAACACGGCCATGACCGATCTCTCGAAGTAGCTGTAGTGGTGGCACAATAGCTCAAGAGCAGGTCTTGCTTGTGTCTTTTCTGTCCAGACTTTATTCAGTTCGTTTTCTACCACATGTGGATGTCATAGAAACACTTTACCCAAAGAATAGGATTCCCCTTTTTGTAGTAACAGGCTTATCTGTAACTCAGACTTCTGTGCAAAGAACTCCAAGCTGTCAAAAACTCTGCAGTGTTGTTAACAGAAGTGTTAAAAGTTGTTTCATTTCTCAATATACACACGTCTTATTTGCTGGGTTCCAACTTGCTCTGTGCCTTTCCCTTCTCCTCCTGCACCCATCATCCATCTTGGGTCTAAAATAGAAACAAGTTGAGCACAGAGCACAAGCTGTCCTTGTCCAAATGCAGGAGGTGAATGGTCCTGCAGTTCAAGTGCATTTCATAGCTGTGAATTGTGAACACAAAATTCAATAAAAATGAGCTGATACCTTCCAGAATCATTCTGGGGTTAAGTTAGTCACAATTACAAGATGACATTGACTGCTGTCAAAAATTGCACTGCATTGTTCATAGGAGGACATTCAGACTGGAAACAACTGAAATAGCATGATAACTACAATAAAGCATGTGCATCATTCTAATGTCAATCATTCCAACTGGTAAGAGTTTCAGACCAAGAGGGTTCACTGCACTGTGTGTAAGCACCCCAAAATTCCACTTGAAAGCTTGGGATACATTTCTTTGAACCTCCCTCGTTAAAGGTAAGATGACGCAGTAACAAGAGAAACACTATGGTGGAAATAAAAAAAGATATTACCTGTAGCAATATTTGGTGCCTGCAGGAACAAAATTTTTAAAAAAAAAAAAAAAACATCAAAAATGTTGTTAATGACTAGAAAAATCACTAACAGTTACTCTGTGACAATGAGTTCTCCTAGCACATGAAGGGCACTTCCAGGAAAAAAAATTCCTCAAGGCTGAGAATTATTTAAATACTCTCATCTTAACTAATAAAGAAATTGCTTTTAAGACAAAATGTGTAGCACAGCAACCTGTGCTGTTTGGAAAATAGTCACATCTGAGCACATGTGAGACATCAGGGTCAGAGCGTGTTCAGTGCTTTGCTAGAAGTTTAACCACATAGAGTCTGGCTGGCAAGGATCTGTGGGGCACGCTGACATCCCAGTCACTGGGGAGCATTGCAGCAAGTGTCTCTCCAAGTTTTATTCAGCAAAACTACTCACACAACCCCACAACCACCCATGAAGAATACTAATCACAGCCACAGAAGCTCAAGATTTCACTTGTTTATTCTAAAATGAGTGAGTGAGAAGAATAAAGGCCACATTGGGAAGGTTGATTTCCCAACACCCTCCCAAGGAAAACAAAGCAGAGGAAACAAATAATCGCTGTCTCCTTCATTAAACAGCTAGCTCTTCCTACACACATGTGCAAAACATACACAAATCTCAAGTGCACCAAACAAGCTGTCTTTATCTGGCACAGACATAATTCTAAGGCTGTCTGCATCTCAGTATCTGATGATGCTCTTCTGCCTGCAGAGATAAACAGATTATCTTTTCCAAATGACAAAACGCAGTTAATAGCTACTCATATCCATGCCCTTCATGACAATCTCAAGTAATCAAAAGCAATCAGATCATTATAAAAGATCAGGCTGGGCAGCACTGAAATTCAGCCTCCCTAAGAAATCAAATTCATATCACTAGATGTGTAAGAAACAATTTGTTACTGTCTAATAGTTAGGGAAATTTCTAAACACTTTTTCCAGTTTTACATTCTCTGTGCCCTCAGGCCCTCTCCCTGAACCCAGTTCTCAGCCTCTGTGGACAACGCTGGTCCCCATGGCTCAGAGCCAGCACTAACGTGAGCATATCAGCAAGAGCTGAGAAGACTAGATTTCCCCTTCGCTCCTCTACTGGGTCCCCACTGCTGCAGTGCCCAATTGTGTACAAAGTCTTTCCTATGTTAACCTTGAAATGCACTGAAACTGCCTCAGTTCCTTAGAAAGACGGGGGACATGCAGCAGCCACAGCCTGCCAGACCTGAACAGATCGTGCTATTTTCTATTGCTACAGTGATGATAAACAATGCTTTATAAATGTGCAAACAATGGCATGGCAATTGCTCAGTAGTGTAGATACAGAGATTTGCACTCAAACTTATGAAGCCCTTGCATTTCTCTACAAATTAGTATGAGCCACAAGTTGCATTCTCAGCAGGTAAGTAGCACAGACTTGGAATAGAAAACATTGATACAAGGAAAAAAAAAATCAAATGTTTTGTGAAATGGAAATGGGATGTTCAGACCACAGCCTGGACTTCAAATTGTTGCCAAGATTCATTTTTCAGTACTGATAGGAAATGAATATTCAAAGCCCCAACAATGCCTTTGAGACTGTTCCACGTTCTTTTAGAAATAAAATTGTTAATTTGTGCCCCTTCCAGAGAGGGGCTGCATCCATCACGGTGACCAGTAAGCCCAGCAAGAGATTGCCAAGAACTGAGCTCAGGAGGGCAAGATGCCTTTCAAGATCAAACTCACTATCAGCTATGTTTGGTGGGGGCCTGTCAGCCCTGATGTAACGTCACAAAGCACGATCTGTTCAGGTCTGGCAGGCAGTAGAAGTACTGTACATCATCTCTTGGTCCACACACACTGTAGGTTAGCTCAAGTGAAACATTTGAAAGGTTATCTTACAGCTGTGGCTACAGATAAGTGAGAACATGGGAGCAGTTAGATGACCATGTAAAAAATGTCTTGCTCACTGCTCTATCGTGAACATGAATTAGTGGAGACAGTCCATTCATTTAGAATGTTTTCTACATGAAAACAAGTTCTCCAACACCAATATATAACATCCACACAGATTGAAGAGAAGGAAAGATTGGATATTAGCTTGTCTATTCTGCAAAATTCTTCCAAGGTGAGGAGGGTGGCAAATTCTGAGAATATCTACTAAATGCATCTTCATATAATTAAGTATATTCCTTTCAGAAACCTTCAGCATTTAGACCAGTTAAACGATTTTCAGAGTAATTACCTGACAAGTCAAAGGATACAGAGGTACCAGTATGGATGTCACAGCTCAGTCAACATGAATTATTTATTTAAACTTAGGATTGAATAGGTGAGCTTCTATTACCTGGGTCAGGGCAAAACAATTTCTGATAGTTTTGAGTATTAAACCATAATGGTTTGCAAGGCTTAATATATTTTCCTCCCTGATGAAAAAACTCACTTCTACAGCCACAGCACCATTTATTTAATAGGAAACTAACAACAACAATTCATTTTTTCCTCAAGTCCTGCAAACGATACGCTTGGCAACAGCTGAAAATCCCATCTAACCTGATGCTGAAGTTACAGATGCTAGAATAGCATCCCGTGACAGGAAGGGAAACTTGAGAGAAGCCATCTACATACAGCCTTCAAGACAGACTGTCTACTGCTCAGACATCACTAAAAAATCCTGAACTGCAGTGCCCTTTGTGGCCACCCTCTCCTAACAATCAGGATGTTTTCCACTAGTAACATCTCATAATCCTATCAGCAGTAACTGTGCTACTAAGCGCAGTTACTTACTGAAGGCAAGGTTGGCGAGGATGTTTAAGGTTATTTCCAGATTTGATTTCCATCTCTTGCAGCCACTGTTATTGTGGCATAGTCATGTCTCATGAACTCAGTTAAATACACACAACCCAGCAGAAAACAAGGACTGCCAGTGAATCGTGTCCTACAGCACTCACAATCTTAAAATGAGGCCTTCTTTCCATAAATTCCTCATCCCCCAATTTCAAATCCAGGCTAAAATGCGTATGGTTTTCCATGCATAGACACAAGCAACCCAGCCAGCTTCAAAGACTACCATGATTATGAAGCAGCAGAACAAGTGAATGAGGAAAATATAGTAGGTAAGGGAACAAAGCGAGTTCTTCTTTTCATGACTTTTGTCACAACACTTATTTCGGAACATGAGCTGCCTGCATGCTCTGGTCAGCCAGGCAGAAAAGGCTTCAGAGGCTCACAGATCCCCATGGAGGAGGCCATGCAGCTGCATCACCTCACAATCACCCATGTCCTTCCTTGGCCAGGATGCTGGGATCCTTGGGACCTACCCTACCGCAGCACACATCAGCTGGGCACAGCCACAGCCCGCAGGGGACACAGTGGCTGCAGCTGTGCCCCGCCCTAGGATGCAGAGGCTGTTCCTCAGACTGCACGGGCAGGCAGAATTGCTAACTAATTGCTGTGCCATGCCTACATCCAGCTGTGAGACAGTCCCATCTGCACATCTTTAAAAATCTGTTTTTCTTCTGATGTGGAAAATTTTTAAGTACCATCAAGGATGCTAACATAAATAGCCCTTTATAGACAGACTGCCTGCAGTTTTATTTCACCTCTAGCTTGCAGAGGAAGCATTAATGTAGCCACAGAATGGCTTTTCTGCAGACCTGATCCATGCATTATTGGCAACACAAACGCTATTGAAAAGTGATGTTCTGTAACTCACCGCCACTTCCAACATATCCCAATCTCAGTTTTCCAAAGAAATCAGAAAGGCAACTCAGAGCCACCCTCTTGCTGGCGTGCAATAAGTGCCATACCCAACGCTGTCAGTTGATGTCTGGCTGAACAACATCCCTGTGGGGCATGGCCCCCTGCCACAAGGCTACAGAGCGAGTGGGGAAGCAGCTAATCCAGCTTTCTGCACTTGCATCTCTTTAGCACTCAGCTCTGAGACAGGCTGCTTCTCTATAGTGTGATACAGACGGTGTGAACTGCTCGACAAAGACAAAAGCAGAAAATTGAAGATGTGCAAAAATATGCAAGAGGGCCTCAAAATTAATAAGAGACCAGTAAGCTCAGGAGGAAATGAATACACCAACATTTTGGCAGTAAAGAAAAGCGCATATCTGCTACTTAGCAGGGAAAGTGGGCAAACGCATAATACAGAAAAAATTGATACTGTAAACATTTAACAGATGCTGGCCAGTCATCCTTAGGAAACTACGTTGAAGAATGTATAAGGAAAATTTTAAAACCTTGAGTACTAACACATCTGCTTATCTCAGAGCTAGTTTAGAAGTAGGTAAGATGCTTTCAGTATGCTGCTACAGTGTTTGAAATGACTTTAGTGTACCAGAAATCCTTTGCCTCTCAGCCAGACGTAATCAGGATTTGTGAACTTTTTAATCTGAAAGCCAGTGTCATTGGGAGTATTCTGTGGTTACACAGGAAATGGAGGGATGCCCTTGTCCTCAATGATCTTCTATCAGACTCACAAATAAGAGCTTCTGACATGTCGATCCTTACAAGCATCAGGAAATCCAGAAGGTGCCTCAAGCATCCTCACAAAACTATGATTTTCCATTAATCCCAGCTATTCTTTCCTGCTCCTCCCTGCATCTCACAGTAGACAGTAGTAACAGACTTTCAGTTCTACTAGAACTGTCTGGTAGTAGAAAGCCAAGTTAAAAAAATCTTGTCAGCGACTTGAAATTCCTCTTGCCAAGTAAGCCACTGTTCAGAAGGGATGAAAATTGTGATGTGAGCTTGTCTCAAGTGCAACCAGTAACTAACATTGCTGCAAGTAAAATTATATATATCCAATATAGGCTCGATCCTTGATTTTAAGGTAATGGGAACCAGTACACAAATCTGAACTCTGAAATCACTAACTTGCCCTTCAGATTTTAATAAAGCTGAAAGTCTAAATCAAGGTGTGAGACACAAGCAATAAAATTCCTTTAATATGGATATCATTCTGTTTTCTATTATTTCATAGCAATTTGCCAGTCACGGAACTTAAATGACATTTTTGAAAATACACCTATTATGAGTTTGGTAACAGCTTCTCACCTCTTATCCAAGGAGCCTAAAGATATTCTCCAGTTATTGCTGTTCTTCTCTGCATATTGTTCAAGCAGAATTAAAGAAAAGCAGTTTTCAATTGTGAAAAGATGGCAAGATAGTCTATGCTTTGAAGCAAAATGTTACTGCTTATTGTTATTGCCTAAGTGATTTTGGTTTTTAAAAATTGTAAACTCAATTCAAATAAGAGTTTGCTGAGCATTTAAGCCGCCATGAAACAACAGTGCAGATGGGTGTGTTCAGATGCTTGCAAACTCAATAGATACGTTGCCAATGTTAATGTCCTGCTTAAATACTCTCTTCATTGAGATCTGCTCACCAGTAAGGGATATGATCTGGCCAACTTCAATGCTCTTGCAATTTACAGTATTTTAGGTAATCAAAATGCTACAATTTCTGAAGAGTAAGACTTCTTCAGAGAAAGGTCAAACCAGTAATAACAAAGCTTAGGTGCTCTGAATGTAACTGCCTTCAGAAAGGAAATAACCTGTGAGCAGTTATTGCACATCTCTATTGCATGATCCACTGAGATAAATGTTAAGAATTAGATAGATGGCTATCTCATGGCTCTATGTTTACTCAAGGAAATCTTGACAATTTTTCTAGAAATAGCACAGCAGCCAATGCAATACAACACACATACAGAGGAGAACGTTCAAAGCCAATTAAATCTCTTTGGTAACATAACTACTTGATGTAAACCAAGACAAGGTTGTCACGCCTCTTGGATCAAGGGTAATCTACTCAAAACCATTACATTCATATGCATGCACTGTCAAGGACCTGTTTTACAGCTTTTCACTCCAATAACGTGAAGCATTACCAGCTAAACAGAGAGGACCATGACATTTCATGCTACAGATGTGGAAAAGCAAGAAAGGATTTTTACCATCATCTGCAGTTTTCATGTTATACTACTATGGTCTTTTCAGCTGTGCAGGAAGGAAAGCAGTAGGAACTGGTAACATGAAAAAATGTAGAGAAACTGGTACCCTATTATATTAAGTTCGCCTCCACATCCCGCAACATCCCCTCCAGCAAATAACAAACAGATAAAAGGTGACCAAGCTGAGCCTTAGCGTTCCCGAACGTTGGAAATGAGTGAATGCTGAATCCCTGCCTACACTCACTTGCTAACTAGGTGAAATTTTACTTTTCATACAGATTTTGCTATACTGATAAGCATCTAAGAGACAACTTCTCCAATGAACAGCCCTGAACCACAGAAAAATCAAAACCCAATTCTGCTGTTTGCATTTCCAGAAATCATATTTAAAAAATGGCAGAAGTCATGTGTTTCAGTAAGAGTAGATAGACCACTACATAGCTCAGCAAATGCAACAAATCAATGGTTCCATGCCACCTGAAGATTCCTCCTGTTCCTCTCC
Source organism: Penelope pileata (assembly GCA_013396635.1). Lineage (NCBI taxonomy): Eukaryota > Metazoa > Chordata > Aves > Galliformes > Cracidae > Penelope > Penelope pileata. The sequence goes on from WBMW01000972.1 coordinate 2,067,229, forward strand.
GATAAGAACATACCCATCGTGTCTAACAGGCTGCAAGCCACCTTCCAGGCAGTTTGTGAGAGTGCTGTACAGCTATCCTAGCTCAAAAGTCTAAGGCAAACAAATGATGAACAGAAGATAAATGCTAATTGAAAACTGTTACCAGTCAAAGGGAATTGCTCTAAGGCATATTTAATCCAGGGTAAGTGCATTTAGAGACCTGCTAGCATTTGCTTCTGGAAATAGCTGGATTTGAAATGTTAAGCCTCAGCTTTGATTAACTATCCAGCAATCTACGATGGCAGCTTTAAGACACAGAACAGATTTATCCTTACAAACAGAAAGAAAGCAAAATGTTTTCTCTCATTAGCTTCTGAAAAAAGTTAATATCCTGATCACATTAACAGAGAATGAAACACTGACTTTTTCTTTTCTGCAGCAGGAGCAAATAGTGTAAGTTTCAGACTAGTAGTCCTGCTTCAATGTTACCAGAGGTATTTTTGGTGTCCAAGATGAAACCTCACAGCAATGGAACATTTATCTTACACAGTGTGTTGCTGAAGGAAAAGCCACAGGTGGTGGCTGATTAGCTTATCTTATATCTAATGAAACCCACACTATCCTCCAAGATCCTTTCTGTGTAGAATAGCCACACTGATTGCATGAACACTCTCCGGGAGCATTCATGGGGATGCAGAATGAATGAAGTAAGGGATTCACAGCACCATGCTCTGCAAAATTGGTATGTGCCACTTCAAACAAATCAGTAAATCAAGTTTAAAATAGACTATGAGAGATTTCTGTGAATTTGAAATTCAGTGAGTTAATCCACTGAAATATGCTCTCCAAAGCAGCATTTTAAGGGATTACAGAATCACCAAACTAAGTTTCTTACTAATGTGCAATTAAGTCAGTCACATGCTTGTGCTGAGGAAAGTAACTGAGGCTTTTTATGAAGACCTGCATAGGCATCTTGCACTTCAAATGGGATGAAGGGTTCTTAAATTCACACAGAAGGATATAATCACTCTTCAACTCTCCACATGCTGCCCCATCTTACACAACCCAAGGACTGGGAGCTTCCTTGCAGAGATCTGGTGAGGGCAGAGACCCCAGGCAGAGCTGACAGAGGACAGGTATTGCACCCAGGTCAGGGCACACAAAAGCATGCATGGCCTTAGCACAGCAGGGAAGGCTTCTGCTCTGGAGAAGGCTCTGCCTCTGTTCCCCCTTCTGGCAGAAAACACTAAATGGAGAGGATTTGGAGCTACAGCTTTAGCCAGACTCCAATGCTTGAAAGCACAGCCCATGGGAAAGAACTGCAACTGTACAGGAGCAGGTATCCTGCACCTGGATTCCATTTTGTGGTAGCTTTTCTGATCCTGGTAAATAATGTCTCCTGTCAAGAAGCTACACTGCTTTCAACCTCAAAGAGATTGACATTGGTTTCAAAGAACTCCCTCAGGTACTTTTTCCACATGCACAATTTCTCAATGCAAAATTTCCTTAGTGTCTTCGCCGCTCTGCCTGCTATATGCCCACGGCACAGCCATAACATGATCATACTTACCTGAGAGGACAAAGGCAACAAAATCCATCATCTAAAGCAATGGTGCAACTGGGACAAAGACCAGTGCTAATGTTTGCTCTGCTCTCATACAGACTGAATCTCAAAGAACTGGTGATCTTTCCACCCATAGCCCTGTTGAGTGACCAAGTGGGCTGAGCGTATTGCTGGGCCATTGGATTAAACACAGCAGTGACAATGGTTCCATGGAGCGTTCCCTTCCAATGGTGTTTCTCTTGTAGCTTAAGGGAGCATCCATGCAAACTGGGCTCCCAGGCCAGGTAGAGAACAGCACCAAAATGCTAATACAGGTCAAGACATATACTGCTCTCACTACCTGAAACAGGAGGCAACCAGCTGCAACAACTGTGTCAGGTTAAGACAACGTGAGAAGCCTTGCTGACAGGGCATTATGGATGACCTTATTATCTGCAAAGATTTAATTTTAAATGGATCCAAACATAGCCTGAAGTAAACCACAGTGTAACTGTGCAACACTGAGACAGGGACAATAGCAACAAGCAACACCCCAGGAGGAAGGGATGCAGCAGCACAGCCAGGTATCAGTAAGAATAACAGAGTCCTGACTGCAACGTGGTCAGCACAAGCCAGCCAGATGTCTAGATGGCACAGGAAACACTTCACAGAAAGAAATATGCTGTCAAAAGAGTCTGAAATCATATTTGCTGTTTATCCTCATTTGCTTCAGCTGCATGCAGCTTTCTCAATTGGCATTTATGCCTTAATCTGAGAATTTTAAACTTCCCTTCTAAAACAGGCAAATGGAGATAAAGTCTTCAGCATATCAAATACTCCTCTTATTCCCATAGCTCTACACCAACTCTTTCAATAAATTAAGTGTACCTACAACATTCCTTACCAGTACTGCATGCTCAGGATCACAGTGTGCTAAACCAGTCATCTGCAGTACTGAAGCTAATATAAAAATACCAGTGAGATTTTAAATAGCCTATCTACCAACACAATCTTAATTTCACATGCTGCCTATCAAGGCTTTATAAAAATCTCTTTGCCCTTGGGAAAGGGTGCAACTTGCTTTAACTTCACAGCATCACGGATTTACTTAATTTTTCCTGAGCGTTGAAATGATTCTATAAATTTAGTTTCTTATCTTGCAAATTAAGTCAGAGCTGCAAATATGACTCTGGAGAGACTGATTCTTCCTATGTCTGCACTCTGTTTAATTACACTCAAGAAAAAGTAGCAGCAGCTGAGGACAGACGGCTGCTGCTCTGCCAGGGTAGCACTCACCTTCAATGGCAACAGGCGTAAATGCACTGCAGATGCAAGGTCACTGGGGATCCAACAGTTTCTGGAAAACGCCCCTGGAAATCCAGCAGGGAGGGCACAGCAAGTGGAATGGCAGGTCCATATACTCAGGCCTCTATGTATTTCCATGTCTTGGAACAATTCATGGAGAAAAAAACAAATGCTGTTAGGTATTCCTAAATAGTTTGACATTTTGGAGCTTGGGAAAAGAACACATGACCAGAACAATGTCAGTTTGACGTTGTGCCACCAGCTAGACAGATAATTGACACTACATTTGGCTCCATCAGATACAATCCCTATAAGAGGGCATCAGCATCTTAAGAAGAAAACCCCTTTTCTGCCATTTTCAAGGTCACCTTTGCAGCACACCAGAAGTTTTAATTGAAGAGAACTTCTGTGGCAGGTTATCTACCCCAATGGGGTTCTGAATCTTCAGCCTGAACTGCACTTTGTCCCTATTTCCATGCTACATTGATGTTTTCATTGTTCACATTTATCTCCCAAGCAGTTCACTTGCTGACAAGTCACCCTTTGAGATTAACAATGCTTACACAATTTTCTCTTTCTGCTCTTAGATTTCTTCTGCTTCTTTTGTCAATTGAAGTGCCTTCAAAAAGCCACTTCGTAAATGTACTGATTTCTCCATTATTCACCTTTTTGAAACAGCTCCTTTATGATGTGCTATGGTTTTTCCAAGGTACAGAGCTGCTTGTTTGGCACTGTAAACAGATGCAGAGGCTGAATTAGACTGAGTCTTCCTGAGACAGTGACTGGGACATTCCTTCAAGCTCCTTAATTCCTCCTGTTCTGATGACTTGTTTTTCAGGAGTGCAGTTAAATTAACAGGCAAAGTGGAATAAGTAGTTATGAGAAATCACACTAGAGCACTTAGAATTTCACTTGATGCAAACCTGCATGATATGAGGGAAACTTCAGTGATTCAAGGCAAAAAGAGAAAGCTGCATCATGCTAACAAGGCTTATAGAATTACCAGTTTTGAAGTTGAACACATACAACATATCAGAGATCCAGTCTGTAAAGATGCTGTTTTACTTGCTTGGGCAAGACAGAGTACACACACTCTTCAGACTGCCTGCATTTAGCAGCACATATCATTAATTTTGCTGGAATAGATCTGATTGGAAGTATTTTTAATTCAGCACCAAACAATTGATAAAAATTACTTCATTTCATCAGTACCTGTTTTAGCACTATGTGAGCAACCATCTTAATCAAAGCCAAATCCATTCCCTGGACATCTTTTCCAATACTTCAAGAACTTCCTCCACTTTCATATACGTAGTGCAGATTTCTGAAGTCACTAAAATTCTCGCATCTTGCTGCCAACTTTCCAAAACCTTCCTGACACTGCCTGGGACAGTAACCAAGCTCTGACCCTGTCACACAGGGATGTTTGCTACCCATGAAGCACAGACACCATTACTCAGCATCAGTGGCAAACCAGCTACCAGCTGAGCCCTGCACAACTACTATCATGCCCTGTGTGCAGTAGAACCTACAAAAAAGAAGCAAAACTAGGCTCAGGTAGAGAGGGACCAACCACTAGATCACTTTGACAGTAACATGCAGAACAAAACGCTTACAACCTCCCACACCAAACTTATTTACAGCCAAAACCAAAGCACTCCCATGGAACACTGCTTTCAGCTTAAGGAACGATTGGGTTTTTAGCTACATCTAGTGACTATCATGGAAATATTATACCTATTATAATGCTCCAGTAATGTGAAAATTCAGAATCCCAACAAAAGCAGATGACGTTTTACATCTGTTGTGTTTCTCTGGTAGTTTGACTCTGATGAAGCTTGCTTTTTCACAGCCACCTGTGTTTGTGTGGCAGTAGAACTGAAGTCACAAATTGACAGAAGTCCCTGTTCTGCCTTTAACTGAATAAATAGCTGTGTTTGCAGTTGTTTTTAGCTTGAGAAGAACTTAAGCTAAAAACAAGACTCAGCAAGCTTAAGGTTTAACATTAAGGTGCACGCCTTTTTAAATTTCCTTTCAACAAGTGCAAACAGTTCCCTGCGAATTCCCTGCCTTCTCCATTGGGGAAGGCAACCCAACAGAGAATTAAGCTCTGAAGTGTGGAAGCACAGCAAGATGTTTTGGGAAGGCAGTTTCTGATGGTGAGCAAAATACAAGTATCAAATTAAGAACAAAAACTGTCCCCAGTCAGTAGCTTGTATTTGCTCTGCTTTCCCCTCCAAAGCTGATTTTAGTACTCCTGTCAGCCAAATTCCTGTATGGCAGGGCTCTTTTGCATATGATGAAATAATATACTTCCTGTATTTCAAAGTACTAGGGAAATAGCATTTCCCTGAACAGTTTTTTTTTTTTTTTTTTGGAGGTGGGGGGGGAATTAAAAATTGCCTTTTGTTGAGAGCAGCTCTGTAGAACAATATTCTCCTAGATCAGTAGGTTCTTCTGTTGCATGTTCACCTCTTTTTTTTTTTTTTTTTTAAAAAAAACTCACATTTTGATGGCTTTATTCATGAAACACTGTTAAATCCCTGGTGTTTACATCAAAGCACTTCAGCTACTCATCAGCCTGCCAAAGGATGAATCTCACATCTCCAAGTATCCTGTCACTACAACACACTGCTTTACAGTGATCCCAGAGGCCAGTCATCACTTCCATGGAGAAGTCTCTTTAAAGAGCTACTTCAGTAGAAAAAAAGGCAATTTTAAACTCTAAAGGACCGAGAAGAGCTTAAAAAAAAAAAAAAAAAACCTGCTTCTGAACCTGCTTCTGAAATTTTCTTTCATAGTATTTCAAAGGAAAAAAGTAGCTTCTACAAATTGCAGAAACTGATTTCAATCTCTAAGACAGAATCATGTCTGCTAGGGCAAAACAACCACAGAAAAACACATGCTGAGACGCTTACATCTGCTGCAGTACCTACTAAAAAAATAAATGTTAAATCCACTTAAATGCTAGCTCCTACCACAACCCAGCATTACAACCCAGCATTTGCTGATTTAACAGTTTGCAGATAGATTCGCATGTGGGTCAAAGTTGGTCTGATCCAGCATACCATCCAACAATCAATACCTCCTCTTCTGATATTCCAGCAATCCAAAAACTGTATCTGAATGTTATTCACTTCTACGTGCTGCCAGATATGATCCCATTTCACCTAAGCCACTGCTTTTGAGACCAACAGTCCTTTCCTGCAGATAACATGGGTCAGTTGCTTACTAGTTGTGCCAACCTCAGATCAAGACTTGTCCAGACTTCCCTTACTTTCCTGCACCAGTCATAGACAAATCCCTCACCAGAGTACAACTAGATAATGCTGCAAGTTGTTGTCACTACTGCTACCACCTAGATACAAATTTGTTAAGTCCAGTTACACACTATGCCCTGAACTTGCAAACAACCAAGACGAGGTGCTCCTTCCTCAAGGAGAATAGTGAAGGTATTACATGTAACAGACTTAACAGGAATAAACACTAACACGCTAGAAATCTCACAGTCTAAGTGACACCATAACTGTCCTATATGGTGCTTGTCATGTTCAGATATTGAAACATTTGTCACAGGACACTGATGTTGTTCTTTCATTTCACAGGCGGGAAAGCAAGGAAGCATGCAAATTAACCACAGCTGTCCAGTAAGTCGATAGCCAATCGAAGAAGAAATCCTCTTTAAATCCCATTCCCAAGCTCCATCTGAGAGCCCACTGGAAATACAGTTTTGACGGAGCCTCCATCACTTTCTGCGACCTCTAAATTCTAACACTAATAGTAAAGCTAACAACACAGGCCTCTGACCTCTGTTTCCTGCCCTCAGCCAACTATCTGATTCACATATCAAGACAAACAGGGGCATACTTGAGTATATTTTCTCTCTATTGTGCAGAGCTTTGAATTGATTTGGGAGGAATCTTTGCCTCACCAGAAAATTACACGACAGATTAAAGCACCATCACAACTGTGTTTTACTGATATAAGGAAAAAAAATATTAGATCTCAAAAATAACTGAGGATATTCTTTTTTCCAAGCATCACAATTCTTCCATAAGACTCTGTAACTTGTCTATTCTAATAGAATTCCTAAAACCAGCATACGTATATGATTTTCTATTTGCTTGCAACATTGCATGCACAAGGCCACAGAGGATGAGATTACTTTGAAACCAGGTACCTGAATCTTTCTGGAGCCTGCAGATAACAGTCAAGATCAAATCCACATTTCCAAACCACAGTCCTCAATGCAAGAGCTTCAACAAAAGATGATTTTCCAGACAAAAACTCAAAGCCAATCGAGAACAACACATGACAAATCCAAAAGCAAACCTACAACATAAGCTTAAGGTCCATCCAGGAGACAGGACCAGACCTAAAAAAAAAAAAAATGGGACACAGCCATAGTGTGCCTGGGGCAGGGCAGGAGGCTGAGCTGAAATTGAACTCCTGGGCCCATATGTAGGGTGTGTGAGTGTAGGCTCCAGGTGAGGCTGGTCAGGGCCATGAAGAGCCATTAGTACCTACAGAGCCCTGATACTGAATTGAAGGAATTAACATTTGGTAAGATCTGCGTCTTTTTTTTTGGTGGCTTTTCACTGTCTCTGTTTAAGGAGTTTGGTTTAAAGATATGATTTTCTCTTTTTTTCCAGACAGCACACATGCCTAGAGCAGTGGCTACATTGCTAGAGCTACAAAGCATAGCTAGGGCTACCAGGTCTGTCTCCTCTGCCTGCCCTCAAGCTCAAGGTGATCAACATCACCAGCTGCTTGGCTGAGTGGTTTGCCCTGAACAAGAGAGGAATGTGAAACACAAGGCATGTCCCATCATTCATTGTTTGTACCCACCAAAAGAATGAGAAAAATAAGATAATGTTTAAAAGTTAATACCTGAATACTGAATTCAGTGCCATGGGAAAATCATAATCAATGTATGCTGAATTGTGAAGGGAACGAACTGTTCAGCCATTTGTATTACAGCCTGACAGGCTCTGTAAACCCCAATTCCAGACTCGCTGAAATGATCTTTTAGGAACTGTGAGCAATCCTCATATTGAGGGTAAAATTTGACCTTTCAGGATCAGAAATGTTTGATCTAACATCAAAAACTTGCTAAAACTTCAAGGTTTGGAGGGTTGGTTTTTTTTTTTGCTTTACGTGTTAGGTCACATAAGGCCACTGATACATCTTACTCTTGAGATCCATTGTGCTGTATTTCCTGGAAAAGAGTTAAAATACATTACTTCAAGTGTGAAATCACATCTTTTTTTAGAAATGGGAATTGCCACTTCGTTTGGTAGGAGTCAAGCAACAACGATAGGCAGTGAGGACTTCAACATGTCTTCAAATATATTATTTCACAATATAAAGTTAATCATGGCAGACTTCTGATGGCACCAGAGCACCCAAGGAACACCCACAGCAGAAGAGCCCCATCTTCCCTCAGCCCCATTCAGCTCAGCAATAAACTTGTTTCCCTGATTCAGTGATTTCTGAAGAGGTTTAACACCTCCATGCAATCCCAGGCAATCCAATTCCTTCAATTAATTTTTAATCTTCTACCAATTAGATCTTTTTCAATACTTCACCTTTATGGAGCACAGAAGTGTTGTTAGTGACCAACAGCTTGCGTTGCCTGCTATTTTAGTTGTAGAGTTTATTTTAGACTCTTGCCTTGCATTGCCAGGGTTCAGGCCTTAGACCTCCCTACCAGTATTAGGAGACTTAAAGGCAGCAGGAGGGCTGCCTTGGGCATGAGGACCCATGAACCACATCTCAGCTGTGGTCTGCTACTTCTCGTCAGATAAGTAATGTTTCAGGAAAAACGAGCAGAAAGAACAACCAACAGCAGCGCTGGAGAAATGCGGAGATCTGGTCAGCCTGCAAATAGAGGAAGGAACCCTAAAGCACTGCCCTTAAAATGATCAGGGGTGTTGGAACAAGATGATCTCTAAGGTCCCTTCCAATCTGAACCATTCTATGATTCTATGATCAAAACTGCCTTAGACGAGTTTTTCCCTAAACTGCTCCAACACACAAGAAATGGCAATGGCTTCAGGACTTGTTCCTGACATACCTGAGGCTTCTCAGCATTTTCCTCTGCTGTCTCCACAGCCATACCCAGACTCCCTCACGGTTGGTACAAATGCAGCTGAGGGGGAGCTTTCATTCATAGGAGCAGACTGGCACATTTCCATCTGGCTGGTGTTAAACTTCCTGACTTAATCTCTTTAGTCAGATCTACACATGAGATGGGGCTGAAGGATGCCAAGTTTCACTGTAAAAAAAATTACGCCCTGAAGACAAAGGCAGTTGAGATCTTCTGGGAGCACTGGTCCTTTCAAAGTGTACCTTGGAGCTGCTCTGCCATAAATGGGGACAGAAGTAGGGTCCTTGCCTCCTAAAGGTCCCCTTCACACAATGTTTCACACCATCACGTCTGTGCCTTCCTTCCTAAGTGGGCTGAGGAACATTCATGCATGGCCTAGCTTTCTGTGAGTTTTAGCAAATGGCCCCTAAATCAGCCAAATAGAATGAAAACACAAGCAAAAAATACTTATCTGCCCATAAAAACAATGTGGAAAGCTCAAAATCTATTTGCCCTAGCAGAAAAAAAAAAAACCACTAATGTCTCTGTATATCAGGAAGGGGACAGCTTTTTAGAATCTTTCTTTCACTGTATTTGGCTAAAGGCTGCATCAGGTTCAACAGGGAGCTGTCAACCTGGAACATGCAGCCATCTCTGAAAGCAACAAAAAGAACATTGTATCTGTAAGGCAGAAACCTTTGATGGTATGCAAATGTTTCAGATGTTGGATTGAAAAGCATCTGATGGTGATCTGAGAGAGTAAGTTGGAAAGGGAAACAAACTTTGAAGATCTTCCTGAACAGTGCTCAAATCTCCAATCTGTCATCCTTTTCTCTTCAAAATGAGCTCCCTGCAGCAAAATTACATAGATTATGAGACCAGGAAACTGAATTCTTTGTACAGTTAAAGTGATTTCACAGGTGTGCCTCCTGGTGGTTAATGACAAAAAATGATTAATAAATAATTTCATTTGAAAGGGCCAGCTGGGCTTATATTAGGTATCACTTCTGAGAAAACTGCGTGCTTAAAATTTCAATCTCATTTAAATAAAAATTTGCTCAGAAAAATAACGTGGAAAAGAGCAGGCTGTCCATCAGCAAGCCATCCTGCTGCAGCCCCAGACCAGGAGCTCATGTACACCAGTCTGGTGACCTGCTCACCCACCCTGCCTCCTCCATTCACACGGACAGGCTCTCCTCTAAAGGCTGTCCCACAGCTCCTAACTGATACTCTGATCCACAAATAGCATTGATCCTTTATGCTGGTGTCCATGCATTATATGTCGTGGGATGTTATTCCTCATAGCAAGCTTCTAACAATTTACTCTGGTATCACCAGTCACCAGGCCTGTGCTCAAATGATGTCTGAACACATGCATGTCTAAAAGACTTTTAGAGATTGCACTCTAGCTGACCCATGGAGCTAAAACACGGCAGTTTCAGCTCAACAGCCCATTCTTCCTGACTTAGTTTTGCTACACCGTAACTTTCTCATAGTTGCTACACAGTGTGCCTTGCAAGATGCTAACACTTAAGACATGGCTTGCATTTCACACCTCAGGGGCTTGCAACCTGGAACTGGAGGCTGTCCCCTCCCACACGGCTGCAGCCACACTTCATTCTCCTCTTGCAGCTGATTTTCACTAGAACTAACACCACAAAGAGGGTACTGTGGATAATCTTATGTTCCCATAGACACTGGGACCCCCGAGCTGCGCAGTATTGAATGAGTCTCCTGCTAGGGTGCAGCACACTGCACAGATCTTGTCCATAGAAAGGTTACCCCATTTTGATCTTTTGAGCTTGAATAGGATTTTCGAAAAGGAAAAAAATTCCATTCATCAATCCTGCTGTAAAACAACAAGGATGTTCATGTAAGAGCCTGCTGCCCCTCTAAAGAACAGAGCACACCTATGGTGTAACTGCCAGTACCAAGGAGAGCTGGCTGGGAGCTCCATCAATACCATTAGCCAAGTGACTAAGCTAATCCTGCAGCCAGCCCAGCACAACACAGGCTAGAAGGCCAAGTTACACACCCAGCACAGTGCAGCACTGCACAGACTGACCCCAGCTCCCATCACCTACACTCAGATGCTGCCACTGACAGGCAGCAGCATATGTGCTCCACCACACTCACAGCTATTCACACAGTAGTCAGACCTGGGGTGCCAGCACCACACCAAAACAAGGATGTGCAACCTCTGAGAAGACTGACCAGCAAATGAGAAAGCAAGATTGCTTTGGAGAGGCAATCCCAGGCAAAAAACAATAGGCCTTAACACAAAAATTTGGACTAACACAAACAAGGACAGCAATCTCTCACCAGTTAAAGGGATGCTCCTCCAACAAGTAACCAATCTCCAAGAGATGCACTCCTCTCCATGGCTGGCCCTTAAATGAGCCCCGGGCAGCCCCACCCTGGGTCCAGCCCTTCCAGCCATGTGGGGAGCACAGCTGTAAACAATTTGCCTGTGCAACTCAGGCCAGCCACAGCCCTTCACCAGGTGCTCAATCACAGGTTCAGGCTGTGATGAACCCTTTCCCTACAATCCACCTCTTCACAGCATGAATGGTGATTGAGCCCAGGTGGAGACAGGTTGATGCATCCCCAGTTGTACCATTCAGAATTATAAATATGGAGAAATTACAATAGGCTGTGTTTTTCCAGCCACAAAGGTACCGTGTAAAAAATCAAAAACCTGCACCCCCGGCTGCAAAGGTAATGTGTAAAGGAAAGAAAAAAAAAAAAAAAGCATTCCCAGCCAGTAATGCCAGTTATGCCCAGTAATGCATAACAGAAAGGTCTGTGTATAATGTGGGTCTTGTTGCAGCTCCTTGTTGGTTCAGTGGATACTTTTCAAGGTATATTCCATTTAGAAAGTCCATTTCCTTCACAAAGTCCATAGCAAGGTGTCATCAAAGAGCTGGATCTGGCAGCAACTCTTCAATGACGTTTAGCAATGACAAAATTCACTGTCTGTAATCAGTTCATTTGATGCTATTCTTGTCGGCTGTTTCATGGGCCACAGACCTCAGGGGGAATAGTTTAACTGGTACCAAAATAGACAAATCTGCCCTCCATGGTAGGATACATGCAACACTACAATCTTGGGTTAAAATTTCTGCCTGAACAGGGGTATGTCCAGGTTGTCTATACCACACCCTTTCACCGGAGATTGTGTTACTATGTCAGGTACCAAAGGGGAGACTCTCATTTGCCAAAGTGATATAATTAACGTACCTTTTATAATAAAAATTGGAGTTTGCACTGTGATTTCTGTGGGCCATGTACCTATTACCTGGAGGTTACTGATTCTCCTTCTTCTAATAACTTCACCCAAGGTGCAAGTAGGCTGCACCATCTCGGTCCTACCTGCACCTCCCAAGGCCACTTTATCTTGTGGGTACCTGGCTCAAGGTCTACAGGGGCAGGGAGCAGTAGATTATTCACAGTCCCAGTTTGGGGTTTTAAGTTTTTATCACTACCCTTAATTTGAATCCGGAATGGGGAAGACAAGTAGTCTGTAATATACATAAAGCGCTGGGTCTGCCATCCCTTGGTCTTTCATTCAGGTCTCTGAGTGTTTCGTGCAGCCGCTTGGTCCACCCTGCAAGGACTGGGAGTCAGTCTTCAGAGTGGCCTTTAGAATTCCATTGTATTGTTCTATTAGGCCTGCTCCCATTGGATTTCACGGTAGGTGGAATCACCACTCGATATTGTTTTCTTTGGCCCACTTTTGCACAGTTGCACCCATAAAGTGTGTACTCGGGCTACTTTCAATGACCTGCTGGGTCCCATATGCCACCATCAATTTAGTCAGTCCCTTTATGGTGTATTCTTAATTCGTGCATGGCACTGCATCAATCCACTTGCCGTGTCATCGAATCATAGAAACACTAGGTTGGAAAGGACCAACAAAATCATCTGGTCCAACCATTCTCCTAACCCCAATACTTCCCACTAAACTACTAAACCATACCCTGTAGCACCTCATCCAGACATTTCTTGAACACCACCAGGGACGGTGACTCCAACACTTCCCCGGGCAGGCTGTTCCAGTGCCTGACCACTCTTTCAGATAAGGTTTTTTTCCTTATATCTAACCTGAATCTCCCCTGGTGCAACTTGTGGCCATTGACATGTGTTGACACATATTCAAGGCATACCTTGTCCCTTCAGACCTGGGCAAACAGCCTATGTAGTCAGTCAATCTGCCACTTTTGCAAGGGATTATGTCTCCTTGCAAGGTGGGCTGGTGGTCTCCAGCAAAGGCTGCAGTCACATTCTTGCACAGGCTCTGCATTCTTGACAAGCCTGTACAACACTTGACACACAGATGCACAGGCCCCAAGCTTTAACAACTGCCCACACTCCTTTTTGTCCCGCGTGCCACAACATCTTGAGTAAACAGTGTGCCATGTTTTCAGCTGGTGAATCTTCTAGCAGCTGAATCCTAGCTAGTGTGTCAGCCTCATCATTTCCAGGTGATGGCATGGGCTGATGTCTGCATATGTCATAGGCGTATACTGTTCTATGCCTGATCACATTCCATATATTGAGCCACATGTCTCGGCCCCAGATGGGTCAGGCATGGATAGTCTGGTCTTGAGCAACCCACCGAGAGATCCAGAGCGTGAGCACTTGTTAGACTGCCCGGCTATCTGTGCAGATATCAACGCACTGCCACCTGGCAATTGGGTTATGACCATCCACACTGCTCGTAATTCAGCCCACTGGTTACTTTGTCCATTCCCTTCTTCAAACCACATTGTCTCAGTTGAGGGATGGCATGCAGCCACATACCATTTACTTGGATTTCCTCTGTTTGACCTGTCGGCATACCATGCATCTTCTGGGATGGGACATTTTCCCTCTTCGACTGGAGTTTCTGTAGGTGGCGAAACTAAGACCTCTTCAGGTGCTTCACAGTGATAAGTTACCGGGTCTAAGATTTTCCATGGTTCTTGTTTTAATGGAGAAGAGCACAAGCGGCCATGCTGACGCAAGTAGGCTACCCATTGTGCAACAGTTTGTGCTTGGGCTACCCCAGTTCCAGGGACATTCGCCAAATCTTTTGACCCAGCCCTGGATAGACAAAGTGGTCTCTATTATCACCTCTGCTGTCTGAGTGATAGCTTTCACTGCCTGTAATGCAACCTACATGGCCAATAGTCGCTTTTCAATTATACTATATCTTTCCTCTGCTCCATGCCACAGCTGAGACCAAAAGCCATCTGGGGTTCAGAAAGACTCTTGGCATTGCTACAATCCCCAACCAAATCCTTCCAGAGTTACACGTCCATCGAATTCGGCAGGGAGAGTGGGATCAAAAATGCCATGAGCCTGTGCCTGTTCCATAGCTGCCTTTGCTTGCTGGAAGGCATCTTGTTCTAACTGACCCCAATCCCACAACTGGCCCTTCTTAGTTAAGCAGTACAATGGTCTCAGAACTTGTGCAAGGTGAGGTATGAAGGTTCTCAATCACAGGTTCAGGCCATGACCTAATATGTCCCCTACAGGGATGCATTTGCCTCATTTCTAGCTAGTTTGGGAAAAAAAGATGTACCTTTTCTCTCTCAGTACAATAGCTTCAACGGTGCTGCTCTCAGACTTCAAAAATACTATGAGAAGGCGGCTGATTTGACCCTGCAGTTGTGACACCACACTGAAAAACCGTAAAACCTTTCCAAGTCAAAAATAAGGTGTGATAGCAGCTTTTTATGAGTCATTGTGACACCAGGATTGTGGTTTCATGCTCTGAGTAGCTTCAAATGAAACAGCCATTAGGCATTATTCTGTTAAGTCCAAACTCATTTCAAGAGTGTGCAGAAATAATCAGCATAGGTTAACTACTGCAAGGCTTTCACAGTACGTTAATCTCTTACTCAGATTGACACTGAACTCTTGTCAGCCCTTTAAATCCCAAATAATTTCCATTGAACATAACCTTCTTGAAAATACCAGTATGACAGTAACACACTCTTAGTAAAATCCTTAAACTGAGTATGTGGTTGGAACACTGTGCAAAGTTACACTGACAGTGGTAACCCATATGTGCTGGTATCTTTCGTTCATTTCTCTAGAATATCACCAGGATGTCTGATGCTATTGTTCTATTGAGTTCCTGTCACATTTCACCAACTGATTTGTATTAGCAATCTGTAAAATTCCAGTTACGCTTCATGCAAAGCTTATGTAAGCCCCCTAGGATTAATTATGTCGCTCTGAGTCCAATTTATTTAGCAATTAAGAAAATTTAGACAATAGGTGGAACATTTGCTGTTTTGAAATAAAAGGCCAGAGTCCTTAGCTCTGTTACCAGACTTAATAATAGTTTTAGAAATTCATTATTTGAAAGTCCCTAAACACAGACTTTGCATTGCAATCTTTTTTGCATAATTTAGCCCGCAAATATTTTCCATGTTCAAACTGTGAGGATATTAATGAAAGCAAACAAGCCCAGGAATGTAAGTTGTTTACACGATAGTTTACAGAATCAACTTTTTTTTCTCAGATTGAATTTGTCAAACTGATAATACCAGTCTCAGGAAATGTGCTGCTAAAATGTTGCAACTCCATTGGGGAAGTTGCTAGGAAGGAGAAATCTACTCTTACACAGAAATCCAACAGCAGACTTACATGCACTCTACAAAACAATGGGGACTTTGAAAAACAGTGTAATAAAGTGTAAGCATGCAATAAATGAATGTCATCATATATGGGCTGTGAGGAAGAAACGCTCTCAGGCACAGCAAAGCCTCCTTGTGCTGTCTTCTCTTCCTAGGAGGAGACCCGCTGGCTGCACAGCTCCTGGGCTGGGCAGTGCTGGGATGACGAAATTCCAGCTGTGCAGACAGCTGCCTGGCCCACATTGCAGCCTGGCTGCCTCAGGGAGCTGCTCTTTGAGTACATTTACACCAGAGACGATGGTTTTTGGAAAGCGGCTTTCAAGAGTTCTTGCACTGTGTTTGCAGCTGGGAAATCATCCAGCACACACACTGCGGCTTTAGAGTCCCTCCACTACCACCTCGGCCTTTGCTGCAGCAGGATGGGTTACCAGGCCAATTATTGATTGGCCCAACTTTTAACCATCAGCCTACCTGTGTAGCTTTAAAGGCAGACCTTAGAACCTCAGTTCCACTGTCTATTCAACAATTTCAACTACAAAGCACCGCCTTGCACAGTGCACACCAATTGCCTCATTTCACAGTATTACCAGGATCTTCTAAGAAACAGCCTGACGCATACAGCACAAATATCTGACCATGGTGGATGAACAACTGTACAGAGGCTACGCACCAAGCATGAAGTGCAGGTCTGGAGGGGCTGCAGTTATCGGGGCTCCAAAGACAGCCTGCCTTGACTCAAGAGGGATAGACTGTTCTACAGCAGCTGAGGTTCCAGCCTAAAGGAATATAAATATTTAGATATCATGTTATTTGATTAACTCACTAGAAAACTTACTGTGAGACAGCTGAACAAAGTCTTAAAGAGAACACTCATGTTCCTAATGTAAAGCTCACAAGAGCTCCTTTTAGTGCATGAACTTTTCTTATGGGATATTTATGGTTTATGCAGCCCATTTTAGGGATGTTTTAGACCTGCTTCTGATATACAAGGCCTACTTTGTTTCTCCTTCTTTTTTTTTTTTTTTTTTTTTTTTTTTTTTTTTTTTTTTTGTGATAGAATTCAACAAGTAGACCGTAGGGCTGCTCTGAAAGTAACGTCTCTTATTTTATTCTGTTGCCCCACGACGTCAGAGGCGGATGTTGGTGGGATGGCAGCAGAAGTTGAACCTTCCCACCCATATTCCATTGCATTTTGTTGCCGTGTGACAGATGGCAGCAGAGGGGCACTCTGACCGAATGGCATCTGACATGGCAGCGTGTATGAAGCAAAGGGGTGGAAGTGAATTCCTCCATGTGGAAAAAACCATTGACGTTCACTAGTGCTTGCTGAATGTTTCTGGAGCCCAAACAGAGGATATGAGCACACTGAGGCAGTGGTGGTGCATTTCAGCAGTGGCGATAGTGACAGTGGTCATCTCCGCTGGTGCAGATTTTTAAGAGAGTAGCATGCAGGCTCTTATCCATCACTGGCAAAAATGCAGAGTTAACAGGGGTGACTACATTGAAAAAAGAGTGTTTTGTAGCTGAGAATTTGCTCTATCAAATAGTGCTATTGTGCTCTTTGCACCTGTTATAGCTTCCATGGAAATACATAGGAGGCACTAATTTTGGAGTGACCTATATAATTTCCTCACTGTTCATTCTGTTAGACCCTTTCAGTATAGTCAACACATTCAAATGGCTTTTCACCCACCACACCAACTGCTAAAATAAAACCAAATTGATGTGAAACTCTTAATGATGAGTGCTGGCTCCAAACAGCGCACGCTCTCCGGCCTGCCATGTTTTCTGCAAGAAATGTCACATTACTGGCTCTTTTATCCCAGACACATTTCACATTTGTAGGCATTTAACAGATTGCTTTCTTTAGTTCATTCTTTCAGAGACAAGTACTCACTAGCTCACAAAAGATGATTCTTGTGTGAACTATAGATCAAATTTCGGGTTCTCTGCAGCCCAACACTCTTCCTGACTTTCTACAGCCTCCTACAGTCTCATCAACTATGTCCCAACTACACACCTTGAAAAATGTCAGCTACTGTCACAGGCCCAGAAGGGGACAGGAGATCTGCAGTGCATTTCCTTTTCTTTTGGAGAACTGGGAAGCAAGAGGACTGCTCCCTTGGGTGCAAGCACTTCAGAGCAACAAGGAGGCAGCATTAGCAAAGGACACTGAGCCCTTAAGGATTTGCTGCCACTTTTCTACTCTGACTAATTCCCTTAGAGGGCAAGGGAAGCTGCCACAGGTCCTCTGATTTATGGCTGTGCAATGTTCGACCCTCCCTTCTGCAGAAGCTGCCACAGCAGCAGCCTTCAGGACAATAGCTGGGGAGAGATCCACAGAGAAAGGTCCCTGGAAAAGTAGTTCGCTCTTTTTCCTTCCATGCCTCTCCACTAGGAGCTTTGTATTCTGCTTGTTTCACATCAGGTATAGGTAGCTGCCACCCAGTGCAGACAAAACTCAAAAAGCAAGCATGGGCTGGGGTTTTGTGCTTTCCATGCTCTGGTTTGATAACAAAGACACTCTGCTGTTCACTGCATTCAGAGGGCATAAAGAAGGGGAATAAAGGCGGGGGACCTGTGCTGTATTGTCGCTGCATTGCACTGCCTCTTTAAAATTAGAAATGCATGGACAGCTTCAAGGTGCCTCCCACTGAGAAAAGGCTTTAGATGCATGCACAGAGAAAGCGGAGCTGTCCTCCCCGAGCTACAGGGCAGACCTGCTTGGGAGAGAAATGATCATTCAGCAAAGTCCTTTGGCTGCTTTTGCAGCAATCCCTTCTCTGCTTCAGTGACAGCGGCATATTTGCACAGGAGAAAGCAGGAGGCTATACCCAGAGTCCCAGAGACCTCGGAGAAGACGAGAGCAACTGCAGGTAGCTAGTCACCCGACAGCGTTATGTCAGTTCGTGCATGGCTGTTTTTATTTATTTTAATGATTTTTCCTGGTATTTTGCAGAGGAATTTGTCTGAAATAGATATTGCTCCTTGCTTTGACCAATATACGGATTTTGTGTCCAAGTAATTGCTTAGCACCTCTGTTACGCGATGGTTCACGTTTCCAGTCAGTTTGGGGATGTCTTATAAAGCACTTAACTATCTGAACTGTCCTTTAGTTTCAGGCTTTGGCTTTCTGTTATTCTGTTGTTCTGCAACTTTCTGTTTGAAAAGCAATGTGGAGACAGAAGTTGTACAGAAGAGTTTCTCTCAAATTCGTTAAGTACTGGTACAACAGGGGCTGAGGGTGGCTCTAGGGAAGGAAGGAGAACAACAGCTCCCCTGTGCACCATCCTTTGCAGCCACAATGGGCATTGCTCGGTAGCATTTCTGACCTGAAGACCTACTGCTGTAGGTAAAAAAAGCAGCAATCCTCCCCAGTTCTCTCCTGGGATGGGCTGAGACTGTCCCAGCATCTGGGAGTCTGGTGTGAGGACTCTCAGGCACAGCGTGTGAGCGTGCAAGAATGCAATCCTCCCAGCAGATTGATAAAAAGTAAAGGCAAAATTAGGGAGTAGCTATTTTCTTCAGTGTGGAAAAAAAATCTGTTTTTAATGTTTGGTACAACTCGCAGTACAGAGGGGGAAGGTTGCTCCTCCCTCTCTTCAAAAATTCAAGGCACTTTTGTCTTGCTGAAGGAGGATTTTCCCTGTCACCTCAAGAACCTGTTTGTGGAAGCACTCTCCCTGTGAACAGCAGATTTGCCTTCACAGCAAAGCCGTGCAAGCAGGTTCATGGGACAAACTCTCGTCCACGCAAATTGGCAGGACTCCACTGGCTTGAGAGAAGCAACGATAGATTGTGCTGGCTGAAAATCTGGTCTCCCCCTACTCACTGAATGGTTGCCAAGAAAGAAAGTGCTGGCTTCGCTTTTTTCTTGGGTCCTGGCAACTCTTACTTAATTAATAAATGTATTTATAAGCCAGGACATCAGTTCTCTTTTTTTCCCCCCCTCATCTATGTCATTGCTCTGACTGACACATTAGCATAAAGCAAAAACCTTGCCCCAGAGAGCCATCAGATACTTCTCAGAAAACTAAGGCATCATCTCCTCTTAGTTCTTTCACCTTGCACAGGGCTGAAAGCACTGTGGGCTTGAAGGCTGGCAGAAACTTGAAGTGGATTGTACGCTCTTCCTATACTGTCATTTTGCTCTGTGCTAAAAACAAAATTGAATCTTTGGTAAATAAAACTGCCGGGTCTAACAACCAGTGTATTATGCAACTCTAGGTATTTTACGATAACTGAAGCATCCTTTCACAGAGTGTTTCCTCCTGCTGTGCACTGCCAGCCATAGAGCTGCGGGGCAATCAGGTGGATATTGCTTCCCCTCAAGAATAGTAGTTTTTGCTGTAATTTCCTCTCAGGAAATGTCTTCCTCTTTTTGTTCCCACAGAAGGAGATAAATGATGCTGTTGCTCTATCGTCTCATGGGGACAAAGACAAGGTGACCCACTGCTCAGAAGGAAACTTTGGATGAGGTCTCCTGCCTGCCGCTGTTGTGCCCTGACACCCTGGGTAATTCTAACACAAAACCAAGGGCCAGCCAAGCCACATGTGTCAAAAGAAGACAGACATGGCCACAGAGCAAAACAAACCTAACCCAAACACTACCGTCAACCTCAACTTTGCTGCAATCTACAATCTCCACAATGGGGATTTAACCTCCTTGCAAAATTTCTCCTTCCCTTTCAATTTCAGTTACAGCGATTATGACCTGCCACTGGACAGTGAAGATGATGTGACCAAAACACGCACTTTCTTTGCAGCCAAGATCGTGATCGGGGTGGCTCTTGTTGGAATCATGCTGGTCTGCGGCATCGGCAACTTCATCTTCATTGCTGCCCTTGCCCGCTACAAGAAGCTGCGAAACCTCACCAACCTGCTGATTGCCAACCTGGCCATCTCTGACTTCATCGTTGCCATCGTGTGCTGCCCCTTTGAGATGGACTACTACGTGGTCCGGCAGCTGTCCTGGGAGCACGGCCATGTCCTCTGTGCCTCAGTCAACTACCTACGGACCGTCTCTCTCTATGTTTCTACCAATTCTCTCCTGGCTATAGCTGTTGATAGGTAAGTGGGGTGTTACAACTGCACACGGAGATGGCCAGAGCTTCTGATATTGCCTGTCCAGATTTTCAGGTTTTTAACAGGCTCGGCTGCTCTGTACAATGGGCTGACATCAAGGTAGGTACTACACAGACCTGGGTATCTTGCTTTATAACTTAATCACATGAGGTCACGAGATCATCCCAGAGAAAACTCAGTGGAAATTTCTTGACTGAATTTTTCAAGTGAAAAGAATGTTCATTTAAAGCTTTTTTTTCCATAAAAATATGTCTAACTTAATGGTGGGAGGGGATTTAAGAAAGAGAAGAAAAATAAATCAGAAACAGTCAACAGTTCAGAAAGGAAGGTGTTCAATAGCACTACCTAATCCCGATGCAAAGTATGCATCTCTAAGGAACCCTTACTACTGAGTTACAGAGCTTTTCCATCTGTCCCACCTTTTCTATAAAATGTGAAGTAAATATTCTTCAGAGAGAGAAATAATTGACTGGTAACTACAGAATTTAACAGGTGAATTTCCTGATAGGGTTATTGCCTCACAGGATGTGCCTTTGCCTTTCTCCCTTCTAAGGTATTTTCCCTAGTTCTTGTTTTGGTGTGAAAGAGAATAAAAGGTAAGACTTCTATCTGCCTTGCAAAACAGGGTTGTTATTCTCTGTCATGCCCTACTGAGCAAACCCAACAATCACTAAATTAAGCATTTAATAGCACTGAGGTCTTAGCTGGATACTCCAACCCATGAGTGGATGCTCAGAGTATGGTCAGTGCTCTCCCCCATTGAAATACTCTGCTCTCTCTTTACGCGTCTCTCTGAGGAAGGCACAGCATCAAGCCAGGAAATACAAATGTCATTTACAGAATGCATGAAATAGTCATGCCTGCAGTGTCCAGGAAATGATAAAACGCTACATCAGTGCAGCCTAGCAGAGGTTATCTTACAGCCTTCATAATGGTCTGAGCAGAACACGCTGCTACACTACCTGCTTTATGCTGTAGTCCTGAGACATTTCTCTGCTTGCCTCTCACTCCAGGAATTTTAACAAGTCATTTAACTATATTCTTTCTTACAGCTCCTGTTTTCTTAGCCTTGTGCACTGTGGATTCTGACTGACCCAAGCAGTGACAATCAGCTTCACGCTGACCTAACTCCAACACAACTGACTCACAGAAAGCCCCAGACCCACACAGTAAACTGTTTACAGAAAGACCTCCACAACTCATCTTTTGTATATGAGTATAATACAGATTTCTGTATAGCCTCTGCACATATACATTGTATGATCTCTTTCAAGAACTTTTTACCATTCATTGTAATAGCACTTCCAACACCTTTTTTTTTTTTTTGGTAAGATTTCTGTCATGCTGTTTTATATTCTAACTTTAGGTTTTGGCACCTGATCCAAAAGGCACCTCAGGATCAGTTTAACCTTGCTGATGGTTGTATAGATGTGGCTTGTGCACAGCTTTTATTGAAGTCAACACAAAATCTGCGGACAGACTCTACGGAAGTTCAGAGATGTTTTGCCTGGTCCAGGGAAAAGGACAAAATGATCCTATGAAACAAATCCTCAAGCAGCCTCTGGCAAAATAACTTTTGCATAGTCCTTGGGACTCAAACTTATGTTTCTAGGCACCGTCATGTACACATCACCATTTGCTATTACTTGTATTTCTCAACTTCTGAAATATTTTTTTTAAAAAAGCCTGCATCCCAGGCTGATGAAGTAATACAGGTCACCGAGCCCTGACGCTTGATAGGAAGTAAGATTTCTAGCACATCTCCCCACACATCTTTAAAAACAACGCTGGAAATGACAAATCACTGAAGTTCTTTGTAAGAACACATTGTTTTGGTTTCAGTGCTTGTTATTGTGATCTTTAGAATTGGTAAATGGAGAAAAAGCCGATTTATTTCACAGCTATGTTGGTTGTGCCATGTGGGCATTTGACTTTGGTCTCTAAAATGGAATGGGCCACTAATGAAACTCTTCACATATTTAGGTTATTTTAAAAGGCTCACCTGTGTAGGTAATCCTGTGTAGGTAATCCTGCCCTATAGGACTTCTCTCAAGTCTGGCTCTTTAATATTCCTGCATGTCTATTTGCAGAAAACACGTAGAAATTTCACATACCTAAAAAACAATGCAGTGTTAGAGGAGAAGATCTGAATACAGAGATTGTGCTAAGAGCCCAACGTCCATGCTGTAAATATTCAGGGGAGGGGCAAGTTAGCTGTAGCCGAGTCCTGGACTGAACGCTCAGGGGCATTTAGTGTATTTTAAGCACTCTTGTGGATCACATCTTCCAGGACAGTTCTATCTAAACCCAGTTTGTGCATTCCAGCATCACTCCATAGTGACAGTCAAAATGTGGTAAGCAATGGCAGCCAGGAAACCCACCACAAAAGCTCCCTCTAATGCAGAGATTTATCCCAGCCAGCCAGATGTTCAGCTGAGCTATATGCATTCCTATGGCTACATACACACTATCCCACAACCTTCTTTCCACAGGATCCAATCTAAAAAATATTCATTTATCATCTCCACAATGAAGACGAATAATTTTCTGCCCCTTGACATCTAGCTTGTGGTATTGAAAGCAATGAACAATTTCTCTGCTTCCAAGATCTGGCCTGTGAAAAGCCCTACTGACTCCCCATTTTATTTTAGAATGAGTACACCCTGTGGATGCTGTGTGTAGGATACATAAAGACAGAAAAACCTCTGAATGAATGAGAAATGCCACTGTTTCAGCCAGTCCTTTGTGTCAAATACAATTGCACTGGGAGCTCTGGAGTTTCTCTGATAAACATTTCCTCTCAGCAGAAGTATTCTAATCTGTCTGGGATAAAGGCTACTCTAACTTAAGCTCTTCTTACATCTGCAGCTTCTTAAAAATGTAACCCTCCGCTCTCCAACCAAACATTAAAAACAAACAAACAAACAGAGTGAGTACCTTTTGGTCCTAGCCCCTTTTTAACTGAATCGGGGGCACCTGATTGGTCTTGCAGGCAACGTACTTTCACTTCTCTATATTTCTTTTTGAACCACTGTAAAGCTGCATGGAACACAGTCATAAGGAGCGCAGACACCTAACTCCACTTGTTCAGGGTGGCATATTACTTAACACAGCATATTTAAGATTAGCAACAGTCATTTCCAGCAGCCTAAACAAAAATTTTCATGAGCAAATGGACACCTGCCCTTTGCTGGTGGCTGGAAAACATGCTCAGCTGTAACTGTTACTAGCATCAGCTTCAACATTTTTCAACCCATGGATTAACAAAACAAATAATGAAAACACCATCATGTGTGTTTTTTTTTTGTTTGTTTGTTTTTTAAAAAAAGGCCTATTCCAATTGTTCTCTACATAGGCAAAATGTTCTCCTCTTTTTACACATTTGTCCTTTTACCTGCACCTGACCAGGTGTATGTTAATGCATATTTTAAACCCTCGTCTGTACACATGCTACCCAAAGTACTTCCAGATTCTGTATCATGGCACATCCTGGATACATCATCATCTTCGAAACGTGTTAGATCCTGCAAACATATTTGTCAGTAACAGGAATATTCCCTCTCTTTCTCCCAGTCTATCCACAACTCTCGAGCATGTGATCCCCGTTAAAAAAGGAAAGGTTTGTGATACAAAACATCTTTTTCCATTTGATTTTGTTAGCAGGTGGGAGTTTAAGAAGGAGTTCCTAAAACCATATGCACTCAGGTTTTCAGATTGCCAAGTACCTATGTCTTAATAAACCCCCCAGCCACTCGCTCCAGAACTTCTGTCCCAGTTTAGGATCTCAGTTTGAGACCGCTACTTTGGGCAAATTTGTTCTTAACTCCTTACAGATGAACCTCAAACAATCACAGCAATTTCCTCCTGCCTGATTCTGTCCCCCTGTATTCTGCACTGTGCTCTGATTAACACTGTTTTCAGACTTCATTTTGAATGTCTTTGTCTGTTCCAGGTACCTGGCCATTGTTCACCCTCTGAAACCACGCATGAATTATCAAATAGCAGTCATCCTCATCGCCTTGGTCTGGATCGTCTCCATACTTGTAGCCATCCCATCTGCATACTTTGCTACTGAAACCGTATTATTTATAGTAAAAAACCAGGAGAAAATTTTCTGTGGTCAAATCTGGCCAGTTGACCAGCAGATGTACTACAAATCCTACTTCCTATTCATCTTTGGCATTGAATTTGTTGCACCTGTGATTACGATGACCTTGTGTTATGCCAGGATCTCTCGAGAGCTTTGGTTTAAAACTGTACCAGGATTTCAGACAGAACAGATCAGAAAGAGGCTTCGGTGCAGAAGAAAAACTGTAATGGTACTGATGTGCATCTTGACTGCCTATGTTCTCTGCTGGGCACCTTTCTATGGCTTCACCATTGTCCGTGACTTTTTCCCCACCATCTTTGTGAAAGAGAAGCACTATCTTACTGCTTTTTACATAGTTGAATGCATTGCTATGAGTAACAGCATGATAAATACAATGTGTTTTGTGACTGTGAAAAATAACACCATGAAGTACTTCAAGAAGATCATGTTGCTCAGATGGAGATCAACATACAATGGAAGTAAATCCAGCACCGACTTAGACCTCAGAACAAATGCAATGCCAGTCACAGAGGAGGTGGACTGCATAAAACTGAAGTAAGTTTTAGGCAGTTCTAATCTCACCCATTTTGGAGGGGAGCAGGAGAGAGTAAATTATACCACCCCAGAAGCTTCTCTCATCTGTGCAAACACCCACCACTGGTGAGAGGCCTGAAGCAGCAGCATACTATGGATTTCCACTAGAATCCTTCTACTGGACTGCTGTATGATCTTGTAATTCAGACTGATGCGGTGCGCCAGTTTATGCACCTGTAAATCTGGGACGTAGACACTCATTTCAGAGCCATTTAAAACTGATGGAGAACAAGAAAGTCTACGAATGCATTAAAGCATCTTACAAAGAATAGCTGACTGCTGCTCCTAGCCACGATGTCTCTTCGCTTCTTCTTAACAGAAGTCTTTTACTCTCTTTGAGCTTATCATACGTACCTTTAAGCTGCTTGGTGTCCTTTTCCTTTTGTTCACTAACCGGCAAGATAGGGAGGATGTCAAAAAAGCCAATATTTCTTCACACCACTTGTTACCTTCTCAGTTGACTTCTCATGAAGCTCCTTGAAGCCTATCAAGCTCTAGCTTCTGTCGTCCCATGTGCAGGCACATTCTCCACAAACCCTACAAAGCTCAATATTGCTTCTCAGTCTAGTAAAAACCCAAAGTCTCTTCACGTGATATCTGGCTTAAGAATATGTTATCAGCCTTCCACCCTGTACTTTTCTGTAGAGTGTTACTCTGCCTACTAAGTATTTGGAAACAGCCCAGCTACATATTTTAAGAGGGATGGTTCCCTTCTCTCACTTCCAGGCACCCTATGGCCAGCTTATGCTGCCTCAAGTCACCGAGCACTTAATGGAATCACAGTCTCAATCACAAAACTGTGGAGGTGCTGAACAATGTCTCCAGACTGTCTGGGGCACCCTCCATTTGAGCAGGTTGCCCAGGATTGTGTCCCATTGAGCTTTAACTGACTCCAACAATGGAGACTCCAGAGCCTCTCTTGGCAACTTCTGTCAGTGTTGAACAGCTCTCATAGTAAAAAAGTGTTTCATTTTGCTCTGATGGAATTTCATACGTTTCAATCTGTGCTCACAGGACTTGTCCTGTTTTTCAGTGAGACACATCCAAAAGAACAAGTTGCTGCGAAAAAGTCCACCCTGCTGAACCACATCCAGACATCTTATCAGGTCTGTGTACATCTTCAAAATCGAGTACAAGCAGGGCCAAAACAACAAAGATTTTGAGATGATCTGTCCTGCAAGCAATGGAGACAGACTTTGCCTTCTTCAAGCTTGTCACTGCTTGAGTTCAATAGTTCATTGTCTGGTAAAGATGAAGCAACAGCGCAGGATGAATTCAGCATTGCTTCCCACAATGCCATTTTCACTATTCTCATTTCGTGCAACTCCACAGTGAGTGTTTCTTGCCTGATAATTGTGATAAAACAGGTGACAATAGCACACATAAAATGCCATGGACTCTGCATACTGAGATCAAGCCTTTTCTATTGTGACAACAAATGCTTCCTGTTTTGAAGTATGTGGCAGCACCTACTTTTGGAGTAAATGGCTTTTGTAAATAATTTGTTTACTTGTGAATATTAAGTGAGAAGCAAATCCTGCTAATAAAATAGTGAACACAGAAGCAATACACATTCTGAATTATTTTTTCTATTTTTCCCCTTAGCCATTATTTTTCTACTCAAGCGATTAACATGAATTATCCAATGTCTGTTGAAGAAAAACTGATAGGCTGACCAATTAATTTTAATGGCACAAGGATATTCAAATCCATTAACATGCTCAAATCCTCTTGTCATTAGCTACTCTTAAAAAAACGTGTTGGAGAGAGGCAAAACCATTACTGAAATCATTCTTTTAAATGACACGTTTAGGGAAATAGGGAACAGTACTAAATCCACTGTTTTCCCACTCTGCCAAAGAAATATCAAAGACCAGAGACCTGCAGTATTACATCATCAAGAGCCTTAATCTTGAAAATTCTCTGGACATCTCACATTTCCTCCTGAAACTACCTGCTCAGATTTATCTTCTGAAACCTGTAGTAGCCAGTGGGGATTACCTAGAAATACTCTCTGCTACTAGAGTGTCCTGGTATTCCTCCCACCTATTTTTCCTAAACTCTTCTTGGTGAAACAGAGTCAAGCAACAAACAGTCTTCCGCAACTGGGAATTCACTGCAGGCTGAGTTACTGAGAAATAAATAAACGCACAACGTCCACTGTAGAATATAATGCTAAGCAAAAATTAGAGGAAAAAAATTGCTTTAAAATTTTGGAAATCACTTTGAGTGCTCTGTTTCCCAAAAGGAGGAAATTCCATGAATTCCAAAGGGAATCTTTCTCAAAAGCATCCTCCGAGGCCATGTGTACTCCTCCTGGGCTGCACTGGAAAAATGGTCCTTCATGAGTGTTCAGCAGTGACACCTCGAGGTCACACAGGAATTGATTCCTCAAGGGTCAAACAAGAATAACTCCACACACACGGCAATAATTTTTCCAAGGACAGCACTCATAACTTCTCCAGTACAAAAGGCCGTGATTCCTCTAGGGCAAGCAGGAATAATCCGCTTGAGCACACAAAACTAAAATTACTCCAGGGTGCACAGCAGTAACTCCTCCAGTGCTGCCTGGCAATAACTCTTCAACAGCAGTGAAAGAATAGACTCTGTAGCCATATGGCAATAAACCCTCCAGTACTGCGCTTGGATAGTCCCCTCCAGAACCTGAATTTCATTTTCCTGACAAACCCATGACCCAATAAGGCAGCATTTTCATTAAAAGTAAGTTGTTCATTCACATCTAGGAGCCAAGAGCAGCAAGCTCAAGCCATGTATGAGGGCAGAAACACCATGAAGCTTTTGTCCACATACAATCCATTTAGGCTAGGGAGTGACATGGTCTGGCCCTCTCCATTTGCCATGGATGGCCTGCCACACGTAACTGCGCTTAAAAATAGGCCTTGAAAGAATCTTGAAATTGCTTAAAGTCCCTGTTGGTGCAGAAGCACACACAAAGGGGACAAGTGCTGACCCCTATGGCTCTCTGGGCATAGAGGAAGGCAGATCACAGTCCAAGCAGAACACCCAAGAGAATAGGCCACAGCCCATGTTCCCTCGACTACAGTAACTTTTGTGGGGAGGAAAAAAAAAGTTTTTATTGTACCTGCACCACTCCCTAGGTAGTGCAGCTGCCTATATACTGGTGCGCCAGAGCTCCCTTGCTTCCCTGCCAGGCTGGGGCTACCCTGTTGGCTCCTGCCCTTTCCTGGAGAAACATTTTCTCACTTGCACTCAATGGTAAACTTCAGTGAGAGAACCAAAAATGGACTGCACCCTTCTGGAGCTCTGCCTGCATGAGTCTTACTTAAACAGAAAAGCATAACGTGGGAAGAAAGCAGCATGTGCCATGCAGGAGAAGCAGCCCATTCCAGTACAAGCTCTCATCCACTGGAAGGCAGCAAAAGCACTGAGAAAAAGCAAGTATTTCAATAAAGCAAGAGCAGGAAAAGAAACTACAACCACTGCTCCTACACCAAAGAAGTACGGCCTTGAAAGATGCCACGCTGGCGTGGGTTGCAATAGTGAAGGCATTAAATTTCCTTAAGAATCGACCCTTTCAGGAGCTCAGCTGTAACGCTGCTCCCACTACTTTCAGCACGACAGCCATTCCTGTGGCAAGAGCACCCTCCAGCTGCCAGCTCTGCTACACAGCATCACTTGCCAAACACAACGCCCTGAGAACTGCCCCTGCTCAGAATGACCACCTTGCTGATACTGCCTTACAGATGTTCCCAGGATCCCCATATACCTTCCCAAGGC
Organism: Penelope pileata; assembly: GCA_013396635.1. Lineage (NCBI taxonomy): Eukaryota > Metazoa > Chordata > Aves > Galliformes > Cracidae > Penelope > Penelope pileata. Next base: position 2,096,301 of record WBMW01000972.1, read on the forward strand.
AGCAAGACATGATCTGAAGGCAGTTCTGCCCAGACAAGCCAGGAACAATCAGCCCAAGAAGAATAAGGTACTCACACATTTAACATCTGCTCAGGATGGAGCTTTAGTCGCTCACAACTGAGGACGCTCACAAATTGTTATCCAGACCTGTAGGGCGAATCAAAGCACACAAACGGTGGAGCACTACTCAAGGGTCAGAAATGGAAAAAACACCAAAGGCTGCAGGATGCCCAAATCATCAGAGCTGCATGATGAAGAACACAGGAAAGACTGCACAATGAACCAATCTACACGGATAGTGACCCAAAGAAAAATAAAAACAGATCCACAATGAGGTAAACACCAAAAGCTGCACAAAGAAGTACTCCTCAGGGGTGATGATATGAAGAAAACTTCCAAAGAAGCGCAAAGAAGAGAATGACGAAACAACGCACAATGTAGAAAACGTAAAAGAGAGCATGATGAAGCACTCCACTGGGAGTCTCGCACCATTGGAAAATAAACTCAGACTGTATTGCACAATTGTAATGTATGTGTGATGGCAATATTTCTTTTACCATAGTTATCAATAGACAGGTGGAATTTGCCCAGGAACAAAAGAAAACAAGCAGCTTTCTTTCCCATACTTAAAAAAATGATTATACGAGCATCCTTCCACATAAGATACCATTCTTTAATAAGCATTCATTTTCTAAAACTTGCCTGTTGCTTGAACTAACAGGCACAAAAACACACTGTGCAATTGACTTTCATCTCAAGCCTCATGAAGACCAAAAATGCTAATAGGTGTAAACCAGCTTAAAGCAGCACACGACGAAAAGAGATGTCCTTGTTCCCTATGTACAGGTACAGCAAAATAGATGGGACAAGCAGTTCAGATTATAATGCACTATTTTGTCATAGAATTTCTTCCATCTCGGTGCAAACATACAAGCAGTTGTGCCAGGAAGAGACTGAGGATAGCTGTTTCTTCACAGCAGCATAAGGCTAAAATTTATTCAGTGGTATATAGCCTGCGAATTTTATTTCATTATTTTTTATGACTACATTACGCTTTTGGGCACCTTTTGGGCACCATACCGACTCTTCTACTTTAGGAAGCATCATCCTAGCATGGAGCTAGAGCACTGCAGAGAAAAGGACTGCAAGATGCAGAAGAGAAGGCCTGTTTCATCCAGTTGTTTTAAAGGAATGCAGAGTCAACCACACTGTGGCAGCTGAATTCAAGATGGTAGGAGAGAGGCACTCTTAACAATACCTCTTCTTTAATTCTAACAGTGTATGTGCTGGAAGATCACAGCAACAGAAGATTGGCCCTTGTAGATTTGATGATCTTCAAGTTTGTTTTGGCTTAAGAAAAACCAAGAGTATTTCAGTGATCAAGTATACCCAACACTGCAACGTGCTTGCTGCAAAAAACATGACTATACGGACTCGGAGGACACCCACAACCTACGTATTACTTAGGCAGAAATTCTTCCACTCCACACATTCCCAGTCTGCAATCATACAGCATTCTCACTGAGTGAGACTGAAGAGCATGTGTTCTTCCAAGGGCAGGCTTGCATAGCTCTGTTGGTTTCAGTGGCAAAGAACTTAAGCTTGTCTTAGTTTCTAACAGAAGTTACGCTTCTCGTAGTGTCTAGTATGAATTTATCTTGTACCTCAGAGATACTGATAACATCCTGGCAGTGTTGAACGGAGCTNTAAAAAACAAAACAGGGGACAGAACAATTCAGGAAAAAACAAGTGCCACTGAAAGTATGCTAATAGAAAAGTACTTGACAAAAAATGGAAAACAAAACAAAACATAGCACTGTTTCAATGTAGTTCTAAGGGAATTGTTAACAAGTCATAACATTTTTGTTACTGGGCTGTAGTGATTTCCTGCAGACTAAGACAATTCAATCAGTTAAAAGATTGGGTTCTATACAGTAACTTTATGAAGGAATGTCATGTTTACTGTTATCACTCTAAACTAACAATGTGCATTATTTAAATTGTGACAGTTGTAGAACCATTATTAATGGGTTCCTCATTAAAATCTCTCATTTCCCCTGCTTCTCTCTTTTGGGCTTCATTATAACCATTTTACTTTTCCTTTCTTGCAACTAGTTGCTGTGATTTTTGGTTTGGTTTCACGTGGACTGATAGGGGGAAAGAAACATTTTTTACATCCACTTTTTCCTATTAATTCTCCACCCACAATATTTTCTATCACAGTACCGTCCTTGACGAAGCAGCTTCATCCAGGTGAGAAGTAAAGCAACAATATCCAAAAACTCTATAGCTCGTATCCAGAAAGGATTTATAAACACTACAGGAAAAGCCTGCTAGTTCCACAGATTAAGTAGCTTTTACTGGCATGGCTCATTTTTCAGTATTCAGTCAAAAGCTTTTTTATACTTTATTTTTGCCTTACTAGGCCTGGAGACATATACATATATGTATGTAATTTCAATCAAGGCAGAAATACAGGCAGTATAGAAGATATAAAGTCAATGCATGCGCTGTATTTTGCACTCTTTGCTATTCCAAACGTTCATATAGAAATGGGAACTTTTCATTAATGCAGGTTTCTGTTTCATTTTTTTCTAAGATACTGTCTTATATCTCAGAATGGCAAGCAAAGCCTCAGGTTAACTTAGAGGTTCCAGAGTAACCACAACAGCATTAACCCACAGCTTCAAACTTAATTTATCACATTGTGTATTAATAGCCAAGAGTTAAAACATTTGATTACCATACCTTGGCTTCATTTTGGTTTTTAGATGCTGATCAGATCAGATTGAAATTCCTCCTGTAGCAGTACTAGTATATTTACAGAATAAACTATAGGCAGAGAGAGTTTAATTGTAGGACTATCTCTATACTTACTCCACTAAATTTTAGTGCATACCTGACTGACTGAAAACACAGGAGAAATTGACATTTAAGTGTCTGGTAAATGTCTGAGTAGTCTCGTCTGTACCACAAACTTAGAAGTCAATCAATATTCAAGTATCTTGAAGTTACAAGTTTCTCCATCTAGAAGGATAAAAATATGTTGCTGTCAAGGAAAATACCAGGAAAATATTCTTCAAGATAGATAACTTCAGTCTACCATTATACAGTAGCTTTGACCATACTTGTTTTTTTTTCAGTCCTGAAGTATCAATAACAAATTTTAATCCGTCACGCAAATCCATGAATTACTTCTACATTTGCTTTCACGATTACAGACCTGATCAGGAGCCTCCAGCAATACAAAAGTTACTTAAATTTTCAAATTAAGTGCTAGTACCTCCTTCAAGTAGCTTAGATAGCCATTCAGAGGATAGCATTATGATACTCAATGCTTTCCCTTGAGGAAGGTAAAGGTCACAGATCTCACCTGACACTGCACAACACCAACTAGGTTCTTCCTGCGTGAAACATTAAGCCCTTGGCCAACAGAAACTGAATGGTTGCCCATCATGAATGTTCTTATTTTCATTATCTACTATGCTCAAGAGAAATTCATCACACTTTGCAAAATATTGTGCATGCAAAATCAGCCCCATACCAGTTTGCAGTAATGTCCAATTTATTCTAAGCAACTTTCTGAAGGCCTTGCAAGAAAGATTACATTGTCAGAATACAGATCTGAATAGCAGAGCTTGCTTCTGATGACACTTAATCTCTTCAAGCACAGATATCCACATAACTGCAAAAAATGATGAAGAACTGCAAAATCGTATTAAAGAACTAGGATACTACTGCATATATCTGCTTCTTCTGAAGCCCTGGATGATTGTGTTTTTCTTCATGCTGGGAAAGTGCAGCAAAAAACCAGATCAGCTGGAACACATACTCCCTGAAGTTCACCAGCAGAGAACATTTCATCACCCAACTAAAATGCTCAATTTATATTTAGATGCCTATTATTCAACCATAGTTGGGCACAGTTTTACAAAGTCACACAAGAATGATACCCCTGCTGAATTTCTGTATTAAGTATCAAAAGAAAAAGAAAAAAAAACCTCCCAAATTAATGCGGCTTCAGCCATCTGCCCTAAAACACACTAAAAAGTTTTAACTCAAGCTCAGGAAAGTTGCAAATACACTGAAGGCAAGACCTTCCAAAAAAGCCTTTAAATATCACAGATACAGAAGATTTTTCCCTTGGTATATTACAAGTTTAATTGTGCAAAAATACAGCGATTATATTTCAGCTTTTGTTGTGAACCAAACAGTATTAGGGACGTACATGTACTTAAATAGTACTGTAATTTGAGATAATACCCCATAATTGGTGCTGGGACATAACCAGAGGTTCAGGACACTTAGATATTATTGCGATGTTATTTACACAACCAGTATTTAACCACTGTACATCAAGACAATAAAAGAAGTGACACCTAGAATGAAAGCTAGGAGCAGATTAATGAAACTTAAGGTAACAGTAGCAGAAAAGAAAAAGTAAAATGATTTAGACAGATCTCCCCAGAGATGGCCAAGAATCAGCCTCTGATATGGCAGGTATGAAATGAATTCTAACTCCTCTTTATTCAACACTGTATATATTGTGTTTCAGCAAAATTAAAGACTTGGAACTAACTAATATCCACTAACGTGGATATTTCAAACACAGGAAGAAGCAGCATTACAAATCTTTAAAAATTGTATTTCATGTTGAGAGACTAACAATGTTGAAAAAAAATAGATGAGGAAGTTCTATTTTACAAAGTCTTACTTCAACTGATGCTCAGTATAATCCAGAGCTCAATCATTCGTCTCCACCACTTAATAAAACAAAAAACGTGAAATACAAAAAGAAAGGTATTGCTGAGTCCCCTCACCCCTATTCAATTTTTCCTGTAGTTCCTACATCACTGAGGAAAAAGCAGTTTTCAAAGCAATTCTTCTCCTTACACATCCAAATTTTAACACAACTGGATTGGATGTTCTTAATGTTATTCAGTGCATCTACTTTTTGGTCTTAACAAATCTGTGTGCTTCTTTCACAAGGGTTTCAACATCTTCGTTATCCTTGTCCTCTGAACTTGGCTCCCAGTCAGAATCTTCATCAGTAGGTTCACACTCCTCTTCCTCATCATCTATGAAGCTGTCATTAAGATCACATTCATTTGGTTCACCATCATTGTCACTGTCTTTCTCCAAACTCTTTTTTCCTGGAGGGACAAAAATGTAATAATGTATTAAAGAACCATGACTGTGGAACTAAAACGTTCATTCAGAGACAATCTAGTTGATCTATCTCAAGAAGATAAAGAAACAACTAAAGCATTCTACCCAACTCTGACAATTTCTAGTTAGATTTACAAAACTCTCACGAGAAGTTGAGCCATCTCTCTCTGACACCTACTGCAGCACTTTATTACTTGGGTGTCTGTTCACTTAAACCTTTCCTTAGTGGCTTTAATTCAAGCTTCTTTTTTTTATAGAAAAGCCAGAAGCTTATTACTTGTCTCCTTGCAGCATGTTTTTTATCCTAGGCTATGCTATCTTTGATTTTCCCTTCATCTGTTGTTTTCCATGCATCTGACCTCTGACACTCCTTTCTGGAACCCAAGCCTTTTTCACAATGTCACAGCCCATAAAAAGCTCCAGGTAAGGTATACAACCACATACTATATGAAAATACAACACTATTGATGCTTCTCACAACTACTGTTTTTGAAATACAGCCAGAGCACATTAAGGTATCATGTATTATAACCCAAGGCCTTTTTCTGCAGAACTGCTACTTGAAAAGCTAAAAATTATTTAGCTGATTATCCATTACTGCACAGAATACAGTTTATTACAAATTATATTTATTTTAAATTGTGTCTCCAACTTATGATGACTCTAAGTCCCCTCCAGGGCACAGACAGTCTTCCCATCCACATACTATATCCAAGCATGATGTCCATACTCTGTTCCCTGTGCCACAGTATCAGTATGACAGTTGAAAAGTTGAAAAGCTTGTCATAACCTTTCATATGAAGTTATATCATTCTCATTTTTCAAATGTAAAACATCAGATTGATTTCCTGTCTGCTTCCAGAGAAGTATAGGTATGCTCATCCAGGAAGCGTAGCACAATGAAATAGTGACTTTCTCCTAGGGTAAGCTTTATCAAGTATCTCCAGCGCTGTTAAGTGCCAAAAAACTAAGCAGGTAAGTACGGCCAACAATGATGTGCCCACTCACAGAACGAGAACCTACTAACCGTTCTTTGAAGTTCGTTGTCGGGTTCGTCTTTCAGTTACTGAAAAAAGCAAAGTTTTAGTGAAGACAGAGTACAACCCAGGAGAAGTACTCACAAGAATAAGAATTCCTCCCAGTACACACTCCCTGAAAAATGATTTTTTGTTGAACAATTCTTGAGAGATTAACCAGGCAAACTTTCCTTGCAATTAGAAACTATTCTTCTCCAGAAATTTCTTTAACAATACCAGTCTTATACAAAAAGTAGATTTCTAAGTATTTAAATATTTTACACCATTGCTTCAGTAAGTGCAAATATTCCTTAATAATGTCATAATCCTAATTCTTTACATAAAAGTACATTATCATTACATGTCCACAACAGTTCTACTCTGAAGTCTTCTATATGGCACTGTGATTTCAAGTGGGAAAAAAA
>WBMW01000972.1:2102947-2188242 GCA_013396635.1 Penelope pileata
AAAAACCTAAGTCCAGCCATCAAAAAGGTACAGAAAATGTGAAGGACCTCTAAATTCTTTAAGAACACAAAATACAAGCAGGGTATCCCCATGTGTATAATTTCTGAAATATATTTACTGCTTTCATTTTCATAATACAGCTCTGAATAGATGGAGGAGATCTGATAATATCAGTATACCATGTTTAATTTCCATTAAAACCTACTACACTCATGAAATACCCAGTTGCCACATGGCTCTTTTTCCCCCAATAAGTAAGATACAAGAGCGTACAAATCAGGTTAATTGTCTGACCTAGCCTGTCTGGCTTCAGCCAAAAAACATTTGAAAAAGCGAGTGCAAGTCTGAAGTGGCCAAACAATCTTCCTTATCACCGTCAAAGGCAAGATCTCTGGCTTAAAAAGAGAAACAGTGCAATGTAACACAGAGTAAGCTGCAAATACAAAGTTTTCCACTTACAGTAGCTCAAAGTATCTTATTCCACATTGTTTGTATCCGTTGCTGATTTGTTCCCCCCCCCCATCCTTTGCATTATATTGTTCTACTCAGCTCACCTGGAGGTACAGTGTGCTTGTATTCAAGCTTGTGTTGTGGATTCTTCCTGCAAAGAAGAAAACAGTGAAACCATGATTTGCCACTGTGTTCAACACATCTGTGTTTTGGTTTTATATTGAGTATCCACTGCACTGCTGAAAAGCACCTTGGGAATTTCATTACTGGTATAAACCCAGATTTCTCGTCCTGAAATAAGGAACTCATCTTAGCTACTTTTAAGAGGAAAAACTTATTTTCCTGTATTAACTAAACATAATAGTGCCTTTTCTTAAAGGTTAGCTTCATTTTGTTTATGTCAGAGAACACACTCTTTAGAATCATCACGCTTTCACACATAAGCTCTATTGCTAGCAGCTATAAGCTTCAATGTGCTCTCACGGAAGTGCTATTTCCTCAAAACACATTCTTTTGTCCACGTTGTCAACCATACAGTAGTCATTAACATTCCCCAACTGAATATTAGGAAAAATATATTTACTGTGAGTGGTCAAACGCTGCAAAAGGCTTCCTAGACAGGAGGTTGACACCCCAAGGCTGTCAGTGTTCAAAAGTCATTTGGGTAATGCTCTTAAATGATATGCTTTAAGTTTTGATTAGCCCTGAAGTGGTCAGGCAGTACTTGATCTTCATAGGTCGCTTCCAACTGAACTACTCTAAGATCTGCTAAATAAACGTGTACAATCTAGACACTGAGTGAAAAAAATGAAAAAAACAATCTCTCAGAAAATCAGTGCTTAAAAGAAACTGCACCATAGTAAACCATAAACTAGATTCTGCTGTTGCTACCTGAATTATACTTTCTAACAAATCAAATACTGATTAAAATTTTTGTATTAAGTTACAAAAAAAATATTTATCAAAATTTAAACTAGAAGTGATATATCAGGAACAACAGGTAGCAATAAATTATTTTTCCTATAAAAGAACAGTTTACTACTGTTAAGGGTCAATCTGTGTTATTGAATAATTTCCAGAAATTAAGGTTCCACATTTGCTAGGCTGAAATCACTACCAAACATTCTGCACACTTTGGTGCTTTGAAGGTAGCAGTCTACCCACAGTAAATTTCAGAAGGCAGCAAGATTTCAGAAGGAGCCATAAGGAACTGCTACACAAGATTTAACATCAAGAATTACTCATTGTTCTCGTGCCACTTTGTAACTGTGGATAAGAGTCTTAAGCTGTAAAATAAGAAAAACCATTTTGAACAGTGCTTCTCACCTATAGCAAGCAGTTCCATATGGACATTCAGGGCGGTTATCATTGTTATCTTGAGTTACATTGTCTGTTTCATAATAATCATCATCATCAGGGTGACTGAACTGCTGAAAGTGAACGGGATTCTTCCTGCAAAAGACAAATACGTACATTGAGAATTGACTGTTCCACTCACATTCATTTTTCTGTCATTACATAAATACAAGTTTTTAATGTTTAACTTTATGCAGAACATAAGACCCACTGTCAGGATAACAGAAGGAAGACTTTCTTATCACACGCTGCACAAGAAGTTAAAACAGAAATTTTCCCATTTGCCTTCAGTATCAAGTTTCAAACCTCCAACACACGCACAATCTACTGAAGCAATCATACAGAACCAATCTTGGTCAGAGGCTGACTTGCTCAGTTATGGCTCCCTGTGGAGCTACAGAAGCGTTACAGAAACTGCTACTGAGGCCCTGGTTTGAGCTGGAAGGGTCAACATATGGCAACTGAACCACTGCAGTAATAAAGACTCCACACATACCTGAGTGATTGCTTGAGACAACCTATCTCAACTATTATTTCTGGTACATACCCAACTTCTTACTCACTTCAATAGTTCAAACACTATCACATTACTCCAAATGGCTACTGAACAGTACACAGATGTACAGTTGGCATTGGCTACCATGACATTTTACTTCAAGTATCACATTACAACCTGAACAATACGGAAATGAACTTGTACCATAAGACATAGCAGCTCCGTACATAGTTGAGTCAGCAATGTAAGCAATGAGAGCACATCACTGGCATAAACAACTTTTTGCTCTACAACACTTACATGGAAGAATCCAAGATGTAGGTAACAAAACGTTCTTCCAGTGACCTATCTGTAGCTGCTTCTAGTCAATATGTTTGAATGCACATCATACAAGACAAGGCATCACTTAAGAACAGTTAACTTTACAAAACTTTGAGTGATGTTAAAAAGAATACAGAAAAATGAGCTGTGATTTCAGGAATAAATTTGTGTGACAGATAAAAATACACTACAAAAATGACATAAAAGTTAACATACTGTTACCAGAAGCACATTCACTTTTTCCCTATTATTTCTTTTAGGGACACCTTTCCCAAGTACAACACTTAAAAGCAAGGACTATGAGATATTTCAATAAAAGATTTTCCAAAAGTCATCCACAAAACACTTCAGTGACTTATCATACTAACTCCTTCAGTATATAGCCTCCAGTGTGTTTGTGCAAATTATAAAACTGAACCGCTTGCCTCAAATAAGAGGAATGACAACTTCGAACTGCAGGGTAATTCTGCTTTAATTTATACTTGTTACAGCTGCACTGAGAAATAAAGCCAAAGAGAAAAAGCTAGCTGCATATACAGCTTCCTAACTGATCACAAGTATTCTTTCCTTTAAATTCAAGAATATTATGAACTTCGTAAGGAACAGCTGATAAACATTTCACCATTTCAACTACCACCATAAGAAAAAAAGTTTCTGCTACAGCCTTTGCAAAATGATTGCTTGAGCACTGTGAGCTCTACTAGCTATTCAGGCCTCCTTTTAGACATTTCAAAAAGATTTGAAATTTAGTAGCAATCATTTTAGACCACTTGCCTGGTATCTTCCAGTCAAGGAACACAAAAACTAAAGATAAATTCTTCAGTGAACTATTTTTGAAAATAAAAAATTACACCATCCCTTGGATGTATTTACATAGGTGACAGATTTCTTGTCCTGTTTTTTTCTGTGAGTTTCTGCAAACTGTAGGATAAGTAAATACTGTTTCACCAGATATCAATGCAGGGTTGTATTTAGTTGTCATTTATTCTACCACATGTTCTCAGAAACTTCTTACTTCTCAGAAAACATCGCTTCTTACATCAAATTCAGGCCCTACAGAGCTGGCTGCCCATTTCTTTTCCCATTTAAAAATAAACGAGATGAAACCAAATCATTTTAGTTGCTCTGTTTTCTAAATGCATAAAGCTAACTTATTAACAATATTTGCAAGAATTCTAAGTCATTTGAGACATAATTCATCCCCTCAAGGGAATATGGAAGCAACTAATGTTCTGAGAAATCATTTTTCTGTTTTTTCCTAGAATAAGGTATTTCATTATGTTTCACCAAGAAAAGAAGTCCTAATAGCTGCCGCATAGAGAAACTACTGTATTTTAGAAGATATATATTTTCTTTAAAAACTTTCCTTCAAAATCTAATTGAGCAACAAAATTATTAATTTTCTCCTTATTAAAACCAAATCAAACAAATCCCAAAGGAATAAGTGAAGAGGGAGGAAGAAAAAGGAAAGATTCCTGATATATCTTCCAGTAAGCTCAGGGCTTCTTTGGACCAGTAGATGATGCTCTTCAAATTGTGTGTCACCTATGAAGCATCTTAAACGTGTACTTCAGATGCTCAGGACTAGTACAAACATCTTTTATCTTACCTTTACCCGGGTAACTTGCGCTTATTCCACTCCTATGTGCTGTCCAATGATATCTAGCAAAACAAATATAAGCAGAGATGTGCATAGCGAGTATCGACCTTCTTGCAAAAAACCCTAAAGCTTACATGCACATCTCTTCCCTTATATTAAGGCTTTTGTTTGTTTGAAGTTTGATGTTTTTTAGACACTAGATGTTTAGTCTGTAGGAGCACAGCATCTGCTACAACTAACTATACTACTCCAAGAGTTGTACTCCAGTAGCTGCTCTTTCAACTTCTGATCAGGTTTTGGCTAACACAGCTCACACAAAGGCCTGATGTACACTGGGAGCAGAACCATCAGGTTCTGACAATCTGACCATGAGGTCAAAGCAAGAGCAACATGTATGCAGGACATGACGTCCTGCAAGAGCTAGAGGTCATTACGCAGCTGTCATCACCTTTGCTTATGAGCTGTCTGGCAGCCTCTTCCAAATTCACTAACTTACACAAGTGGCACAGAAAAACTTCCGAGCTGAAAGGTATAAATACATTCACCTAATCAAAAAGCTTTTGAAAGTGAATCTGACAGGAGCCAGATGAAATAAGATTTTGTTGTGTTTTATTCCATAGCATGTTTTTCCTTATAATGCAATAATTTTCCAAGAAGCATTGCTGCTAAAAGTTCATTTTAGAATGAAGACCTAAGAACAAACATGCACATGCAGACTGCTATTCCACACTACCTGTAACCGAAATTTGCTTTCTTAAACATTAGGAATCCTTCAGTATGTCAGAGCATTAAATCAACTCAACTCCCATTCATAGGAAAACTAGTCTGAGAGAAAACAGAAGTAGCTGGAGCAAAACAGAGACCGCATTGGTATTGTCGGATCAGCGTAATGGACTAATAAAATGTTCTCACAATAATCACTAAATGCAAAAACGGATACACAGAGATGATGCAAAAAACCTGGGACTTTAGCATGATCATTAACACAGCAGCTTTAAGGTTTTGATTCACAGTTACCTGCGGCATTAGACAAACTGAGTATGTACGAGGACCCACTTACTTGTGGCAGTTTGCTCCCACTGTTGTTCAAGCTCCCTGAATATCACTGGACCCACTGACTGTTTCCTGGACTTCCTTGTACTTCTGTTTACGTGGTTTTATTTAGAGCTCAAAGCTGACTTCTACTACAGTCCTCTGGTCATTGGCCATTTGCTAGCCTCAAGACCACCACTAGGTTTGCATCTCTCCTTTAACACAGCAACACATAGCACACCAAATCTTTTCCAGGCAGAAGAAACTAGCAAAGCATACACAAAGTACTGACGTTGTGGAACTCCACCAGAACATCTGAATCACACAGAAGACTTCTACAAGAGACATTCAATCAAGGAATTGAGAATATTAGAGAGGAAAGAAAAAAAAAAAANTTGAAATATACCAAAAAAGCAGATCAGATAAGGGTTAACATCAAGTCTGTAAGTATGCCTTTCTTGAGAGGGAGCAAAAGCTGAACAAGAAACCTGACTGGCCAACTGACAATAGAAATAATTCTTGATTACTTAGGAATGACAGATAGCAAGTATTTTAAATATTTAAATGACAAAGCATACAATTACTTCAATAAATAATACTCCCTCTTATAAAGCTTTTCTCTGCTAATAAAACAAGCCTACAGAGTCTATGTTGGCCTTCAGCCATTTACATCTCTTTTCCCTACTGGTAGCTGTGCTTGGCTGATACGTGCAGCTTTGATCTCTTTTCAAAAAGGACTTTTGTTTTGTACTTCCTACAACACTTCATCTTTTAACTTGAAGTACTTCATCCCTTGCTTGGTTGTATTATTAACAGTTAACAAGACCTCCTGGCTCTTCCTTTTACAGCTTTAAAATTCTTCATATGCAATTTGTTTCTTATCAGTTCCACGCTTACAAAAAGACTTGTTTATTTTCAAATCAAACCTTGCAATTACTTTGCTGTTTTATCTTCTACAGCGAATAAATTACTTCTTAATAATATGCTAGCTTAAGCTACTTTTATTTTTGCTTTACCTGTAACAGCCTGTTCCATACATGCAAGGTGTCCTCTTACGCTTGATCTGTTTGGAGCTTTCTGAAGCCTCTACACTTCTGGTTGTATGAGAAATATCAGCCTCGTAATCCAGATCTGTACTGGGCTCATGAGTCCCTTTCTGGGCACCAGAATACTGGGAAGTCCAGCTCCAGAGAGCTTGCTGGCTTGCAGAACCTGTAAGCTGTCCTTTGTTTTCAGATTCCTCAGTTCTATTTGTCTGACTGGAGGTCTGATCAGGTTTACATCGTTTACTATGCAGCTGCCTATCACTTTTTTCCATAGAACTTCCAGATTTTTTTGTTTCAGTCTTGCCATTTCCATCCATGTTTCTCATGGCACTCTCAAGAGGAAATCCAGATGCATTCTGTGGAACAAGGTTACATTTTGAACAACCTGAAAATTTATACTCTACAGAATTAAAAGCATTAAGGTCAAACTCTGTCCCCATGTTGTCATTCCAGTTTTCAAAATCATCACCTCTTTTCGAAGTCCAAGTAGCTGCTACATACTGCTGCCAAATGAAAAGCTTTAGTTAAGAACACACACAGAATATAAAGAAAACCTTATCCTAGAGGTTCTGTCCACATCCTCGGTTCCTTTACAACATAGAGACTGTGGCGATAAAGAGGAGCTTATCTAAGTGCCTAAGGAATTTTAATGCAAGCTAAATTTAGATTAAAAGTACTGCTCCTTAAAAATTAAGGTGGGTTATACATGTGAGGATATAAAAGACTCAAGAATAATGTATATTCCTGTACAAGAATCAATTTTAATACCTTCAGTACTGAGATATATCTAGATATAAGAGATAAATGAGAATCAATATTTGTAGACCTTGAGCTTAATCTCACTTCAGCTCACAACCTCACTCGTCAGGCAAATATTGCCATTTTGACAAACGGTGCATTTTAAGTTTTAGAATATAGACATACTTAAAATAAAAGACAGGTGCTTCAGAGAAAGGAGATACACAACCAAGCTGCAAGCACACCTATACTGAAGGCTGAACTACCCTGCTATTCTACAGAACTATTCCGCTTAGAAACTGTCGAGAGTATAGACCTTGGAAGTTCCATCTCTGGTAAATTTATACTTTGTTTACATTGACATATTTGGCAGACACAAAATCAGCTGGTGGTTGCCTACTTGCTTTTGCTCCTTTCAGTGCAAATCTAACATTACGTCAGCCAAAGATGGAGACACTTACATATGAACAACAATGCAATTAAGAGATGGCAAATTCAGCACTAATCTCAAATGATCCTGGCAGCATCATATTTAGTAAATCAACTCAGGGACAAAGATAGCTTGGGAGTCTCAGAAAAGTCAAGGCTCAAACCACAGCATTTAAGGAAATAAGCTTTCACATGCAGAAGAATTAATTACTTTTTCTAATTTGCCACTCCCACTTCTGGCTTCACACAACTACATGCTTTACTCTCATCAGACAAAATATAGGAAATGAACTGAACACAGATCTTATGACAAGATGTTAAAAAACAAATTTTAATCGTGGGAAAAAAAAACAGAACTAGCAGCACTCATTGTAACATGTATATGATCGCACTGCCACCTGGTGGCTGGATGGCACTACAGAGGAGTTAAAAATGTCTCACTTCTTACCCCACGCAGCTTAAATGCAACAGCTGAAGAGTGATTTTGGTATCAACATTTCAACGTTTCAGAGTTATCTCTGGTTGGTTTGTGTAAGCAAAAGTAATCATTAGTTTTCCTACAAAGTCCAGAAGGCAATTTCTTACACTGTGCTCGAGATAAAAATTACTGAATTATTTAATAGCAGAAAATAAGGCTTCATACTTACAAACGACAAAATGAAGTTCATTATATACTCACTCTATAAGTTTATAAAGAAAACAACACTAGCATTAATGCTCCTAGTGGATGACTGAGCTCACCATTCAGAATGCTTTTTCAGATTAAGAGATACTATGGCCTATCAAAACGACAGTGAAAGGTAAGCTCAAACTCTCCATCAGTAGATAATTTCACTAATTTTAAGAAACAACCCTCTGATGTGTCTTTCAGCATCAAAACTTATAAAGCATACAAATTAATAATATTTTTCAGATCCTGTAACAGATCCAAGCAATTCTAATGTGAGAGACTGGAAACATCAGGTTGTTCACTTAAGAAAAAAAAAAAAAGATATCAGTAAAAACCTTACTTTGTTCCCACCAGAACGAATTTTGAGGATCACTACCATTGACAAACATCTTTTCATTACTAACAGGGTACTATCAGTAAGCATAACTGCCTAAGAATGCAGTTTTACTTGGAAGACACACAGACACATTGACTGGTCTGTTGGACTGAAGTCTGTTTGCTCGCAACTGCAGACAATTTTGCATCTCAGATAATTTTTCTTTCCCTTTTTGACTCCTACAGAAATAGCGTAACCACACTCTTCACCATCTTTCTTCAAAATACAGCACTTGATGGGGCTCATACCATAACATTCCAGCCATAAAACTTAACCAAGTAGAGTGGCACTCCTTTGGGCAGAGTCCGTAGCTGCATTGTATCAGTGCCATCATCCATCACTCAACCTTTAAAGCAGGCACGTCCAGTCTGCAGCCCTGAACAGCTAGTAATGCAGTCCCACAAGATCATACATGTTTAACGTTATTATGTGATTATTTTCCATGAGTCAATGGCACGTAGCTTGAGCATGGATTGCATAAGCAACAAGAGCAAGCTGTGGAGGGGAGGGTGAAGAGCAGAGCTAACTCCACCTCTCACGCCTGCCACACACAGTCAAATCAAAAGGCACATGTATCACACATGACATGAACTTCTGCCACTTGGCAAGTTAAATGCAGAGGTTTTTCGTTTTTTTTTTGTTTTGTTTTGTTTTTTAAACTTATGTACATTAACTGTATTACATATTTGATATGTGGTCCAAGACAACCAGGCAAGCCAAAAGGTTGGACATCCACGCCTTCAGCTGTTCTCAGAAAAACAAACCACACTCCAAGCCACTCCTAGCGTGACTAGCAGACCCAAACTTTAGTCCATTGACTTCCAGGCATCTAGCTGTACAGCTGAAAGTCTGGTATTTTATGGAACATTCACAGCCTCGGTGCCAGGTCCCAAGAAGGAAGCACAGAAGAACACTCATGACCAAGCCTCTGAAGGCTTCCAGAATCCTTGCTACAGAGCCGGCATTTCAAAAACAAGTGTTAAACACGACAAATCACAAGCAGAATACGTAGTTAGTTATATTCTAGACTCAACCTTAAACTATGACGTTGCCAAACACATTCTTATTTTTGAAATACCATAGTTCTGCTAAGAACAAAACATTACCTGAGATGAAGGGGTGGACAGGCAGCTCCTTTCCTCCTCATCTTGCTCTTCATCTTTAAAGTTCCCTGTAATTTCTCCAGAAGCTGACCTTTTTCTCCGCAGCACAGTTACTTCTGACTTTAATGACTCCATATTGCTTTCTCCCCTTCCTTGGTTTCTTTTCTGTCTACCGTCTTAAAAGGAAAAAGTTTACTTTAGGAATGCAACTTTTACAGTGAAATCCTGAGCACAGTAGAAATCTAAAGCTACACCTAAGTAGAACACTGGGCAAAAACCACAAGGAATATCAGCAGTCATGCATGCACTGTTTCACAAAATTTTTCACTTCCTGTACTCCCAACCAGACTTTGTTTACAGGAGTAAGACCCGTGCTTTAGACCAAAACAGATGTTTAAGAGAAAAATTGACGGGGAAAAAAAGGGGCAAAGGGCCTTTTGGACTGACTGTATCAGTATGACTGATAATTTACTCGATCAGCTCCTGTTGTGTAAATGATGAAGGGCTCTTAACTGCAGAGCTTTCACAATAAATGACACTTCAGACTATCAATTTATACACACAAATTATTTGTGACATAGGAGAATCCAGGTATACGTACACTTGGCTAGTGAACTACACCATATTTCACCAGCCAGTAACTAACAGAAAGATGGTGAATGCTGGGCCTCTCTTTGGAACACTCCATATCATAGAAAACTATGAGGTCTCTCCGCTGTGGTCAACTGCGGATACACAGCTAGGAAATACATACTGTGATGAACTGCTCCTCCTAGAAAGGAACTTTGGAATAATCGAGTCTGATTCAGTAATGGTTTAAAAAACAAACAAACAAACAAAAAACCACCCCCTAGCCCCTCCAAAAAAACAAAAAAACCCAGCAAACAATGCCACCTTTAAAACCTGCGATATTAGAAGAACCTAAATTAGAAGGGAATATATTGGTTACTTAAATATGGAGAAGGCCTGGAACAAATGATGCAGAAACTACCTAGACTTTATGCCTTAAGCAAAACAGGAACATTTACAGAAAAGTGCTCCAGAACACCAGACTGTCAGCTGTCCAAAGAGTATTACCAGCATAAAAAAAATAAAACAGCAACAACAACACAGAAAAACCAACTGATCAGAAAGAGCTCTGTCATGTCCATATGACAAAGAACAACAAAGGAGACAACAGAATTAAGTCTGTCTCTTGCAAGGCACAGAACACGGAAGAAGCAGTAACAATTAATACTTTCTGCAACCAGAAATATACAATCAAAGCATATCAATGGATATTGGAATGCAAACATATTAAACTGCAAACCTACCTCCTTTCGTTACAGGCTCTGAAATCCTCTGAACTAGGAGGTCTTTTTCTAGCATCCAAGATGGAAGCACCCTCTTCCTTAGAATAGATTTTGACTGTTCACTTCCATCACTGTTACAAGGAGAAACCTGAAACGATGCTTACTCTTTAGTACCCTTTATATTACAAAAGAGAGGAAAAAACTAGAATGCATGTTTCTCAACGATTAGATCCTTCAAACACAGCCTCAATTACTACTGGCCCTTCAGAGAGTGCTCATTGCCTGAAAATTTAAATAGTTTCTACTCACTCAGAAAAACAACATTTGTAGAAGCCTTCATTCATCACAAAATTCCTTATTCCTTTGGAATAAATACACAAAAGACTGAAGACTGCAAGTTTCATAGAAGAGCTTGATTAGTATTTTGTACAGTTTCCACACACAAAGGGGACAAAGAGTGGGTTTAACAAACAACAAATGCCTGTTTGTCAAAAAAAACTTTCAAGTTTTGCTAGCATTCTTTTCAACTCCTTTCTCTAGAAAGCAGTTCAGGACAGCTACCTACCTGGTGTGCTTGTGAGGATTTTGGCAACAACTCCATCACAGCTGCATGATACAAACTAATGGGCTGATAGCACCCTTATAGCCAGCCCAAGGCACTCAGAGTCTAAATACAGTATCTCCAAATATAAATTTCAGAGTCTTTTAGGCTGGTTAAAAGAAATGTCATTGATTTCCCTAGGCCTTCACATACACTTACAGGCAGTAACTGATATGGACTAGAGACCAGAACTTGGCATTGTTCTGTAGTACTGCATTCAGCTCTAGCATTGTTAGCTCAAAATATTTACACAGCAACAGCTACATGGCTTTTGTGTATTTCAGAGAACAAATTACTGTAACATAATTGCCATAAACACAAATACACAGTATACATTTATATACTTCTGAGCATACAATCCCGATCAATAAACTAACATATTCTGAGCACATAAGTTTGTCTGCCAGAGCTGACTTCTCAAGTAAAAAAAAATAAAAAATAAAAAGAAACCACACATGCTTACAAGTTATTGATTTTATTTTAAAAAACTCACCAAATGTGTGGAAGCAGAATCATTTTTTCTCATTTTTGTGGTTCCTCGCGTCTCAGAGGTGGAACATCCTGGCTCAGTTAATGCTGGACTACAAGACATCTCAATAGGTTGAACACTTGCTGCTGCTGCTTCTTCAGCCTCTTGATGATTTCTGACAAAACAAGACAAAAACCATCTAGTCAAACCCATCACAAATAGGAATGCATTCTTTTTACTTGAACATAGAGTTGATCTGAACTTCTGCCATTAACACACTTCTAAACTGAATGTAACATACTCTTACATCAATTTACAGAGGAAATAAAGATGCCTTTTTGTCTTCCTTCCACTGAAAGAGTTTTGAACCAATCTTCCAATAATTGCTGATCCCCACTGTAGCACTTCAGTTGGTTTTAAGCTCACAATTTATAATAGCCTTTGCCACAACACTGAGTTGAAGTTACAGCTTGGAATTTGCTGCACCATAAATCAATTTTTGAATTGCTTATAGTATTAGCTTCTACCTAAACACAAATTTCCATATACTTCTTAGGAAATAAGAAACATCAATTTTATACGAGTTACATGCATTTACTTCTCACATCTTTGAATTCAAAAAAGGTATTTGAAATTATAGACCTAGTGACTTGAATTCACTGACATAAATTTCATACTGCATTGAAGATATTTGCCATAGGTCATACACTTCCATACAGCAAACCATTTTTTTCTGAAGTTAGCAGCTTTCAGTAATGCGGGCGTTGATTATGTTTCATTTGAAAAGAGACAGTTCAACCAGTTCTCAAAACTAACAATTCAAAGAATTCACTGAGTAATGGCAGGAATATAGTATGTTCAGTTATGGGAGAATCACACAACAAATCACATAACATGGGTATGTGGATGACTATGGAAGTCACTCAGCATTCTGCAGTGGTACTTAAGACTTCTTCCTTCATTCAGGAAAGTGATTAATATTTCAAACTAACGTGACAAAAGGTAGAACCATCATCATTACATAAACAAAGCATAAATACCAGATGAGTACAAATAGTTACTTTATTCAAATTTATATTCATATAATATCAAAGTACTGTTTTCACCCCTAAACACTTTCATGTAATGTTGTCAGGTTTTCCAGGAAAAGGCTGTGAACTAAACTACGTTAAAGCACATCGGTGAGTGGAGGGACACTACAAACAAATCCAACACACCACATTTTCAGAATTGAGACTGCTTGTCATATACACCGCTCAGACTTGGTGGTTTCTGGGCATCACCATTTGGACCTCAAGTGAAAAAAGATTTTACTTAACAATAAAAAAAAAAAACAAAAACCTGTTAGTGAGAACAGTATCATTTTTGTTTGCAGATATTGATACCTTTCTGTGCTCTCAACAGGCTGAGCAGAAAGAACCTTGAAAATGTACTTGTCGATCATAAGGGAAAAGCTGTCACCAAATTTCAGCGAGTGCCATTCATGTGCTTCCAACGGCAGAAGACGACCATTCTCGGGAGACTGATAGAAGCATGAATCTACATGAATCTGTGAGATAGAAAGAACAGCTAGCAGGTTTTTAGATTAAAAAACATGCATATATACACAATACATTCAGATAACTCCCCAAGTTCTATCATACAAAGCAAAGTGCTTATGCCATGGGAATAGCTACAGCAATGCTGCAATACGGAAACATTGAAGACAAAATTGGCAGATACACTAGACAGCACAACTACTCGAACCAGTTAGTGATAAGGTGGTTTTTTAGTATCTAAAATTGATCCCTAACATTTCAATCCAAATTGATCCTCAAGAAAAGCCTAACAAAACAAAAAACAAACACGTGACCCTGCAAAATAAAATTAAGTGTGAACTGGTGTTTTTCCCCATTACTTTTCAAATTTGTCTTCACTTAAGTAAACCACATCCTAAGGGGTGTCCGGACCCTAGAGAAGAGAGCCACAGCTCAAGTTAGTGGTGTTAACAGCATGCGGACTGGAGAACTAGGATACAAACTGCCATTTGCATGCAATTCTTAAAACGTTCAGCCAAAAAGCCTTTGGAATCAGCGAGGCCTGAATCTGAGAGCCACCAGCACAAGCAAGCTGGTGGTACCAAAGCAGCTCCATTCCCTCCCAGCACTGGTGAGCAGAACAGTTGCTAATCTGTACAAACAGAAATAGCAACCTTACCTATCTTAGATATTTCAATATGGCTTATGCACAAAGATCTGAATCAACTGCAACTACATAAATATTTGATGAGTGAATTATTGCAAAAACATCTCAAATTTTAATAAAAGACAAATGCTTAAGTTTAAAACTTCTCTCTAACAACAACTGACCTTATTTGTAAAATAAGACTTATTTGTCGAAGAGTCACAGGGTGTAAATTCAGAGATCTTTTTGAGAAGAATAAGGGGAAATCAGTATAGAGAATGGATCCCTGTCTCAAAAGCACAAACAGGACTAGAATGATAAAAACCTCCAAAGTGTTTGATTCACCCAGTCACCACTCCACACAAGAAAGTTGGAAACACTACAGTGCCATTCTGATTTCAGGTAATGTGAGAAAGATTATGAAAATAGAGCATAGAGAACTGAGTGCTGTTCTCAAATCACAAGTGTAACACCACGAGAAAATCTGAAATTAACTACAGCGATTATAGCTTGGCTGTATAGGCATAATCAGAGATTGAAGTTACCGGTTTGATGCGAACCTGGCCACCCATCACTTCCAATACGGCATGTTTTCGGGACACTCGCTTATCTGTAATCTGAAAAGGAGATGCAACAACTGATGTAAGAACCATACACATCCAAGTCCATAGCTAGGTTCCTTTTGCATCAACTCATGCAAGTTTCCAGATGTAATTTAGCAGTTTTAACAGCATTCATTTCCCATATTACTCCAAACATAGATGCAGCTTCCCAAAATTTCATTCTATACTTAAAGCTGGATAACAACACTAAGATCCAGTTTTCAGAATCAGAAGCCTAAGGAACCCAGCACTCCTCAGCAAGTTCTCACTGAAGGCTACAAGTTTGCAGCTCTGAGATGAGACCATTTAAGCAGGTGCCTGGAGTTGGTTTTAAAATCCTCAGTTCAGATGCTCCAAGTATGAAATACTTTTCATAGGAGCACACCGAAACTATAGACTTTATTTTACTGAATACTGAATCCTTCTGTTAATCAAATCACAAACATTGAACTAAGGTGGGGGGAAGCCTCATCACTGTTCTATTCACTGCTAAGCAACACTTCAGAATCCTTGTTTCCCCTTTCACAGCTTTTTGCATTACACTGAAGGCAAAAGCCGTCTGGGTGAACTTTTCATCACAAAAAGAATCACAGGAGATCAAGCTCTGCCCCAACTTCCCAACAGAGCCTTTCAGGAGCTTCACAAGAGGTTTCAGGTTTGCAGTGCTCCCTCCATCCCTTCTACCTGCAATAGAGCTCAGTGCACCTGAACAACGCACTGGCAAGCGCTAACCTGTGGTTCCAGTTTGTGCTCCTGTAAACTTAAACCTTTAAACTGTTTAGAAGGATTTTTTAAAACCAAAAGCAAAAGTATTTCTATAGAAATTATCACTTCCGAAAAAAGAGCCTTTGAAACTAATGGAACTCTTACCAGGTTTCAAAAAAATTGAGATCACTCTTCAAAACACCATTTCTAACAAGTCCATTTAAACAGGCAAAAAGCTTCTCAAGCAGACAGGGATAAAAGAAGCACCTATGACAAAGCACTGGCATCTTTGCATTCTGTAACTTTACAGCCAGAGCCATAACTAACACGATGGAGATTACACACAGAAATAATTTTACCTATTAGCTGCATGTATTTATGCCACCTGAGTGTTTTGCATAATCTTCAAATAATTTTAAAAGCTCTCAGTAACAGTTCTTTTGGTTCTTCACACCTGAAGAACGAGTCAGTAACTTCTAATTGAAATTCTGGTCATGCTTCACTTCCAAAAGCTTACAAACATAGAACAGTCAGCTAAAACCAGACTCAAAAACACTTCTCATACTTTTACTGCAGATTCATTCAAAAAAAAAAAGTAAACTTGACCATATTTGGGTATGGAAAAAAAGCTAAAAAAAGCAAACTGCCATCTCAAGAGATAATCATTTCTATTACAGATCTGACAGATCAGGCAGCACAGAAACAGCTACACTGCAACTACTCATGCATTTTATCCTCACAGAGCCTTTGACCCAATGTTCTACACAATCCTCAGATGTAGAAGCTTTACATAGCTATCAGTAAGAGCTATGGGATGTGAGCACCACTATCAGCATGAAAAATACTCTGTCCAGAGAAGAAAAAGTCTCCTTTGAAGTAAAATGAGAAGTAACAGCACAGCAGCGCTTTGCTTTTGAGACAAATTGGAGCAGCCAGGGTGCACCTCTTAGGCAGCTGATAACAATTACATCTTCAAGAAGAGGATGACCAGGATCTGCAGGAACAACAGAACACTTTGGCACGTCTGCCACAAACTGCTGATCCCCCACCACTCCCACCAGATTCAGCTCACTCCAGAACAGTCAGTGCAGGCTGCACTGCCATCACATGGATATCACAGGGTTTTGAAGGGAAATCTGACGTGCAGGAATAAGGAACATGCTCCCATCGCATGTACAGGGAGCTGTCTCCCAAGACCTGCAGTCCTCATCTGAGATCCCTGATTCCTCTGCAGGTCCTCCACTTTTGCCTTCAGGCTGAATATGGAGAATATGTCCTACACACACAAATCTACAATGCTAGCACACGGAAGTATTAGATCTCTATAACACATAGTGTGGAGATACTTGGCACACGATGGGCTCCCAGGAGCCCCGTTCCCAACTCACACCCCATGGCTGCCCGTGCACCCTCCAGTCTGGAGCTCACAGCACGAGTTCCAAAGAGCTGTGAAACAGTAAATCAGTTTCGTGCCCCTGCTTGGAAAAAGTAGTGAGCAACAACGGAGGTAAGAAAGATAGAAAACAACAAGACGCGATTCCGTGCCGCTGAAGTCCTCCACAAACCACCACCCACAGCGCCCGGGGGGGAGGAGGGGCCCCACCCGGGGGCGTTCCCGCACCCCGACACCGACTGCGGGGCTTCCGTGGAAGCAGAAAGCACCTTCAGCACCTCACAGCAGCCATCCGGGGCACCGCTCTTCCTCATATAAAGGTAAACGCGATGGCCGTGGAGGCGGCACGGAGGTAAGGACGGCAGTTCGGCCCTTTGATACCAGAGAGCCGCGTACACAAGCCCGCCCGACCCGCACTTACTCCCAGCAAGGGGCCGCGGCCCAGCAGCGTCTCCCCGGGCGGCAGCGCCACAGGGCAGCCCCCGTCCGCCGGCGCCAGCCGCACGCCCGCCATACCGACCCCTCTCCCTCAGCGCACCGCCCCCCAACCGCCGTTGGTGTTTAAATCGCACCGCCCACCACGGCTGCACGCGCCCGGAAGCTGTAGTCCGCCGCCGACGGCGCCGAGCCTCACGCACCACCTGGAGGACTACGAGTCCCGGCGTGCCTCGCGGTGAGGCCCGCGCACATGCGCGCTGCGCCGCGGGGTGTCAACAAGACGCAGCGGTGATGGCGGAGGCATTTAAAAACAAACGGCGCCCCGCGGCGCGAGGACAGGTACGGGGCGGGGGCGCCAACGGTCGGGCGGCGGCCGTTAACGGCTCGGTGGGTCCTGTCAGCGTCGCGCTGTGCTACGCTCGGCCATTAAAATAAACACTAAAACCCCATTAAAACCATTAAAAACTCATTAGGCCACGCCCATAGCTTGACATAATACTGAAAGAACACAGAGTGCTCAGAACCGGAGAACTGCACCCTGCGTTCTGGTTCTCATCTCGTGAGGAAGGGCTGACAGCACTGCTGTGTCACCAGCACTGACAATTCCATGCAGGCAGCTGCAGTTTGGGATGCTCATTAATTGTGCTTCCCTCATCAGGCATGTTGACTTGAACCAGCAACAGCTCTGAAGGATGCAGAAAACACCCAAGAGAAACAAGCAGTCACTTGCTCCTTCTGGGGAACCGACTGCTCTTCCACCTGACAGGAAGAAAAGAGAAGGCCCAGGTGACTTCGTAGCGCTTCTGCCGCCCGAGGTCAGCCTCCAGATTTTCAGCGCGCTCGATATCTGCAGCCTGTGCAATGCTGCCATGACCTGCAAGCGCTGGAAGCTCACCATCGACAGCAATGACTGCCTGTGGAAAAACCACTGCCTGACGGTGAGAGCCGTCTGCCGGCGTGAGATCGATGGCGACCGAGGGAGCGGGTACTCCTGGAAGGTAAACTTCACGGCAGCCACCACTGTCATTCAAGCTAAGCTTCTGGGATTAATAATAGAAATATACAAAGAATTTATACAAATCGGTATTTCTCATCTGTCCAAGGTTAACACCAGGTGCTTGGAGAACCACTATAATGCCAGTGTGGCTCAGCAGTGAAACCAAACTGGGAATCTGCTTAAATACACAAAAATACATCTCCTGTTTTCCTGTTTGTATCATTTTCCTATTTCCTGTGTCCTCTTTCCTACCCAGAACCACCCTTAGCCTGCTTAATGCATTCTGCTCATTCCTGAGGCAGCCGAAGCCACCCATCCCAGCAGTGACCCAGCTGCAGTGCAGCCTCAACACAGGGGTCTGCTTCATACAATTGTTTCAGTTGGAAGGGACCTGTAAAGGCCATCTGGTCCGACTCCCTGCAGTGAACAGGGATACCTACTGCTAGATCAGGGTGCTCAGAGCTCGGTCCAGCCTGACCCTGAGTTTCTCCAGGGAGGCAGCATCCACCTCTCTGGGCAACCTGTTCCAGTTCTTCATCGCCCTTATCATAAAAAAAAAAAAAAAAAAAAAAAAACATTTTTCCTTATGTCTGGTCTAAATCTCCCCTCTTTTAGTTTGAAACCACTTCCCCTTGTCCTATCATAACAGATCCTGCTAAGGAGTCTGTCCTCTTCTTTCTTGTAGCCCTCCTTTAGTTTGAGTGGCCCTAACATGGGAGAAGGCCCAAATCCCGCTATACAGGTGTGAGGGGTGAGAAAATAGCATAGCTCTGTCAGTGTATGACCTCTAGTTGTATTCCGTTGGAACAATTCAGTCTGTGCAGAACAATTTCCTGAGAAGCCCAGATAGCTTTGCTTCAGTACATTTTGAAGAGGAGGAAGAATGTTGGGTAGGGAGAAGGAAACAAGGAGCTTGCAGAAGCCATTTTGGAACTCCCCGCACGTGTGCACGCACCTTAGTTCTGGCTGCTCTGAAGAGAGAGGAGCTGGATGTGCTGAATATAGCTGAGTACAGCCTCCAAACTGAAGTAGATCAGGAAATGAATGGTTTCAGAGTTACTCCTCTGAACTAGCTAGACTAGCTAACCTCATTTTAGCTGGTGCATTTGCAAGCAGTGGAGGTGTGAAAAGATGAAAAAATTCTGGACTCACACCACACTCCCTGCCTCAAGCAGGAAGGGGTTGCCCTACAAGTGTACACATCTTTCTCCTCTTGCACAACAGTTCACAAAGCTCCCTGCACTGGCTCTGTATTTTATTTCTATTTTAGAGGGGGATTTGAAGTAGAAGCAACAAGTGAGCATTTTCATGCACTGAAAGGGTGGCTGAATAGAATGCAGCCATTATCTGCATTAAGAGCCCAAGCAAGAGTTAAAGGTGGAAAAACTTAAACAGGAAGAGAAAGTGAAAAGCAATTCTTTTGAAGAGTAAGGAGGAAGATGAATTCCTGTTTAGGGTTTTCGTTTCCCCATCACCTCCACCCTCTAAGAACTGAGGCAAGAAGTGATTCTCAACCTCACTTAGAACAGAAAAGATGGAAGTAGACCAAAGTCTGCTTCTTGGCAGCAGTACACCTTTCCAGGCCTAGCACGTAGATATTGAAGACGTGTTCCAAATCCTTTTTCTGGCACCGCTCTTCCATTGCGAAAAACTTACTCAGTATCGAATGCAGCTTGATTCAGTTTACTTCCAAGATTTTAACTGTCTGTTTTTCCATCAGATCACATTACTAAGAAACTACTGGAAAAGCAAAGTAAAACAAGAATGGCTGAGTGGGAAATACAGCAACATTCACTCACGAAACAGCTTGCCAGAGAAAAGCATGTACCCAATGGACGTTGACACGTGGGGAGAAATCCTGGAAGCAGAACTAGAGAGATGAGAAACCACTGCTGCTTCTTCCAGCTCAAGAACTTTACGTCAACACGTGGACCACCAGACTACAAATATTCTGCTGTTTAAATTAGTTGTATTTGCAAACATAGGAAGAAAGCTTCTCAGAGAAAAAGATGCGTATGTGACCTTTTACTTGCACTTTATCAGATGGAGTGATACAGAAGTTAAACTCTAAATAAGGATATGTATTCAGTAGTAATTTTATATTTGTAAATTTAATATTCTGATGTATTATCAAAAATATGTTGATTGTACTTCCAATTTGCACTTTTTTTTTTTTGAAAAGACTGTGTTTGGTTTTTTGAAAAGTCTGTTTGATTCAAAGTGTATTGTATGAGCAGCACAATGTTTGAGTCCACAAAGGAAGGGCAGGGCAAGGACAAACCCAGACACTGGACGGAGGATGACTAGGCAGCTCTCTCAGTATCAGCTGAACATCCCAAGCATCTGTCTCAAGGGACAGAGCCTTCACAAAGCTTTTCTGAGCCTGCACACCTGGAGGTGTTGGTGCTCAGCAGCACTGCATTTCTACTGCCAAAGTCTGGGACTTCTGAGTGCAGGCTCACAGACAGGGCAGCCAGCAGGGCTGAAGCAGCCACAGCTTCCCTGTCATTAGCTAGGCATGTGTCATTTATTTAAGGTAGTGAAATAGGGAGCAGAGCAAGATTTCTTCCTTTAAACAAACTCAGACACCTTGACTACAAGAAGAGTTACTTCCCATAAACCATTCAGAAACTCTCAGCTTTTTCTGTACAATGTTGTGATCTCCCATCATACCGATTCCGCTTTACCAGAACTGATTTTTGCAGTGACTTTAAAAATTACTGCAAGTAGAAATGATGCCTATTGCGTTACTCAATATTAAAAGACTACAAAATCAGTTTATTACAATTTGGTTTGAATGTCACCTTTCCCTACCTGCACTTTTGCACCAAAGAGTAACTAGAAAACTACTGCTTTAGGTATTGCTAAAAAATTGAGTCTCTGATCTGGGACCAATTCTATGTAGAATCGTATTCACTGTTTCAGATTTCCTACTGTGGACTATGGCAAAAGGCCTTGTGGCAGCATGTGAACAAATGTCTCATATTGAGAGCATCAGGCTCAGTAGGATTAGATCAGGTCCTCATTAAAAAAAGTTCAGTTAAATGAGGTCCAGCCCTTACAGTTACTGGTGCCCAGTAACACAAGATGGAGCTGGAGAGCAGTTTTTTGCTCAGGAAAAATACATGGCATGGTCTTCTGGTTGAAGATCCAGTAATATTTTTGTGTTGGATGGTGGTGGAGTTTAAACAAACAGGAACACTTCACAACATACATGTTTTTATCTTCTCTCAGTTATTTAACCATTGCAGAACATCTAGCGAAAACATTTTAATCCCCTTTTCTTGTATGAGTCTGGGCTCACAGACTGTTTGTTTGTTGTAGGTGCCTTTAAATGGAGAGTAAGGAAAAACAGAACAGCCAGCTGAAGATGGCATTTCTAAATCACAAGAACAATGCATTGATTCCCTTTCTAGTTTGGAGCATTCAACAGATTTCACTAAAAGTGATCCACTTCACTCAACTTGCTGTATTTTCCCCCATCAGTTCCCCCACTGCAATTCATAAGCAGCAGTGCCTTTTCTAAATCATAAGTAATAAATCTAATTGAGAACCTTTCTTGTCAACAGCTTCACATGTAATAGGCAGCTAGGAAATATTATCCAGTCATCACATTACAATATAGCGCTTATCTGTGAGTGCTAGTCCTGAGGTCAGGACCCATTGCTGCAAGCTTTGTAAGTTGCATAGCCTCTCTCTGTACTGCCAAAAGGGATGAAGCAGTCACCCTGTAAGAACAGCATCAATAATGGATGCAACACAAAGTTCACTGAAGCTCATGCTATCACGCTGTCACCACATGTGGTGGAAGTGTAACTTAGGGCGAAGAGATTGCTAAGTATAAGTGGGTGTAGTGCAAAGTTCAATGAACTGCAAACACTGCTTTCTTTATTATTAGCTATTTTGCTCTAAGATTATATCTAGTTACCCCAATTAAAAAAAAAAAAAAAAGGCCAAGTTTTTCCACTGAAGATGCTGCATCACTCCTTGCTCACCATACCTTCCACCCTAACTTTAAGGGCCAGAAATTGAGAAAGAAGAACATATTGCTAGTATTACTCTCATCACCTCAAGAGTGCCTAAGTTACTAATTGTAACACAGGAGAAATGCACAATAATGGATGCAATCCCTCACCTTTCTCCTCATCCAGCCTCCTCCTATTACTTCCAGTCCTCAGCTCCCAGCTATTTATCACCTCTTGCTGCCCCTTTTCTACATATCAGCCATCAGTTTTTGTATATTTGTCTTCGATACCATTTTCAATAGAATAATCATTCTGGTTTAAATCCTGACACAGTCTGCACTTAGCTGTAGTGTTTCCCCCATTCTCTTATGAGTTGAGGAATTACCAGTCTCCATCATGCCTTTAACTCTGTCCAGTTCAGCTGGCTGTGCCTCTTTAACAAGAGGAGTTCAGTGCTCAGCTATGCAACCAGACAAGGCCTTGCTCTTTCAACATGGAGTAGTAGCAGTAGAAACTTCTCATGAAAATTTATTCCATGCTTTTCTTTCAGTAAGTACAAGTTCTCATTAAAACAAGTGCAATTCCTCTCCCCTCTTCACTCTTCTTTAAGGGTTTTAATTCCCTCCAGAGATGGTTTTATCAGTTTTCGTCTTGTTTTCCCCCTCCCTGCCCTCACACCACCTGCTCAGCTTGCAGCCCAGCTAAAAGTTGGCTGTACTCTCTTCCCTTGAATGAACACCCCAACAGCATCCACAGCTCCAAACAGCAGCAGTTAGTACACCACCAGCTGTAGCTTGTGCCTGCCTCTTCACCCTCCTAGCTGTAAGCAAAAGTGCTGAAGTGACTGCAGTAGGAAGAAGTATCAATACCTCAGTTATCGCTAGTGCTTTGGTATCCCTCCCTAGGGGGCAGCCCCAGCAAAGGCCACTCATGCAAAAGCCACCTACCTCCTCTGGATGCACACCAGCTATCCTCACATCTGGGCGGCTGATGAAGCCCTTTTTCTGCTTCAGTACCAAGCTCTCTTACCCATAACTTTTGAGGAAGTGGAAAGTTCTACTTTAGCATGCCCCACCTACCTTCCCTGAGTTCACACACCATTTTGACCCCGCTGCCCCTCAGTGTTCAGCTGCAGAAGAATGCCTCAGGCACCCATCACCCTGGCATCCTCTTAGCTACGTGGCCTCACAGCCTTTCACCTTTCTGCCCTCCCATCTACTCCAAAAGAGGCCTTTTGAGAGAGTGCATGAAATCTGTATAGTTAGGGCAAATACTACATCCTCTTCCCACACCCCCGCTCAAACCAGCCAGCTTTCTGTGATGAAAAAATTTCTCTGCTGCACTTAACATCAAAATACCCAGCACCAAAGCTCAACCAGAGGTCCCCAGAAATAAATATTTTATTTCTGTATTCCCAAAGCGTCTGTGGTTTTAGAACCTCCGCTGCAACTACTCACTACTGCAGAGCTCCATTTTCAGAGGGAGGAGCTGTAAGCGTGGCTTTATTTCATCGTGGTGCAGGATGTGGCTTAGGGCCACTGGCATGAAGAGCCAGATTAATTGAAAAAGAAAGCACCATTACATTTAATTAACGAGTTTTCTTCATTAGACCAATAACATTTCAAAGTGAATTTTGTCAAGGAAAATGATCCTCCTAAAGGGCAGACAATAGTGTTTGATGTCTCCATCATGATCATCTCTGGAAGGTCCCAAATTATAGCTATCTGAAGACAGAGCAGCTAAGCTTACATCCACTCATCACAGTAGCATAGAAAGGGTTGGAAGGGACCTTAAAGCCCATCCAATTCCAACCCCTGCCACAGGCAGGGCTGCCATTCACCAATGAAAAGCACTGAAGCAGCTGACCTCAGTCCTGAGCCCTGACCACCTACCCTCAATGAATTTGGATAGAGGCATTTCAGATTCCCAAAAGCATCCCAACACTTTGCAGTTGTTTTTCAGTGCACTGCTTGTTCAGAAAAATCTGTCCCAAAAGCCATGGAAGAATTCACCCACTGCACTTAAAGCTGAGACTCAGCAGTGGCTTCAGATCATTCGAACAACCCTAAGAACTGTTTGGTGGTGGGGTTTTTTCAGACCTCAAGGTAAGTGGTCAGTCTTATTTCTACTATTATGATAAGCAAAAAAAAAAAAACCACCACAAGCTACAACTGCGGGTAGAAGGGCGAGAAGGAGAAGGGTGAGGGATGGCAAAACTCCGAAGTCTCAGGGGACCTATCACAATGCAAACAGAGAGGACAATTCTATATATCAGAATAATTATTTGCAGTCCCATTATCTGCAGTCCCATCTGAGACTTGGGACTGCAGTCCCAACTCCTGAGAACTGTCCTGTTCATCTCTACCACCAATTTTCAACAATGATTGATTTACAAAGGAGGGGAGAGAGGGATAAAGAACAGCCTGCAAGAGCATGTGAAATCAGGTACCACATTAGCTTTTTTTGAGTCACGTTTAAAAATATTCTTGGAATTGTAGAACTGCATCTGCTGGTTTTAATGCACAGTTCTTAAAAATTGTAGCAGCCAAAGGGGATACAGGGATGCCACAGGACACTACAGTGTATTAGCGGTAGTACTAAATGCTATTTTTAAACATCTCAGAACAGCAAACAGATGACCACAGGACATTAACAGCTACCTAATGGAGGATTCAGCTTGAGGGCCGATTGAAGGTATAGGTTGAGCAAGCTGGGAACAGAGGGAAGAATTCCAACAAACCAGCTACCTTAAGCCTTTAATCCTTATAAGGGGGGGAAGAAAAAGAGCTGAGAAAAGCAGAACATTTATCAGATGTGTAAGATAACGCTGCTGCTGCAAAGTATGACAATACCCACAAAAACTGCATCTGCTCATGAGGGCCTATTTTAAATAGCTTTCACAGTTCTTGCATCACAATGCTAAAGAAAAGAATACTACATGAATTTAGCTCGGAAGACCAAGTGACAAAGTTTTGCAAGATGCTATAAATAGAAGTGTGCCCCAAATGGCTATAATTGGCTGTACTGTCTGTCTCATCTAGTGTTGGCCAAATGATCGATGTTTCTCATGAATCTTTGTTCTTCAAGACCACTGTTCTGCAAACGTTTTTATCGCTAAGTTACACTGCTCATTAAAATCACTAATATGCAACTCTACTATCAACACACATACTTAATCACACTGGGAGTGACTCAAATGCTTAACCAGGGAGACGACAATGACACTGGATGCCCATGAAGTAACCAAATACAGCACGTAGACAGGAGCAGAGTAGAGGAAATTTCTGCTGTTCTAGAAGGATGAGTAAAGACCATGTGGTATGTCGCAGGACACCTAAAAATACCACCAGACATTTGTGTTTAAGCATCTGAACTTCACTCTACGATGCCTAAAATCATTGCCACAAGTTCCTGTAGCTGTTTTTAGACTAGGAAGTTTAGTTCAAAATAACTTTAAGAGGAGGTAGCTGGTGGAAAGAGGAGGAGAAAGGAGAAACAAAACATAACTGGAAAAAAAAAGCCTTCTCTAAATAAAAATACAGTTAAAAAAATGCATGACCTTACTTTATCCCTGATAGACCAGAAAGATGAAGTATTTCCTTTCATTAATCAGAAAACTGCACAGGGGTGCTAAATATCTGATAAAAACTTCACACATGTATGTTAATTTTGTTACTGTACTTTCACCATCACGTTCTGGAGAGAAGCAACAGTTTAAAGTATTCAAGAGCAGGACACCTCTGTAAACATGGAGCAGAAGCACTGAGGGACAAAAGAGATGTTTTCTCATCTTTCTTTTTACATATCTGGGTGCTTAAAGAAGGATAAAACATTTTCAAACTTTCCCTCATTGTATAGAAGGAGGTATACAAAAAGACCGATCATACATCGATTTGTATAGCGGTTACTCCGTTAGTCTGTAATAGGTTCTTGTATCTTTGATAGAGAGGAAAGGGGCTAGCAGTAATACACGACATTCTTTATGTCCTTTTAACATCTGGGTTTGGGGATGGGAGAAGAGTAGAGTTTCAAGTTTGAAATTTTTATTTATTTCAACTATTTTAACTCCAGTTCTTCCTCCTCCTCTTCCTTGATGAGGATGTTTTAAAGATCTTGGTGATAAACTTATAGAACACAAACTAAAACAAAACAAACAAACCTAATAAAGTCTCTCTGAATTGTTCAAAGCTATATCTATTAGTTTCATTATTATTTCTTTTTGATTCTTTTCCTCCCTTGTTCTTGGTTATCTTCTTGCAAGGGGATGGAAAATGAGAAGGAAACATTGCCATCTTAAAGGCAGAGTCTATGCAAGGAAGGTGAAGAGTTTCACTGTACCCTACTTCGCTTAAAAGGGAAGTCAGCTGAAGTGTGAGAAGTGGTGTTTTCCTCAGCTTTCATACAGTTTTACTCTCCCTTCAGCCAAACAGGAAGGGAAAAAAAAAAAAAAAAAGAGAAATCTACCAGAGCCAGAAGCACAGTGGGGAAAGCAACAGTTCTGTTTCTAAACACAAAGCAAGAACTTTTATGTTCTAATCCAGGAGAAAAAAAAAAAA
Source organism: Penelope pileata (assembly GCA_013396635.1). Classification (NCBI taxonomy): domain Eukaryota; kingdom Metazoa; phylum Chordata; class Aves; order Galliformes; family Cracidae; genus Penelope; species Penelope pileata. Next base: position 2,129,746 of record WBMW01000972.1, read on the forward strand.
AAAAGCAGCAACACCACAACCCTTATTTTGACAGCAAGTCAGAAATTTTATTTCAAGAAGTTCCACGAGTAACAACAACAGAAGCAGCTTGTCTTCAGCCAAAGATTTTTAAGGGTGCTTTCTGTTTACTTGGCCTGCAGGCTACCAATCCACCATTTTAAAATGTAAAGCACTTCCTAAAGCAAGGTTTAGTACCAAAGGGCCACAACATAACCGTATTCAAATTATTTTCATGCATCAGATTCAGACTTCAGTTATACTACCATCCCATACAACAAAACCTGACAGATACACATGGCTGCAGGTTGGCTCCCTTTCACATTTGTTTTGCAAATCAGCTGGGACTAAGCCTCCTTCTCAGACCGAAGGTATTTCCCTGCTCACCAATGAACACTTCCAAAGTTGGCAAGAGACAAGCTTCTCTTTCAGGCTCCAATCCACCAACTGCTGAGGCCGGGAGCATTACATGGGCTCTGCAAGGCAGCGAGGCTCTCCTTCAGCAGCTGAGCCACGTGCAGCTGGTAGGCAAGGTCATCAGGAAAGGCACCAACACTTCATTCAGAACACTGTCTCCATCACTTGCTTTTTAAGCCACCTTAGTGTCACACAAGTAAAACCAGAATAGATACTCAGCAATCATGGGAGAAAATTGGGGGTTCAAGTTTTGGATTTTTATTTATTTAAACTATTTGAACTTCTCTCGAATGCAAATTAAAAAACAAAATGAAAATTAAAAACAATCAAGCAAAAAAACTAATGAATACCATCCTGTGCCCTGCTGCTGAAGGGAAAAGATCTGGAACTTTAATAAGTGCTCTGCACAGAGCTTAAGTAATATAAATGTAATTATGAATGCAATCTGAAAGCAATCCTTCAAAACAAAGGCTGTGCAAACAGCCTTACATCCTAGCTTTTGAAAAGAAGTACTTTACATATCGTAGCTTATTATTAACATGCACAAGCACGTATATTCCACTTTTATTTACTCCAGGGCAAACTCAACAGAGAGTATTTACTTCAACATAATTCAAATAAGTATACTAAAGACCTTTTGACAGTTCACTGCATACTACACAATTTCTCTCAGGCTGCCAAAGCCATCAAACCCCCAAACTCCTCAATGAGGAAAGAACTAGAGCATGCACCCCACCCTCAGCCTGCAGGAAACCCAAACAGGAGAGGAAAATTAGAAGCCCAGCTTCAAACTTTCTACTGCGCACAGAAGTTCACACTGAGCACAGTCAAACCTCTATATATTAGTAAGAAGACCACAGGTCACAGGCAGAACTATATACACTTTTTGAAACATAAACGGAAGACGTTTGCAAAAATACTGACTGCAAAAACCAGCAGAGGACTCTTACCTGCTTTTTGTCACTTGCAGAACTGAACTTGAACTTGTCACTGAACTCGCAGAAGTTCAGTCCCGTATTTCACAGTTTTTTAAAAAGTGTATTTTTTTTTTTTGACTCTCACCAAAAAGGAATTCTAAGGGAAGTTTTAGTGCTATCCAAGCCTGAAACTCAGAAGAGAGACATATTGCAAAGGGCTTACCCAGACTCCTGTACAAGTTAAGCTTAAAATAACCTCTACAACCTTCTACAGCGTCTGAGAACAAATTAGTAAAAAGTTTAACACTCATAATAAAATGAAACCCAAACCAACAAGCAGTATTACTGCACCAAAGTATTATTTATGATGTAGCAAGCAGAAATACAAACTTCACCTAGAAGAGAGATTTGACAGTTCACCAGATTGTACCTCAGAAGCCTTAACTATTTTTCCTTACGAGCAATCTTATACTAAAGATCATGAACAAACAACTGTTACAGATGCAGAAATACATTTTCATTCTTTCACATTGAAAGCAAAGACAACAGACTGCAAAGAACACCACAAAAACAGTAACATATAACAACAAAAGAACATCAGCCTTACCCTTCAAGGCAAAGCCACAGCACAGAAAAAGTAAAAAGCTCTTGAAAACCACTGCTAAAAACACATTAAGACATAACGACCCCCACCTGGGGAGGGGGTTACTGGATTATGGGAACAAGTAACACCTGTGGCTGAAACATCAGTAGGCTGTTGCAGTTCTCATGGATGTTATTTTTTCAGTGTATGCGTGGGTGGTTTGCTTTGTTCGGTTTTCTCTTAAACCATGGAAGAAGCAGGTTCATGCTTACATATCTGTTTCTGTAGGTGCATAATTAATAGATGTCCCTGAAACATGGCCCTAGTAAGCAGAGGGCCAGCATGCCTGGGGAGGGAAAACAGCGGCAAGTCAAGCACTAACATATGAGGATCTTTACTACGGATGACATCATACATGTCTTACAGTAAATGAAGGTTATAAACATAATCCTTCCCCTCAACAGTTTCTTCTGCTTTCCCGTAGTCTCTGACAAAAGACATTTACGTTAAAAGTGAAAAAAGGAACCAGTGTTGAAGTAGTATTTGTAGAGAGCATGGAAGTATGATTTAAATAGAAGGTGAAAACAGATGGAGGAGGCATGGATCATGAACATTACTCTTCTTTCTCTCTCATTTACTTGGCCTTGTACTAGGCCTGCTCTCTTCTGTAGTGCAAATATTCAGTATATGCCTCTTCCCTTCCACGTCTCCTGAGTAAGTGGACTAGCCTCATCTATGATATAGTTGCTTTTTAATATTTAATTTCCAAGATCTATTTGGTACTTCTGGCATAAAACGAATTCTGTTTTTTTCCTCATAGACATCTGTTACAGCAGCCTTCATCACCTTCTCTCAGCTCCAGTGGCTATCTTCTGAACGACTTCACTCAGTTCAAGTGTTTTGACAATTCTCCCCCTATCATACTCGATTCTTAAGGTCAGATTATTGGTGGCATTTAGAAGATCTTTGATTTTCAATAGCACTGCCATGAGTTTGAAAGTGGAGCATCTTTGAAAACCAGCCTCATACTAACCCTTGTCTCCAACTCATCCCTTGTGAAAAACTTACTGGAGAGGTGCCTCACCCTAAAAAGAAAACGTCTGTGTTCTGCTGAAATGTACTTTTTTCTTAGCATGGCTGTTTTGAAAACATCCCAGAGCACATTCATCCTGGAATGTGAAGATAATTATTCATGTCAAGATGTTTGAGAACCTGAATAAAAGGAAGAACAGTTCAGAGTCACGTGTAGTACCGGTCTCAGGCAAATAGAAGCGTTTCTGGAAGGAAACGAGGGTAGGATGGCATTAGACATAAACTTCCAATCATGTTTCCTCCAAGAAGCAAAAGCACCTATAAACCCTTGGGATGTATGTTAAAAAGAACCACCAGTGAGGTCAGAGAACCCACTGGTATAGTCTGATATAAACACACTGATTGCCATTGCCTACCATACCATTCACATGTGGGCACCTGTACCCCTAACTGGGACCAGGGAAAAATTACAGGTCAAAAATTTGTAAAATTTGATAGTTGTTTTATTTATTTATTTATTTATTTATTTTTAATTGATATTTGCATTCCTCCTGTGCTAAGCTGGGTAAGTTTCTGTTTTTCGTTTTCCTGTGCCGTAGGATATTTTGGGGTTAGTGAGCTCTGAGGCAAAAGTGAGCAGAAACCACAGAGCAATTATCAAGAAAGCAGGGCTGAGCAAATAGTATATCTTTTCGCCATGAGGCTTCCTTCCTCAGAACAACAAAGCAGGCTTCAGTGATCCTGTCAGCTTGCACAAGATGCAGGAAATGCCTGCTAGAAGCTGATTTCCTCTACATCCTACATGGATGTGACAATGCTGTCTCTACCAGCCTGCTGCCTCAGCACAGCCTCATTTTCTTTGTTATTTCTGAGAAGAAACTCAGCTTATTGAAGGCTTGATTCTTTGCCAGAGGTAATTCAAGGAACTGAGAGACACCAGGAGTGCTCTACCACACTTACAAGAGGCCTACCCAGATTCAGCCCCAAGGACTCAAGCTTCTTCAGCAAAATCACGCTTCCTTTAGGATAACGGATGCTGCAGGGTTAATCAGGTCACCAGCATTCACCGTGCTCTACCTCTGAGGTCACGGATATGCCTAGGTCTGAGAATCTAAGCACAAGGGGGTAAAAAAAACCCTATAATAGGGGCCAATAAACAAAGAATTTGGGGATACCAGTGAGGTAGAAACAGAGTACAAAGGGCAGCTGAGCTTTGAGCCTAGTTTGAGGTGCAAGATGTTTCCCTTTTGGGCTGGTACAATCTTCTGTGGTCCAGATCTCATCATACTGCACTAGCTGGTACCTGTAGAGCTTCACCAACGTCAGAGAGACTCCTCACTGTGGTGCAGAAAAAGGGTACCTGTTCTCCTTCAAGTATTTGAGACCAAAGTCAAACTACATTTCCATGACATTTATGTACCCGCAGACAGCTCCTCAGGCAAGAGAGAAAGGCACCTGTATTAGTATAATGTTGTTGGAAAGTAAAAAGCCATCCTCAGGCAAAGAACCTTCAGGCATGTTATCTCAGATCTCTTCAGACCTGCTCTGTATGAACTTGCTATCTCTGCTATGTTCTTGCTATCTCTGCGAGCTAGATGATGATACATTCATATCCTTTTTCCTCCAAATGAAAAAAAAAATGTTTTTTATCCTGAGCTCCTTGAAAGGCCACACAGTGATCTGTTACTGTGTTTCTAGCTTTCCATTGTGCTGACAACCATATCAACCCAAATGCAAGCAGTGGATCACCAAAGTTATGTTTTCATGTTGAATCGAAGCTCCAAGCCCTGGGAGGCTATCATCACCAGGCTGGTCCAGCAGACCAAGGCACAGTCCAGCTCCTGCAGAAGTTATTCATACCACTGCCTTACCAACATAACCAGAATGGCTTTGTGTGACAACACAGCTTCAATGAACCAGATTAATTTTCTTCTTGAAAATCAATTAGAATACCCTAGGCTGGAGTGGCAGCTTCTCCTGGCTGTTTCCCTGGTGTACATGCAACCAGGGGTATACATATGTATAATGAAACCAAAGATAAGCTTTAGCACCGTGTTTATTTTCACTTAGAAGAAATCTGAGTAAGAATTTTTAAGGATAAGGAACATCATTTAAAATTTTGAAGTTTACTTGCACTCAGAACATCTGTCTGGAAGAGGAACAGGCTACATGCAGAATCTGACATTGTCTTGACCTCCAGTTCTTGCTTAAAGTTTAAAGACTTAAAGTTTGAGGCATGCAGTAAGACACAAAACAAAGATTGATCAGGTAACCTGACACCATCAAACGATGTTTATTCCAGTTACAGAAGTAATAAGGTTTCTCTTACAAAACTAAGGCACAGAGCCAAGCATTAAGTATATTGCTGTAGGTTAAGAAAAGAAGACCCTAAGCAACAACACGTCACTCGATAGTTCATGTAATGCATGGATCCTTTTCCTCCTCCTGCAAGATTCTTAATTCAAATACAGGTCAAAACAGCAGTACATGACATTCCAGCAACCGCTTTGGAGACCTCAATGAAGCAAAACAACGATTCTGGAGCAAATTCGTGTGGAGAAATTTAGTGAAGGTCAAAATCAAATGAGTACAGAAAGACTGAGATTGCTTCACATTTGAAAAACCATGGGAGAAGAATCTTTCCTGCATGGATATTCATACTGCTGTCACTGAGTTATACGTGCTTTCCACATGGTGTTTCCACAGTTGTCCGCATTCTTCCTTTCCTTAACGCTGAAGGATTATAAAGGTGTGGATTGTGTTTCTGAATGAGTTCATTTCTTTCCTTGAATCCATTGCATTACTTGTATAGCTGAACCTGGCAGTAGGAAGACTGGCTAGTAAAGAAGGAAGAAACTTTACTGGCTAGTAAAGTTTGTCTGGGGAAGCCCTTGAGTTAATAGAAGATACTGAAACACAGCACAGGTGAAATTCTGACTACCAGTAGTGGCAGCAGAAAAAGGCATAAGGTATAACCTTCCAAGGTAGACTGAATATTATGAGAAGCACACACTAACATGTCATGGTCTATGCTATAATTTAGTAAGTTGTTTCCCTCTTCTGTTGTGGTAATATGTTAGCTCGTTAGTGACCATTACAGAATTGAAACTCCCGCCCGCCCCAACCCACAAGCCTTAGGAGGCCTTTCTGGATGACACTACTTGCTCTCAGTGAAATACTACAATTCCTGTTTTGTTTTGAGTAATCAGTTTCACTTGTCTGTCTTCTTGTTGGTGGACCATCTTCATTTCCCAGTCCTAGAAACTGCCTGAATTGCTTTGATCCACTCTGTACGCTCTGTGGATGAAGCTGCTTGCAGGTAATAGTGGATTTCACTTGCTGTGATGATTTCAAACAGGTTGTTCTCAACATCATACTTCTTGGCTACAGGGAAGAAATAAGGAAGTCAGCTATGAGAGAATAAGGTCTTGTATTTAAAATGTTTCTTCCTTCACATTCTGTAAAGGGATTTGCTTCTTTTCTACAGCTGTGCCTGATCATGCCTTTGCAAACAGTTTGCAAAATTAGAACTGTGAATTCTATCACTGTCTTGGAGAAAAAAAAAAAAAAATATGGCTTCTGCACTTTTTGCTTCCAAGAGTCAACTGGACATCAAGTGATGTCCAACCACGGAAGACATTTAAGGTCATGTCACATCAGAAATCTCAAGCTCTTTCTATGTCTGGTAGCACAGCCTACGGAGGCATTGAGATGCCAGCACACTTCCTGGCTGGTTATGATAGTCTGTCTCTCCCGTGGAGAAGAGAATGCATGGAATGAATGTTTCTTGTTCCTTGCAGCAATGCTTAACCATTGCTCTTCCCACAACTTCTAGTTTTGTGAGGAAACAGAGCATGCAGAGTTACAATTCATTGGCACAACCATTTGCAACCTAAATTTTCCATCAAAAAATCATGAACTAAAAAGAGAACTCAGCTTATTTTTTCTACAGCCAGTTATCCTAATATAGGGACACCGCTGCATCATTTTGACAAGTCTGAACTTACAAAGCACAAAATTCCCTGTTGTTACCTTTATCACAGTACAGTCCTCCAGCAATTAAAGAGAGCCTATTAATTAGAAGAATTACTGAATTGCTGCACATAGACTGTTTTTGAGTAAAAACCACTTATGATTTCAGGCAGATTGAAAGAATGCACCAAAAACTTATAACACAGCTCCTTCACTGTGGTTCCTTACAGTCTGGCATATCTTCCACTGCCGTCACCACGCAGCCCCTCAAGTGGATTGCTCCTAGTGGATCTTCTCCCTGGGGAAGATATGAAATCAATGTAAAATACAACACTCCTGAAACTGTTCACATGTCAATAACTGATTACAGCTCCAGAATGGAAACAAAAACATTTGGTGACTCAGTATGTCACCTGAGAAAACCAGGGGATCCTCAGTCTGTGTGATATGAAGCAAAGGGGGTGTGCAAACCTGAAAATAAGTCGGAAATCTCTTTTGGAATTTGGAATTCAGGATCTCCTGAGTATTTAGTATGCCCTCACCAATACTACAAGAATATCAACCTTGTGCCAACTATAAGCTCTCCTTTGATGTCACAGTGAAAAGAAGGTTAGTTAGAAAGAAGAGTATGTCTTAGAAGGTTTTGGGGTTTGCTTTATTTATTTAAGAAAAAAAGAAAGTAGCAAGAGCAGCTATACCTTTATTTACAATTTTGCCTTCCTGCACACTTCAGAACTGTGATAGCCAAAGAATAGATGAAGAAACATTTCTGTTAGCACAAGCCTGAAACAAGCAGTTCTTATGAGCTGACACTTTTGGGAGCCTTTTTGGAGGGAAAGCCAGGAGTGAGACATGCTGGAAACAGAGGTCAAACTTCAGTGTTGACTCCCCACTGTGTCTAGGCTGCTTCTGCCAAGCAGGACAGGCACAGTATAGAGAGCCTGTAACCCACAACAACAGCACTGCTCCTGCAACAGTGCCTGACAAAATAAACAAACACAGTGGGCTGAATCCAGCTGGACATCAGCTTTTGTGGGGCACATTTTGTCTACAGTGATGCCCCCTCCTTTCTCAGAGCAAGGTTTGGCCCATTATAATTACATGAGAAACAAAATACTATGTCCCAGTCTGATACAGAAAATACTTCAATTATAAACTGCAGAATGACTGTATTGCCTCACTTCGTTCTTTCAGCTTTGTTCACTTTAATCAAATGGGAGAACAAATTAATTCTAATTAATCACAGAGAAGAGTGAGAACAGAGGTAAGTGCTGCCTGTTCTCAGGTCTGGATGTCACTTGCCACTCTGACTTGCCAGCCCCAGCAACTACCCCTCCCTCTGCTTTTCCAGAGGGTGGCCAGGCTCAAACAAAGAGCCCCCTGTCCTGCCTGGCCTTATCCATCACATATTCCAAGCCATATACTCCACTCATATTTCTAGAGGAAAGCAGCCTTAAAAACAAACAAACGACTACAACAACAACAAAAAAACCCCACCCCATCAAATTAAAATAAAAACTCCAAACCAAAACCACCAAACAGGAAAATAACCCAAAGTCAACCAAATCTGTCTTACTCCAGCAGGATCATAGTAGTGAAGATATGCAGGGTCGTCTCTTAAAACAAACTTTCTCACTTTCCAATTCTTCCTCCGATGCCCCTAGAAAAATAAAACCCACAAATGTCATGAACTGCTCTCCCTGCAAATGCTTACAGCCAGCTTTCTCACACATGGGAGAACATGCAAATATAAAAGGAAACAAGATTGATGTTTTTGGACAGGAAACATTCACTGGAGTAGGACTTGAGCCTGGGCTTTTTGCATCCCACTATTTTGCATAAATGGGCCATCATGCTGTTTTGTTTTGAACAAAGTACAACAGCTTCAACATGGGAGATTCTCCTAAACATCTCATAGCCCGGCGGTTACAGCATTCACATGATGTCTATGATAAGATTTAAATGCTTGCCACAAAACAGATGTCAAATATCATGCAGGAAGATACCTTGAACTCTTGGCAAGAATGATCTGAAGGTCTCCCTCTCACTGCAAAGGGAACAACAAAGATGACTTATCTGGCTCAGGCACTCTGGAGAGGGTTCATGGCTGAGAAGCTTAGGCAGAAATAACACCACTACCTGATACAGACGTAGATACCTCATTGCTTTTAGCAGCAGAGTTCAGATCCTAACCTTTCTCCACAGCACTCCTGGCTGGCTGGTTTAGGAAGCTTCCATGCCAGTTTGATGACTTCTGGAAATGCTGTTCTGAGGCACCCAGCCCACCTGGGGCACTGCTCCAGATGTTGCACTGCACCTCATCCCTGGGGGACACTCATGCAGGTATGGACCAAGTACAAGGTCAGCATGTGGATTTAGCTCTAAGTGGTGTGGGAATCAAATGTTAACAGAAGGCACCTTGGCCTTTAGTCCTTCATCTCCAATTGTTGTTTAAGTGCATTCAAGCTCTGGGAGATCTCATCCCATAGCTCAGTCTAGGCCAGCTCATGATCTCACAGATTCATATTGGACACCTGGGCCCTAAGCACTCATGGACTAAATCCAGCTCATCTAGTCCTGCTCTGTCTTCTTACTGGAAGATAGGAAATTTCCCCTCCAACATATATGATCATCCTGACATTCCCAGCTTGAACTTCATGAGTAATCACAAAAGCTGCAGGGAAGACAAACTGGGAGACATCCCAGAGAATCAGACCCTGTGACTGGGGAAGCTGAAACACTGATTCATCTTACAGCATTTACAAAGTAACTGCAGTAACAGTATTTTACAGATGGTCTACGTTTTCCCCATCCATCACTGCAGTCTTGAAAACATGCATTATCAGCAGAAGCGGTGACTCTGACAGGCAATGATCTACAGTTTGCTGAAGGTGACCAAATTCAGATGAATTGGTGGAGAATGTCATGAATCATTTCCTCTCAGCATTTCAAAATATTAATTTCTCAATTAAGTACTTCTGTTTGCAAGGAAGTTCCTACTAACTAGGCTGAGATGGATGTGACAGGGTAAATGTTAGCAGAAAGACTCATATCTGATTTCTTCCACTGCTTTTGAGTAACGTGGTTGAACAAGAAACATACAAGTGAGCACTACCAAAAAGTACTTATGCTGCCCAAAGATATTTTCTGGTTTTCTATATGGCACCAGACTTCCAGAGGAAGAAGATATTCTTGCTAAAACACCTCCTGCTTGTCACATCTCCTGTTTTAGCACTCTTTTTTTTCCTAATTAAAACACTGAGTTGTCTTGTTCTATACTAAGAGCAATAAGCCTTGCAGATCTGAACAAAAGTCCTGCTGCTGCGCCGCAGAAAGGGTTCTTTGTGTAAAAGAAGGGACAGAGATTAAACCTATCAAATGCAGAGATGGCATAGGTTAATTTCTTTCCTTTAAAGCTTTTAAGGGGAAAAGAGTAATCTTGTATCTATTGAACATCATTTCAGTGAGAGGACAGAAAGTGTGCAGTACTGACCTGTTTTAGTAAACATCCTTGTTTGACTATAATGCCTCTGAATTCTTCTTTCAGGACCACATCATCATCACTAGAATTCCCCTCGCAGAAAAACCCACTGTCAGGCTGCATGACCACAAGAGAAAATTCAAAAGTTACAGAAATAGAGCAAATCTATATAATATAATGGATGAGTGTGGCTTCTCTTAAGTCTTTCCTCCACCCTGTTTTTTCATACCTAAAAAAATGCAACTCTTTTACTGGAAAATATTCCAGTAATCCAGAAAATATTTTCCAGGCTGGGTAAACTACTCAGGACAGGTGTTACCAGGTAGATGTTAAAAACTTCTGCTTCTTCACAAGCACTTCACTGTGTGTGCGCATGCACACTGAGCCAGATCTGATGGCACTGTGCACACAAACTCATTTCCAACTTGAGCCACTCTGAGAAGCCCCATGATGATGAATTACTCTCTTCCCTTCCACTGAATCATCAGGAGAACTGGTGGCCAAGTCTTGGTCACTGCGGAAATTACTGGGAACAAAGTCTAAGTTAAAAAGAACCCAGTTTGATCTCAGCACTTCACATTTAGAAGAGTGCCAAAAGAACTGTCCTGCTTCCAAATGTTAAAGTGCGACAGTTTATTCTGAGCGTCATGTAGAGAAATATACTTAACACGAATCTCTCCTTTCCTGTACAATCTTTCCTCCAGGATTTAAGAAATCCAACACAAGCCTGAGAAGAGCAGAGTACCTGCAAGCCTAGGACAAAGGAAAATCAGAATACAACACTCACAAAGTAGTAATAGGCATCGCTGAGATCTAAGAAGGGGGTATCTGACAGTCCCTCAGCTGCAGCCTTGGATGTATCTCCTGCAGGCTGTAGGTAGCCTTCACTCAAGAGGGAAGAGGCAAGCATGAGGCCTTCTTTGCGATTTCGGATGGAGTTGCTAGACACCAGCCAGTCAATCACAGAAGTGCCTAGTTATAAAGGAATAAACATCAGCCACAAAACAAGATAAACATGAAGAAGCCTAAAAATACACAGGCAACAAACCTACTCCATCTAAGCACAAATTTCCTGAAAGATATTCTCAGTGACAATGCAGAGAACTAATCTGGAAAGGTGCCTGGCTCATCCAGTGAGGTACAGCCAATCCAACTGATGGCATGAGCCAATACAACCCCTGAACACTGTACCTCCAGAAGAAGACAGTAGAAAGAGGACAGAGAGCTGAACTGGGAAGCCTCAGCAGTAGGGACTGGGGAAGCATTGATGACCTCCAAGTCTGAAGAAGACAGTCTTCCAAGCTGCTGTTACTGACACAACCTTAGCACCCACGGATTTGACTTGGAGCAGAACAGGAATTAAAATGTGACAGGTTGTTGAAGAAAAATTCAGAGAGGAATAATTCTTCTGGAATTGTTCCATGCAACTGTCTAGGAAGATCTACTTCAATCTTGCTGGCACTGGTTTGATTTCCTCCTCCTCCTCTTGCTTACCATGACTGTATCTGAACACTTTCCTCAAGCTCCATCCTTTGAGCACCTCCCATGGTATTCAAGAAGACCTCTGCCAGGCTGTCTTCTAAAACTTCCCTGTGCACTAAAGAGCTTAGAGCTGTTTTAATTTATCTTTAGACTCTTAGCTCTGTGCCCTTTCTATTGATGGAAAAAAAAAAAAAAGGACGAGTTACCTACCTGTAAAGCAGTGATTGAACACTTTTTTGTCTTTTTCCAGCTTCAACTCTTTTATTCCCTTTTCAGGATCTTTCATTGAGAGGTACAAAGCACTGTGCATAAAAAACAAACAGTTAGCAAATAAAAAGCTTTAGCCAGCTGTTACAGAAACATTCTCTTTCACAGGATCGTCATATTTTGCCAGCATAGTGATCTCTGCAGATCTACAGCATGGCTTAGCTTTTTTCTCCTGAAAAATTTTCCTTGCAAAACATGGAAGCCTCACCACCTCCATCACAAACACAGGAACAGAAGAGTAAGTGCACAAAGGGCTCACCACATCCCTATATTGAGACTGTACCAACTTGTGATGATGGCACTGTGAACAGAGGAACACCTACTGCTGAGGCTCCTTCACTAGTGAAGATAGAGGAGCTCACTGCTTTGCTATGTTCCTCCACAGGTCCTTAGCTGAGCAGAAAACCTGTGACTGGGAGATCCCTAAAGCTCTCAGAGGCCCTGAGCAACCCCAGTGACTCCTGGTCTGACTTCCTTCCTGCCATCTGCATTTCAGTTGCTCAAAACTAATTCCCTGGGGCTCTGAAATGACAATAAGGGCAAACATTAAATGCCACAGATTAAATCCTTTGGCCAGTTATTCAGTCAGGGTGATCCTCTGATGAAGCCAGTGAAGACAGATTTATTTGGATCTTTACCCTGTGCAGTTTCACTGTCCTCTAAGAAGCACCACAGGCTCACTTGTATCTTGGTATTTACTGCTCAGAGACAAATATCACATTGTCCTTGGTTGTTTTTTGTTTTTTTTTTCCCTTAAAGTACTGACAAACAGATGGCTTCCTGAGTGTGCCCTTTATCTCTCTTTCTCCCTTTGCCAATTCCAAGTTCTCTGGCAGGCACTCTCATCACCAAGCAAAAACTATTGCTAAGTGTCTGCCTGGAGACCAAGCAAATGTATTTTTACAATAAATTCTATGCTGTACAAAAATGCCTCTCCTAAAAGAATCACACAGCGGCTGAGGTCTCCTTTGTGCTGCAATGTGCTCAGAAGCCTCCTCATAAGAAAAATTCTTTGACAAATTAGCTTCTTTGATAAAAAGATGATATATTAAAAATGATCTTCCTAGTTCTCACCACTAGTTCTTTTCTGCTGTGCTGTATGCTCTGAAACTGTCAGTTATGCAAAAAGGACTCCAAGGGAAACTGGATAGGTAGCATGGACAGACATGCTTACACTCTGAGGTTACGTATCTGCCACACTACCTGTGGATGGAAGTAAATAGGGGTGCAGAGCTACAAGAACACACCTCAAGTTGATTGTTTCAGGCAATCTGATGGATTTTCTTGTGGATTTTCTGGCAAATCTTTGGCCACCATCTATGCACTGAATTGCTTTCTTGATATCCCGTACCCAAGCATCTCTCTCTTCCAGGTAGGAGGCTTGAAAAAAGTGGTCCTGCTGCTTGGCTGCAGTAAGCTTGAAGACAAACTGGAAGGATAAACAATGTTTTTTTAAAGTTACTTCAGTGTAGCCGGTTGAGTACAATTAACCTGGTATCACCATAGTATACAGCCTACCTATGCCTAAGGGCCTTTGGAAAGTGCCTTAGAGCCATGGACGGGCAGTGCAGATAATGGACTCCTTTTGTTACTTCCCAGCTAGCATTACTGATGTTGTCAGCAAAAGTGAGTGGCACTGATACAGCTGGTGATTTTAACTTCTGTTGGGAAGTTCAACATAGCTGAAAGATTGAAGTACCCAGCCCCTGCAAGCTTACATTGGGTGTAAACTTGTCTTAACTGTTTAGAGATGTGGTCAGTCTGCAGGAGAGAAAACAATGAAACAAACAACGAACTGCATCATGCTGCTCAGCTACTGATTCACAAGGGAAGAACAGACACAGTCACATTGGAGAGTAGCTGTATGCATTTGCAGTCCAGCACATTTCTAAGGGCTTGGTAGGGAAATGATACATCCAACCCTTACACATACATTATGATCACTGCCTCCCTAAAGACACTAACCCCAGTGGAGAGCCTGTATTCCCCTAGAATGAGAGCAGATCTTTTAAATGTAGGACAAGGTAGAAAAATCACCTTGAAAAGAAAACTCAAAGTTGAGACTTGACCTGGATTTTCAATCCAAAAGTTCACTGGATGAAAACAAGATCAAATTACTGAGCCAAGACGGCTTCCGTTTCCTCTAAAATACAATTCCCTCTAAGTCGAAATGTTTTTTTTTTCCATAGTTGTACTAGAATAAAAAGACTCAGTGGGCATCTAACTAAAAACATCAAGCTAATCAGGGAGCAATCAGCATAGCTTCATGGGGACAAGTAGAGACTAAAAGGGCAGAGAGAAGGGAATCTACAACAATGAAATCAAAACACTGCATGAGTCTACCGAAGCCTGCTTTTGTAAATGGCATGATTCTGAATATCCTAAATATGAATCTTCCAGAATGGTGCCAGTGGAAAACATTTTGATGCCCTGAAACCATGCTGGAGTCCCAGAGAGTTTTGTGGAAGAGATTTTAAGACTGTAAAGCAATGGATACTCAAAAATTAATTTCAAACAGAAAAGTAACAATTTCTTGTCTGACACAGTTCATATTTCCAGCAGCAGCCACTTTTTCTATTATGCAGGTAAGAGGTACATCCTGAAAACCAATGTATGCTACATGTGAAAAAACAACGAAGCAGATCCCTATACATCCCGATATCGAGGAATCATGCTAATACACCAGATTGCCAGAGGGAAATAAGCATTAAAGCAAGCTTTTAGCAAATGAAGAATCATCACTCTCAACACTGAGGAGCTATGAAGCTACACACAGTGAAAAGCTAAGTAAGAGTTTTCATTTCTAGTACAGAAGAGACTTGTATAGCTCTTTCTCCTAACTCTCATTTCCAGAAAGTTAGGCCACTAAGCCAGATATTCAGGCTTCCTCTGAAGCTCGTGAAAAGGTTGTGTCTCCAGTCCTAAAAGTGACCAAGCCTACGCTCTGTGCTTTAGATAAAATCAGAGCATTAGCGTGAACTAAACACCAACACTTCAGATAAATGAATCCTACTATAAGCAACTGTACATGATAATGCTACCCAGAGGAAACTCACAGGAAAAGAGAGAAAATAAGTTCTGCATCAGAACTTACTTATGAAAAGGCATTTTGGGTGCCTTGTCTCCCTGATCTGATGCTGAACCCTTCAGACCTCTCTGCCTATTTTGTAGAGTGCACATGCAACCACTACAGAACAATAACTTGATCAGGACTTAAAAAAGAAAAAAAAAGAAGAAAAAAACCACTGTTCAGAAAGCAATGCTTTATGAGAAGTGAATTAGTGTCTTTCAAACACTATACTGTAAGATCTGATACTCTAGAACATAATACTCCATGTGTTACACCCCACATACAGAGTAAGGAGAGCTGTTCAGAGGATTGTTAATTAGATAATGTAGGAACATAGTTTCAAATTAGCAGAATTAGAACCAGATGTGTGCAGATACACTGTGTTCCTTTACTTGGCTATTTGATGTTCCTGCCCCATGCTCTAGTCCCTGGATGTAATTATACATCACTTTTATTATGCAGAGTTTGCAAAAGAGGTGAAGTCAAGTGCAACAATGCAGAGATCCAGGCTTGCACTTGGGCAATCCACTGCCACACAGCCATGCTTGCCAAAGCAGGTGGTCAGATCCAAAACTACAGGGGTTAAACAGTAAGGCTTGCACAGCCATGCCTAAGATTGAGTGGACAGGAGCTATTAGCAAGAAGAGAGAGTAGATGGCTTCAATCTCAAATGCTTCTGAAGCAATGGGATGCTCTCCCTTGCCAGCTCAGGTATTGTAATACTTATTTAATTCAATGAAATTGAGAGTTGCTAAAAAGAACTAAGTACGTCATTCTTTGAACACAGAGATCCTGTTTTTACCAACATATGTTTTTCAGGAACCCTATGACAGAATATGTATACTTACATATTTGTTTTCTTGCTTTTTATTTGCTTTCAAATAAGACTTTGTATTCATGAGTATCATGATCTGTGCATCTCATTGGGAACTTGGGCCTTACTCGAGTGCTTGCTATGCTTGGCCACAGAGAGCCCACATGTGTAAGCATCATTTGAACTAACTTCTCCAAATCAGTTTTGATTTTTCACTTTCTCAGAGTATACATGTAGCTCTAAGTCATATGCAAAAGCTCTACACATAACCATGCAATNAACTAAGTACATCATTCTTTGAACGCAGAGATCCTGTTTTTACCAACATATGTTTTTCAGGAACCCTATGACAGAATATGTATACTTACATATTTGTTTTCTTGCTTTTTATTTGCTTTCAAATAAGACTTTGTATTCATGAGTATCATGATCTGTGCATCTCATTGGGAACTTGGGCCTTACTCGAGTGCTTGCTATGCTTGGCCACAGAGAGCCCACATGTGTAAGCATCATTTGAACTAACTTCTCCAAATCAGTTTTGATTTTTCACTTTCTCAGAGTATACATGTAGCTCTAAGTCATATGCAAAAGCTCTACACATAACCATGCAATGTGCAATTAATACAGATTACATTAAGTACACGGGGGCAGGTAGTTACCAAATGGCAATGAAACAGTTTGGAATCACAATGCTTTTGGAGCATTCATATCACAGCATTTATCTTCCCCCTGTCCAAACAAGCTAGCCATTGCTCTTTGGCAGTAATTATATTTTCTCATTGCTTGTGAAATAGTTTCCCAAGATTTCATTCTGTGGCTATTAGCAGCTAGATTTATATTCAATACAGAAGTTACCCCATTCAGCTGCTAAGTATAATTTAGCTCTGCTGTGATAGACTCAGAAATCAAAAAAATCACTTTCTGAACCTCTCCTCTTGAAATATCCCGAGTTTTTCCTCAAGCAGTCACACGTTTCAAACACAAGTCCAAGCCTGCTTGTGACCTTCTATGACAAGAAAGTGACTACTAGGATATATGTAAGGAATCTAACTATCAGCCTTGTGCCCTTTCAGTGCCTCCAGGAGTTTAAGCATGCTGTCAATCATTGTTATTAAAAAAAAAAAAAAAGTACTTACCATTCTTTTGCCAAAATCTTGGCATGGGCTGTTAATAGTGCT
This sequence comes from Penelope pileata, assembly GCA_013396635.1. Taxonomy (NCBI): domain Eukaryota; kingdom Metazoa; phylum Chordata; class Aves; order Galliformes; family Cracidae; genus Penelope; species Penelope pileata. Next base: position 2,146,956 of record WBMW01000972.1, read on the forward strand.
TCCTTTTAGTGGAATCATCCCTTTGGGACTGTTGTCAGCCTTCCGCTTGTAGAATTCAATTCCATCTTCTAAGAGCACAACCCACATCGGCTTCCAGGTATTAAACATGCTTCCCTGCATGGATAAATCACTGTGTACATTACGTCCCATAAACAATGTTCACACAATATCCATTGAAGACACGACCTTCACGAACATCTGACTCTCAAATAACTATAGTGTCTCAAGGGGAACGCTACACCACAACCACACCCATCTCACCATGCAGTTAAAACACTGCTGTTATTTTTCTGGCCACCATTTATTTCTTCCAGTGACTCTAGCTGTGAGTCGTCCCAGCATCGCATTGCCCACCCCAGCAGGCATTTCCTCTCAGAACCACTTTCTCCCAACCACATTCAAGATGACATAGTGGCAATGTTAGGAGAAATCCTCAAAAATTCCAGATGTGAATTGACACATTAGGGCTCTCTCATTAACTCTGAGCATTCTGCGCTATATTTAGGACTTGATGCTAAAATATGGTCAGTTCTTGACACCTGGCCATCAGGTAAGAAAGCAGACATCTCAGAGGGTTTCTAGACTTAAAAAAGCAAAAACTAGGAGTAATGAGTAGATTAGGGCCTTGGGGTGCAGATCTCCAACTGCTGCGGTGAGAAACTGAGGTGCTTCATCTTTTAAAGTTTTTACTTCCTCTTTCTGAAACAGAGATTTTAAATGTGAGAAATACAGAGAAAGCCAGGGCCAGACCCTACATATAGTGAAATATATGGCAAAAGTCTCAGGGTCTCAAGGAGGAATGACCTGTTCCTCTGTGCTGAGCATGATTAAGCGCTAGAATTGCTAAGACTGTGGTGCCCTAGCTAGCTCAGTGCTCTGCCTGCAAACAGCTTCAAAAACAGTCACAATCCCAGATACCTAAGTGACTTACTGCTCAGCCAAATGAACATTTAGATATGCTGAATACCAACAGTTTCTCTGAAGAGCTACTAAAGAACACCTGACGTGTGGGTCCTAAATCCTTCAAAAAAAATATTGGCACAAAGAGAGACCCCAGTTTATCCTCCCTCTCCACCATGATGGTAGGACAGCGTTAAAGCTGCAGACAGGAGCGAGACAGACACCATCATGCTGTGCCAGCAGCTTATTTTGATTTTTAAACACGAGAGACGGACAGAGCTAGCTGCATTTGCATTTTTGCAGAAGTGAATGGCACAGAAACACCAAGTCTTCCTTTCTTCCCACTCACCCCATGTCCCCAAAATAAAGCCTTTCTCCTCTACATCATTTTTTTCTGCCCTATCTTCCAAGGCCTTTTGCAGTCTGAATCAGCCTTACATTCAGCTCCAGGATGGGGAGGGAAGACTGTTAGCAGAGATCTTACTAAGAGCGGGACCTGCTTCCAGCCTCTGCAGCCCTCACTGGAAGCAGAAGGTGCCCCACAAGTGAATGCTACCTTCCAAAGGAAACCACTTTGTCAGGGGCTCTCTGGAAACCCAGTTGAACAGGGAGCTACAGAGACTCTCACTTGGATGTGGACTGCACATAGGGATTGAGCGCTGTTTCCTTTGGTTTGATTTTTTTTTTTTTAAGCCACGTTAATTTATCATTTTTGGAGAGCCCAAGTGGACCCACTGGCTGATTTTCTGCTAAGGAATCAATTAAGATAGTGAGCCAACCCCTGAACCACTGAAAATTCCAGGTATTTGCCAGTTTGCCACATCCTATGATACTTCTGCTATTACTTGCTGAAGATTCTGACATGCTCTGCCAATGGAAGCCACTGTAGGACAGGGTTAGACTGGTGGTCTCAGATCCACTGTCAGCAAGCCCAAACATAGTCATGTTGATTTCAGCTAAAATGACTCACAAAAGACAAATAAGCAGGATGCTGCATTTCATTTTCTTGGACTAAAAAGCAAATTATCTCCCCTGCTCCAAAGACAGCAGATAAAGATGAGTGTTTCCTGAACTGGACTTTGAAATCATAAGATCCTTTAAAAACTCCCCTTTTAAAAAAAGCTTATACTGCACTACATGAGTAGAAAATGAGCTATTTTCTATGCTTGCTCAGAAGATAACACAAAGTCACCCAAATGTACACACAGCAGCTTAAGCTAACATAAAACCAGTGCTGCATGGGTGAGCCCTCTGAGAGGTGTTGTACTTCACAGGCACAATGAAGAGGAGGAGAGTACTTAAGCAGCAGGTACGATTAATCAGGAACATGCCCATCGTGGCTGGAAGCTCTGGTTATGGAATTCACAGCAGCCTCACTGATAGATCAAACAGCTGGTACCAGTATGATCTCTATCTTCTCCTTTTGCCCTCCAGCCTCTCTCTAGCACACTGTTGTTCTTTGCCACCAGCATAAACTCACTTCAGCAAGGACAGAACCACCTACAAGGCTGTTACAGAATAGGGGCACAATTTCCACTTCACTGTTGCTGTTGCAACAGCACCCAGCAGCAACTTTCCATTAGCAGCACCCACACAAAGAGATTTCTTGGGGACCCAGCACCCACAGGAACAGCATGGACTCACTATGGCACATCTATACACATCTTTTCCCTGGCACACACAGCAAGATGCACAGCTGGGGTTTGTGCTAGTATCTAAGTTTTCAGCCATTCTCTTGCCATGGAAAAACACAGATTGTGAGTCATTTTCTCTATGTATTGGGCCATGGAAACTAGAGAGATTTGCAGTCTGCTGTGCGTGAATTTGGTCATCTCCTCCTTTATAACACCATGAATGTATCTTTGAGATTACTTTATGAACTTGCCTCCTTCCAGTGTCAGTGGAACTGACTGAAGAGTGGCCTCTTTACAAGAGTGGTCCCAGATTAGAGCTCTGAGGCGTGGAATTCAGGTTTTGAAGAGCAAAGACACTACAGCAGAACTCCTCCCTTCCTCCAGGACCGACACAGTTTAAACTGCTTTACAGCAGGCTGATCTCACTAACAATTTCAATACAAGTTGTAACCTAATCCTGAGGGCTCTACTACAACAGACTCCAGAGCAGAGGTTGCAGTGGGGCAGTGACTGCCTTACCAAGACGGGGAGTGTGCACGGCCTCACACTCTCTCCAGGCCATGGTGATCTGACCTCTTTGATACCAGTGTGCTTCTCCAATGTTTAAATCTGTGATAAAGCACAGCAGAATATGCTGTGGCCATGTCAAGCTGTTACCTAATTTACCAAGCTTCCAATAAAGGCATTTGTGTTTCCTAGTAAAAACACAAATTTTTTTGGCCCAAAGGTATGTCTAGGATAAATGCAGAAGTACCTTATCATACAGTACTCCAATAAGGCATAGCTGCTAGCAGGTACTTCTGTAATCACTAACAGCACGTTTTACTACTCACAGAACTGTTTTAATTTGCCTTCTTTTTAAAGAAAAAGACTTTCTGGTTTGAAATAACTGAAACCGAAGTACATTTTGCCACATTTTCCCAACGCATCCAGTCAGCTCCCTCCTCTGCTCTGTCCCAGGCTGCCCACTTACCTTCTTAACCAAGTAGCCCTCTCTTATGCGCATTGGCTCTCGCTCCATGTCGCAGGCAGTCCCCCGCTCTCAGGTCTATCAGAGCTGGCAGCTAAGCTCCTCTGGCAACAAACCCTGCGGGGTGGGGTTTTTTACAGTACAGCTGTGTCACTTTCACAAGTTCCTCTGCCTGCTAATCACATGAAAACAAGCCCATTTCCTCTTACAGAGCGAGAGATAGGGAAACACAGAAGCAGCAGCGTATTTATAGGTTGTGTCTGACAGAACAGGCAACAGCATGACAAAATGCCCAACAGTATCAAACACTGCCAGCCCTGATGACAGAGTCCTCGGAAATTAAATAATTTAAATAACGCCTAATCCCAACAAAACGTGTGCATTCCACAAATACATGAACTCTAGCAAAACAGTGGAGGGTGGTGCACCACGTGGCTGCTTCGTGCCTGCCAGAAGGAGCTCACAAATGGGTTTCTAACTCACCAGCTCTGTCACGTCTTCCCATCTTTGAAGCCTGACTCCTGATGCACGAGCAGGTAGGGTTTGGCAGTAAGCAGGAAAGCCTTTCCTCGGTTAATGACACTGCGCCCTCTGCTGATGCAAGAGATTTGTTAATCTGACTTGATCATGTTTCAACACTGAGAATTCCTAAACGAGTTCGATGTCAAATACACACAAATGGATTAGACCAGCACATTCTATGAAGTACCACTGAATGCCACTTTCTACAACCATCTTTTACTTGTTTTACTTGTTACATAGCCCATTTGGCTATGTTTGGTAAAAGGTAAGGTGAAAACATTTTCCAACATTTGGTATTATAGCAGCCACACTCCCTCTTTCCCATACAGGAGGAAGGATGGTGTTACACAGGAGGACATAAGACTATGGAGCCTGAAGGTGAACACTAAAGACCAAGAACTGGCTCATGGTTAGCTCCTACTTCTTTCTCTCCCTTGCTGCTCTTCATGCCATATGAAAGAAAACTCTTTCCTCAGCTGGAAGGGCTTATGGGAATAATGAGAGAAGAACCTGCCAATGTCCTCTCTGCAGGCAGCCTTTGCACAGATTTTCCCCTTGGCAGCCCTGCTCACCTGCTGCTCCCGCTGGTTCAGCGCTAATGCTGAGTCAGGATTAGCGGCCTGCATGATAAACTATGACAGGAAACATCCAGGGACTGCTCTTGGATAGAGCATCTATATGACCTTACACTAAGAAGTGGTTTACTGTGAACAGAAAAGGATGCTGACTCCATCATTAAGCAAAGGAAGCTCAGTTTCTCATTTACCTGCATGAAAAGCCCCTAGAGATGTGCAAAATGCAATTACAGATACAGTGGCACCAAGCCAATGACTGCAGAATTCACCATTAGCCACCTAAGCAAAGCACTGTGAAAACAGAATTACATTCAGTATTACTGGAAACAGCGACTTTTATAACATTTTTTTTCTATATTGTTTGTCTCACCTTCAAAGTTCAGCTATTCCTTTTGCCCTTCTGACTTGGTTTCGTTTATCATTTATCATCCATCATCACAGGACAATCAGCATTTCATCTTCCCCCAGCCAGAAATGTGCTGATCAGCTGAGTCGCTCAAGCGAAGCACAATGGTCTTTAACCATGCTGCGGCCATGGCGGGTGTGAGGAACAGGATGGATTGCCAACACAGCCACTCCTAAACAGCAGCACCAGGCATGAGAGAGAGAGGAAGGTCTGTTTTTCCTTCTAACTCTCTGCAGAAGGGAGGCTTTCTCACAAAAAGAATATAACCTGCATTGTGGAAATCAGCTGTAAGTTACCCTGTTCTCCCCATTTCTGTCCCAAGTAGGTAAAGGTGCGTGATGCTGGATTACATTTGCCACAACAGCAGAATCTGCAACAGAGCTTAACAGCCTGGCTCTTATTAGCAAGTGTCTGTTCTTGTAAGGGAGATCTTGCTGCTGCATTTCCTTAGAAAACTACCTTTCACTTCAGGACTCACTCCTGCAAGCACTTAAAAAAAAAAAAAAAAAAAAAAAAACAACAAAAAACAACATCATTTGCATTTACGTGAGCAAGGGATATAGGTGCAAGAGTGATGTGCATTTACACCAAGATGGTGAGCCACCTCTTTGCAAATAAATGTGCCAGCGGCAAGGAATACAGGCAGCTTCTCAGCCTGTTACATCAGCTTCACTGCTCTCTGTGCTACCCTTGCAAGGCTGTTTTTCAAATGTGCCTGCTGCACTTTAAGTGCCATAAGCCCACTCCATCTGTAACAGAGCAGTTGAGTTCTCCAGAAATATGCATCTCTCCAGCAAACCAAGCTGCATTTCAAGTAGAAATTAAATCAAATGTTTTATGTTCAAAATGATTATTTATAGAGGAAAAAATAATATAAGCAAGTGGTTTGCAAAGGTGGTAAAGATCCGCTCCAGCTGCCTGTAGAAGTAAAACCTTTTCTCACTTGTACTCTGAAGCAGAGGTTTCAAAGGAATTCCAGTATTAAACTGAGAGCTGGCAAGTGCAAGTCTCAGCACAATTCACTCCATATGGCATCACACATACGGCTATTTTTAGCAAATGAAAGATTGTGGCTTTATATCCACTCTCAAAAAGAAACCCAAAGCCAGGACATTTCCAAGTTTAGCATGATATTAAGAAAGCAATCAAAATGAAGAAAGCAGGAAAAGATTGCTACAGGCACTGTCCATGTCACCTTGGAATCCAAATACTGTGCGTTGGCTGTCATAAACGAGCCATCTTGCTCTGACCTCAAGGCACATTTTATATATTTAATTCTTGCAGAGCTGTGCAGCAGGATTAATGCACTAACAGGAAAACGGGAGCTCTTGCATAAACTGTAATTCTGAAAAGTTAATGCACTTGACATGTCACACATAGGGCAATCACACAGAATGGATTGAAGACACCAAATGGACTTAAACCAGAATGTTTGCTAGGCAAACTGGACCATTACATAGCATATACCATGGCTTGTATGCATAGCAGCTCTGACTTAGCATTTAATACATTCAACCTCATCTGTGACTTACATCTCCTCTACATTATTTCCCCATCAGGGATACATGCATGTGAAGCAGCCAAATCACAGAAGCATCAGACACGAGAGGTCTCTGAGGACGAAGCTGTAGTGTGAGAAGATCTCTGTAGTACTGGAAGGAAAAAGAGAGATGAGGATGACTGAGCATGCTGGCAGCAGATCACCTGAGCTCACCACTCTCCTGAGGAGTGCTAAGGGGCTCACCAGGGCACACAGGAATGCTGCAGTGTTCCTACCCCAAGGGAAGGGAATTACCTTAACGCATCTTACTGACCCTGGACAACAGGCTGGGAAGTCTCAGATGCCAGGGAATCAAAAAGTAGACTTGAAAGACTGAAAAAATAAATGAAAGAAAGGACACGAGCCTGTCTACTTGCTCCTACTAAGCTACTGCTGTGGTTTAAGAGAAATAGGATGTTAGTTTAAGTCCTATCAAAATCTATTTAGCTTTCAATCTTGTAAGGGTCAATCCATTTGCTCTGTGCTCTCAACAATATCTAGATTGCCTCCTTCTGCCAGCAGTTATTCTACTCTTCACAGAGCATCAAGCACTTAACATCAGGGAATTGTGCATGCTAGCAGCTCCCTGGGGCCTTGGCCTCATAGAAAATCCCCATGAGAACCATCAGGTCACGGGCTTCTCTAGTCAAGACCCATCCTACCAGCCACAGTGAGGATGCAAGGCAAGATGCAGCCCACAGCAACAGGCACCTCCATGGGGACAGGCTAAGGCGAAGCCAGGCAGTCAGCCTGCAGAACAGGATCAATGGAGCCCACAGCTGGGCATGTCTGTGGCAAAGCTGAAGACCAGCACTGCTGCACGTAGTTAAGGCAGGAACTGAAGGTCCAGGCCTGAGCTGAAATAAGGCCCATGTGCAGAGCCGAGGGGTGGAGGCTCCAGTTGAGGCAGGTCAGGACCATTAAGGTGGGTGGCTATGCTGCAGCAACAGAACTAACCTCCCAGAAAGGCTGATGAAAGACAACTCCTGCCCTGTGACCTACACTGATAAAGAACATCTAGTAGGGTCAGATAAGTGAAAGCACTAAAGGCAGGTGAAGTTATCAGATCAATAAAAAGAAAGACAATGCCTACATTTACAATTGCTTCTTATAAATGCTTCTTTGTATAAATGCTCTACTCTCATTGCATTTCACTTTCACGTGGTAAAACAGGTATATATGATCCATAATATGATGTTTTTTAAATCTCCCTCATGTTTGCAATTTTTTTCCATAGCTGTCTGGAATAAAATCACAGCCTGAGCTGTGTCCAGAGAAAGATGATCATGCAGGCAGAAATAATAAGGGGGAAAAAAACTGATTATAGATCTGACCTCTCATGTACTTGGGAAACTAATTGCAATCAATGCCTTCAGCTACACACAATTTACTACAACATTATATGTCTGGCTCATGAAGGGAGTAAAACTGATCCCTGGCAATGGCCATTATTCTTCACACCACTTTAAGTGATGCTATCAGATTCCCCATGTGTAAGGCCTCTGTGGTTTCTTACTGAATTACATTTAAACTCATAGAAGTGGGAATTGCTGCAAGCAAAACTTTCCACAAGCCACAAAGCACAGCACTTTTCAGCAGAATATAATGAAAATGGGAAGTCTCTTGCAATGATCAAACTTAAGAGGAGGAGAAATGCGCATGTGGTTGTTTTTTTTTTTTTGTCTAAATATAGTAGCTGCTTCCTCATCTGAACACATGTACATATCACTTGATTGGTAGTTTTCAAGATATTTTCAAGATCATTCACTGTTGACTTTGACAATGGTTGGAAGGATTCATTTTACCTAACTTTTGATGTCTGTTCTTGAGGATCTTCAAAGTCAACAAAGATCCAGGCAATAGATCAGTGGAGTTCAGTGTATGGCTCGTGATTAAATGCTGGCTCCCACTGTGGGATGAGTTGCTCCTGGAACTTTCTGTTTGATTAGATGACCTTGAGTCTTAGATGACTCACCAAGTCCTAGTTTCTAACAGAAGTTACGCTTCTCGTAGTGTCTAGTATGAATTTATCTTGTACCTCCGAGATACTGATAACATCCTGGCAGTGTTGAGCGAAGCCGAGGACATAACTCACTTCCGCATTCCTCTGCCAGTGAAATAGTTAAGGGGGGCATAAGGAGCTGGGAACTGGGAGGGGACAGGACCAGGGCAGCTGACCCAAATTGACCAAGGAGCTATTCCATCCCATATAACATCATGTGATTGGTTTGTTGCGTTTCCGGGTTCCGTTCGTTTTCGGAAGGGGCTAGCCGGGAGGAAGGGTCACCAGTGGCTGTGAGCCCTTGCTCTGCGTATCCTCTTTGTGTATATGTATATATATGTACTGTTATTTCTTTTGTTCTCTTTACTATTTTAGTAAATAGCATTTATCTCAACCCACGCATTTTACTGCATATCTCTCTACTTCTCTCCCCCGTCCCATTTGGGGAGGGGGGAGGGTGAGTGAATAACTGTGTGGAACTCAGCTATCTGCTGAATCAAACCATAACAGCCCACAAGACTCTTCTCATATATTAATATTGAGAATGCTGCTGCCTCATCATACACAGCAAAATGTTTTGGTTTGGTTTTTAACAGCATTTGTTTCACCCTTGACTGTTCAGTGGGAGGAGTAATGACTGCATCGTGTAACAACTTCCCTCTAGGATAGTCCCTGCTGCCAGTGACTGCTATCAACGGTGGGCTGTTACTTACAGAGCTTGTTACATGCACAGTTGTGAGATGAAGGGGCCATGCCCTGCTCTTATTTTTGTCAGCTGCTGGCTGAACAAATTATGAAGCCTATTGTTAGCTGAATACTTAATTGAGGCAAATAAGATTTATAATGTAAAAGTTAAGTTTTCAGCAATATGTATTCTTTTGCTTATTATTCACAATGAAATTAATTCACTAATTAAGTTGCATACACAAAGAAAAGCACCTGAGTAATGCCAAACCCTCCATTTCACTTAGCAGAATTACATTTTACTACTACGTTTACATTGTAGCTTTAGAAAAACAAAAAGATCAAGCCCAGTGCAATCTGTATAGGATCATAGAAACACTAGGTTGGAAAGGACCTACAAGATCATCTAGTCCAACCATCCTCCTGTCACCATCACTACCCACTAAGCTACTAAATCATATCCCTTAGCACCTCATGCTAATGAAATCATGAACATTGTTATAAAATCCAAACAAAATATATATTTATGGCCTAAATCCTCTGTCAACTGTGAGCGTGTTGCAGTTTTAACAGTAAACAGAACAGATGCAAAAAATGGAAAGACTGCCCAAACCTTCTGCTCCTGTGTGTTAAAAGCAATCTCTGTAGGCTAGAATTAGATGAGCAGAGAGCTCAATTAAGGTACAACTTCCAGTTTCAAAGACCTTTCTCCTTGGAGAAACGGTACTGGCCACAGGGAAAGAGTGGTATTAGACCCAAAGAAATAAATTCTGATCTATTACTGCAATTATGGTATTTTTTGTTGGGTTTGGATTGGGGTTTTTTATTTATTTATTTTTGAAAACATGAACATTGGGATAAGGCACTGAAGAAAGATGCCAGCAGAAACCGCGCCCGAATTCCGCCGCTGAGCGCCGCGCTGCTGTCCGCGCCCGTGGTGCTGAACAGAGGCGGCGGCCGCTGCCGCCCGGCCCGGCCCGGGTAAAACAGTAGGATTATGCTGCCATAACCGGGGCCGGATTAACTCCATGGAAACCGGCCGCGATCTGAGCAGCTGCAAATGCCCCCCAGGCCGGGAGATGGAGGGGGGATCCACCGTCCAGATGCTGCGCTGTGATTAGCGGGGGAGGGAAAAACAAATATATCATCCGTTGCTTTTTGGGAAGGGCTGGGCTGGCTCGGATCCGGCAGCCCCTCCTCTTCCTCCTCCCTCCTCCTCTTCCTCTACCCCGCCGCCTCGGTCTGCTCTGCTGGCCGCCTTCCGCGGAGGGGGCGAGACGGGCGCAGACCCCGCAGCCGCGCGATGGGCGACATCCCCAGCCTCGTGAAAATCAGCGTCGCCCTCAAAATCCAGCCCAACGACGGGGCGGTGTACTTCAAGGTGGACGGGCAGCGCTTCGGCCAGAACCGCACCATCAAGCTGCTCACCGGGGCCAAGTACAAGATCGAGGTGGCCCTCCGGCCCGGCACCGTCCAGGCTACGTAAGTGCATCCTTCCCATCGCGGCCCCCGTGGCCCTCCCTTCCCCGCTACTTTTATTTTTAGAGGTTTAATATTTTTTCCTGGCAGGCTGACAGCACAGGGTTTCCTGTCATTTCTCCCTCCCCGCCCTATTGCTTTGCTGTTTCCAGGTCCCTGGCCAGCTGTTCCCATTGCTTTGCCCACAGACAGCACACAAGGCTGGCTTAGGAGAGAGGATGCCTTTGAGAGCTGCTCCTTTTCCTCTCCATCCCCACCTCCCCTGGAGCTCTTTCAGGCCCAGCTCCTTTTTTCCCTCCTTCCCTGCAGCAGAGGAAAGATCCCCTCCAGCCCTGCAAGCTGGGGATGCTCCCAGCCCAAGCCTCGCTGCACTACAGCAAAGCAGAGACTGGGAGCAGGGAGGATGCAGACGGGAAAATGGCTCTGGCTGGAGAACACCTCTGGAGAAGGGATTCAACTAACTCCTCCCCAGCTACCAAAGATCATCTCTTTCCCTCCCTACTTTTCTTTCTATGTCCTCTCTGGGTGATTCCAGAGCCCTGATGATTTTCAGGAGCCCCGGTGAGTCAGCAGCACCTGCAGGCCTGCTAAAATCTCTGAAGCATCCCTAGCACACAGGCTGCCAGGCTGCAAGCTCACCTGCTGGCTCCAAGCTGCTAGAAATGGGGCCTGCAAGGCTGCTGAAAGGCTGCATCCCATCTCTTTGCAGGACGATGGGCATCGGGGGCGTCAATGTCCCACTGGAGGAGAAATCGAGGGATGCACAGGTGGCCTCTTACACAGGGATCTATGACACAGAAGGGGTGCCCCACACCAAGAGCGGGGAGAGACAGCCCATCCAGGTCAACATGCAGGTAGGTGGTCCTCTGCGCAGCGGGAGCCTGGCAGGGAAAGGCATGGAGTGCAGCAGGGAGTTGACACCTATCAAGGAAAGCATAAAGGTGAAATGTTCCAGGGCAAAGCCTGCCCACAGCCGCTGCCCTCCTCTTTGCTTTGCATCACCGCTAGTCAGAGCGCAGCTGGAAAACTCAAACCCTGGTTCCCAAGGGAAAGCCATAAGAGCAGCAGGGGCTAGGAAGGACTACAGAGATTTCTAAAGATCTGCACAGCCTTCTGGGGTGCTGCAGGAGAAAGAAATGGGATCTGAACCTCCCACCTCTTCTGCAGGGCATATTGCAGACTTCAGGGAACTCCCAACAAGATCCTTGGCTCAGAATGCAGCCCCCAGCTCTCAGCATACCTCTCTTTAGCCTGCCAGCACTGCTAGGTTTTTTGGAGCAGAGCATTCCCCAAAAACACAAGGGGTGACTACTCACCCCTCCAACCTGTGATGGGCAGGATGCCTGAGGGCCTGCCAGAGGCTGAAAGCACGTATGTGAGCATGTGTGGGAGAACACACACAAGAGAGATTTTTGTTTTGGCTTTGACTGTCATCGTCTCCCCCCACTCCAAATACAGCTGTGAGGGATGTGCACTATTTATTCTGTAGTTCCTGTTCCAAAAAGTGGAAATGCAGCTTTAAGCCATCTTCAACTGAAGCTCTCCTAAGGGTCTGTTCCAATTTGTATAACTTTAGGACCTTGCCAAGATTTCCAAGCCTGTCAGATGTCAGTTTTTTCTCACATTTGCTCACTGCACTCAAGATTTCAACTTATCTTTACCGTGCCGTTGCTTTTTTCTTCTGGAATCACCATTTAGCATGGCAATCCTCATCTGAGTAAGAACTGTAGCACCTTAATTTGAAGTTTCTGATAATTACAGCATGCATAACTTAATTTTGGTGACCAATATCGCATTCACAGTTACTACTCCATAACTGTAGGTTAATAAGACCACTCTGAAATATTTCTCCATGTTAACCACTTCCCTATACAGTTGCCTCCTTTTAACACCCAAGAAAACCAAACACACAGTATGACTCTTGAACCAGCAGACTCTGTTCCTCTAACAAATGCACAAAGAACGGGCTGGTGGCTTTCTTCTCAAGGGCAAGGAGGAGGAAAAGAACTTTTACAGGACTGTTGGATACCACTGTTCAGCACAGCAGTTATATTTCGTGATGTCCTCATAGAAGGGGGCAAAAGAGCAGTGTTCTCAAAAAACCCTGGGCACTTTGATTAAGATATCTGTATTTTGATAGCCATCTGGATTGTACCCTCAAGTACAGAACTGATGCGAACTCTGAAAATCTGGAAGCTTAACTTTTCCTATGGAGAAAACCAAGCCCAATAAAACACAAATGGAGTAATTCTAAGTAATGGAAGGAGGGCCTAGTTTCCAGACACAAGCACCTAGCTGTTTTTTGAAGCATGAGAAGGAGCAGCCACAATATTTGTCCAAACAGTAGCTTTACAAACCAAATTCTGATATACTAACCATAAAGTTAATAGGATTTGCAAGTGTTAAGCAAGTTCTCAACCTCTTGTTGGATTTGATCTTGACAGATTGGCTCCTCAGTACAGACTTAGATGCCCACAATTGATGCTTTAAAGTATTAAATATAGGCAACTCAACAGGAATTTAGATGCTTAACTCATTATTTAGCTGCTTAGCTAGACAGAGCTATGACAGATTTAGGGAACAAACCTCAGGCACCCCAGTCCAAAGACTGCTAACACCTACTTCCCAAATCTTCAGAACTATGGTTATTGTGTACAGCTTTACATTTTCCTATTTCCTTCAACTATGAGGAACTATATGTCTCTGCTTCCTTTTCTGTAACAGGCAGGATACTGATGTATCCTAGGCAGAAAAGCACTCTAAGGCTTAAAGTCTGAATTCACATTAGAAATAGACTGAGAGGTCAATCCTGACGTCAAAACCAGTTTGATACTGCCAACTTAATGCTTAAAAGACAGAATATTCATGAAAGTGATAAATTTGTTTCCTGTCTGCTCTGAGGATGCGTTTCTGTTACCTGACTGCACAGTTATGCCCACTACCCAGAAAACTGTCCAGCAAACAGCGTAAACTAAGTAGAAACCTCTCTTTGGGTCTCACTTCATTCTTGGTCAGATCAGATTAAGACTGAATAGAGAAGCCAGATCTCTAGAAGCCATAGAGCTGCTGCATATGCTAAGAACTGGGCTGGGCAGCACACGGTAGTAGAAAAGCTGTGCAATTAATTTTTTCCTTCTTGTGGAAATCCACAGCAGTCAGACAAACCACTCAGGGTAGATCAGCAAATTGGGTCACTGGAAGAAGACAATTTGTTTTCTTCCTTCCTCCATCTCTTTTGGAATTCAGATTTTCCTAGACATTAATGAAATGCAACACTGCTGTTGTACCTTATCTTCTACAAATACTATTAGGAAATACCTTTTCTTCTGGATCAATCCATTCTTCCTCAGTTTCCAGAGGATTGTGGCTGATGCTCCTCTCTACTGAAGATTTCTCTACATAGATTGTGCACAGCAGTATTCAGTGTGCTTAACCTTTACTATCTTGCACTATGAGTGGTATCAGGATTACCAGAGGGTATTAGTGAAGGATCCTTAAAGGTTTTGGTTGCTGGGAGAGGTGAAATAGCTTGTACATCTGATTCTTTCTTCATCGAATGAAGTGGCAGAAACATTTCAGCTACTTCTTTAAGGTAACACTTGCAATTGGAGCCAAACAAAAATCTTCCACTGACAGCACAGAGTAACTCTAGCTGTTGTCAGGCTGAATTTAAGATACCACAGTGGGCTTAGAGGAGTTTTGAAGCAATGTCCATTCTAAGAAATGCAATGGATAGTGCTGTGCTTGCAACTCAGAAAACGTCACTGTATAAAAGAGCTTTCATACTGACTTTGTGAGTGTGATTATCCTAGGAAGATGATCAAAGGTCAGCTTCCAGGCACATGATGGGCATGGAAAAGAGTCAAGTGAAGAGGCTGTCAGAGTGAGCGATGGAAATCTTTGAAAGGAAAGGATGTCTCAACCATGACACTGCTCTACAAAACACACAGACACTAAAGATTTCAGATTGATGAAAACAAGAAAATTTCCCAATTCACACTGCAGCCTCTAGATATAGTATAGAGCTGAAGTGATAGCCTGTATCAGTAGAGATCACTGCTACATAACCCATAGGATATACAAGCCAACTTCAGCTCAACATACTGCCCCTGCTTTGTTGTCTTGACAGGGATTATAGCTTTGGTTCTTGCTGTTACTAACATTTACCAGTATGGGAACTTGAACATTTTTACTCCCTTGCCTTTACCAGATATAAATAAATGCAAGAGGACAGTAAATAAGAATCTGATCCTTCATGTTTTATGCATGCCTTAGTATAAAAGACCTTATGGCCGCTAGAGTAGGTTTTACAGATCTTTGATTTGTTGACTTGAGGAACAATAACCCTTACATCAGCTATTTTCTGTTCCTATTTCATAAAAGTTTCTCATTAGAAGAGAAAAACAAACAAAAAAATCAGCTTACTAACACTGATATTCCCCTTCCCTTGCAGTTTAATGACATTGGCGTTTTTGAAACAGTCTGGCAAGTCAAATTCTACAACTACCACAAGCGGGATCACTGCCAGTGGGGAAACAGTTTTGGCAGTATTGAGTATGAATGCAAACCGAATGAAACACGCAGTCTCATGTGGATCAACAAAGAGACCTTCCACTGAATTGAAACCAACACTGCTGGACAATCTCCTTAAAGAAAAATCTACCTTTCTAAACCAGCAAGAAGCCTTACCAAAGGCATATTGCAACGTTGCTTTGTTCTCTAAGGTTCCAATAACTCGGTTGTATGTACAGGTGGTGCCACTGAAGTCTTTGCCTATTACTGTATTTCAAGTTTACTACAGCATCTGCAACAGTCTTTATCTATATCCTGGGAATACTGTAGGCTGTGTGATAAAGAATATTTGATTCCTGGGTAGAAAGTCATTTCATCACAATATGATCATAATTATTTGGATTATGCCCACTGAACAGTTCCATTAGACGTAACAACTTCTGTGATGTGTTTTGCTTTATTGCTTAAAATTTGGATGCAACGTCACATTGGTGATTTCCATATCTATATTTGTTTGCTCCTTAATCAGTGTGCTCCTTCAAGAATTTTGTCTACATGTCATCCCTGTGGACAGGAAAAAAATGTGAATTATGAATGTCTGTAGGTTTAGATAAATGGCAGCTACTGCACTGTTGATATTGTGCTTTCATATTGAGGGATTTGGAAACTCACTCTCATTTTTGTTGAGTCCTGTAAGATACCCTGTATTAAATTTCCTATTTTGTGAGATTTGGTAAATTATCATTCTTTGACATTAAGTTTCCCAATCTCCAAAATAGCTTTAGGAAACTGTATAACACACGCTAATCTGAATGAAAGAAAAGCAATAAATCAGTTGTGGTATTAAACAGCCTGGTTAGCATCTATGTTATAATCATACAATCTTACTGAAAGATACAGCAGCCATCCTTAATTTAGTTCTCAGAATAACAGTTCCAATAATAATCTCCAGTTTTCTTTGAAAATATATTGCTGAAAACAATGAAATCCCACAAATCAACTTTGTTAAGCCTGACCACTGCATTATACCAAAACCTACAGGATTTCCAACCAACAAAAACTCAGCATTATGAGTACAGTGCACGTTTGTACATGCACTGTGCTCTTTCAGATAAAGAACAGCATGTCAGCATTTGCACAGGTACAACTAAAGGTGCTACATAAACACTAGGTCAGTGTTTAACACTACAAACAACAAAAAACAAACATTTTCATCCAGTAAGTAAATAAACCAGGGAAACAATCTACTGTCCCATCCCCTACTTGGGCTAAAGTAAGCTGTCAGTTCTTGCATATCTGTTACTCCCTTTGTGAGTAATTTGTAAATTGTGTATGTAAATGGTAACCATGACTTTTGATCTTTGTAATAAAGGACTTCAACAATTTCTGTTGTATGACCAACTGAGTAGAAAATACTGTACCAAAAGAGGCAGTGCTTTTAAACAGTCAGACAGCAGAGGGTACGTAGTCACTGCTTTCTGAAAAGCCAGACCAAAGCACTTTATGTTCAGCTCCCAAAGCTGCTGTTTCTAGGAAATACAGATCCAATGTGCTAGAATGCAGGTCATGAATGTGATAATGTTCAGCAGAGATTATTGAAAGAATTCATCAGCATTTTGTTGCATTAACAGTGTGGCAAGTCCAGATTCAGGATAGAAGCAAAATATAAATAAATATTTTTCTTCCATTGAATTCTTAATTAAAATGCTTGACTGTAGATCTCTACAGACAAAAAAGGCTGACCATACCACTGACGCAAAAAAGCTTGGGAGCAGTGAGCTTCAGCTGCATCTCTGTTCTGAGGTGGTACTACACAGGCAAATTTCATTGCTATGAAATTCATTGCTACGATCTTCTAAACTAACTTCTTTCCTAGACTTTTCCCTGCTTAGGGAAAGAATTCTTCAAAATGAAAAAACAACTGAGCGTCAAATTCAAATGAAATCTATCTTGGATGGAAGTGGCTTTGCCAACTATTGAGTGGAAATTTCCAGGTAATAGGTTTTAATAATACCAGATTTCCATCTGTCAAACTCCACCTCTGCACTACTAAAACATTTTCTTCTGCAACAATTGTTATACTTTGTTTTGTATGTACCTATGAAAGAAGCACTACAGCATGAAATGTATGTTTGATATATCAAGTAACAGAACTTTTTGTTCTGGTAGAAGTAAAATGTATCAGACCTTCACTTGGAGTTCAGCTTCTCAGAAACCCCTAGCCCACACTGTCTGAGCCCTCCAGCACCTAGTAAATGTTACAAAGAGTAAGTGTAGCCTATCCCAACATGGAAGGGCTGTTACCAGGCAGGCAGGGGCTCACCTTTCCAAGGTAAATACATCTACATTAATGGCAAACTGGGCAGCTCTTTTCTCATGTCCTATCGCAAGCCCTGCAGCAAGTCAGCTGAAATTCAGATCAGAAGGTGGTCAAAAGAGAGCCTGCAGGTGGAATTGCTTTTAGAACAGAGAGAGCACTCAGACCAACAGTATCCTGCAGGCTCTGCATCCTGAAACTGAACTTTGCTGTCCAGGATTGCGTATCCCCTTTTACAGACATTGGCAAAGATCAAAAGGATGAAGACTGGTTAACAGCTTATTTTGGGGAAGGTGGAAAATGCATTTAGCAGCTGGTATTTCCTTCTCCCCTAGATGACATTTAAGTACGGAGGAATGCAGCTTGATGGCCTCTCATTATTTCTGTCTAAAAAAATAATATTCATGCAGTACTCCTTGTGTATTCATACCAGCATGGATGGCAGCAC
Source organism: Penelope pileata (assembly GCA_013396635.1). Classification (NCBI taxonomy): domain Eukaryota; kingdom Metazoa; phylum Chordata; class Aves; order Galliformes; family Cracidae; genus Penelope; species Penelope pileata. Next base: position 2,164,945 of record WBMW01000972.1, read on the forward strand.
TGATACTCTGTACATATAAAGCAACACAGTACAGCAGGCTTCCGCTTGCTCTACACAAAGCAAACATCTGCTCCTAGTAAAAGAGACCCAAGACTTCCAGCAACTCCCTCAAAGTGATCATCTGAATGTCTCTCATCCAGGACAGCTCTGGTAAACATTCAAAAAGCTTGTGGGGAACCAAAGCAGCTGTTGATCTGACAGTTTGATGCATTATTCCATCAGTAGCATTTAATCTCCAGACAAGTTTGTTCTTTACACACCTTTTTCTAATTAGTATTTCCATTTTTGGAGAAAACTCCAAAATTCAGAACAGGACACAATATACTAAGCTTAAATATATTTTTATATTTCTGCAACACATTGTCAGGAAGTGCTGACAATGCATCAATCCAGCTGAAACCACAAAGTACTGATACCTGAAGGTTTTATACATGAAAGCCTTAAAGATTTTTCTTTCGTCCTTCGTGTTTCCACAAAGATTTCCAGCTTTCATTTTCATAAAACTGAAATGCAAATATATATTGAACCTTCCAGAGAGTTATTTTTTAATCTGTATTTAAGCAGCACTTAACACTTTCAGAGCGCTGAGTAAAAGGAGCACGTTATTAGGCATGATTGTTATTGTTGCAATCTGGCATAGGGAGTCTGTATAACGTATTGTGTTTAGCGAGACCACTACCAGCTTTAGGTATCTCCTACCATCTTACTGTATCTAAAAAAAGCAATACTGCTGAAGTCTCCATGCCTTACTAACACAAGTTAGTGAGGTGTCAGTGGCTTCAGTTTCAGAAAACTCATTTGTTGCACTTTTCCTGTAGGAGATGTATATGGAACTTCTGCACAATGAAGCTGAAGTTCTGCAGTGCAAGGTTTTTACATGTCAGAGGTTAGTTTCCATTTCTTTAAGATCACCTGCCTGATTTGCTATGTAAAATTTTGAAGCATTTACTATTTTGAACAATTCTATTTTTCTAGAACCTCTACGTACATCTTTGATTAATAAGAAAATGGCACTGCTTAAAATACTAACTTTTCTCTGAGATTTGAAACAAATGCTGTGGCTTTCAGAATTCAAAACATTGCCCTAATTGCTCTAACACTGTCAACCCCAAAGCACAAAGCAGCAGTATAAATCTCACAGCATTCATATTTTCCTTTACTCCTACAAAGCTCACAAGGGATGACTGGAAAGTCTGCTCAGTGCAGCTAATCCTGATCTTTGGCTAGGGAGATGGGCATTCCTGCCTGCAGGCCTTCCCTGCTGCATGCTTGGCAGATTTTGCCAGCATTCCTTGGACTGCTTCCTTCCCCCCCTCTTCATGGGGCCAGCATTTAAGGCTTCAAATCTCTGTGAGACCTGGCTTTTGGCCTTAGGAAGACAAGGCTGCATCAACCCAGTAAGAACCAAGCCAGTCCTCTCTGCATTGTTTTCTCTGTTTCTGTCTCAGATTGTTTTTTTTATTATTTCTCTTACTAATTGACACAGATCATTTCTGTATGCTCAGGAAGGATAATTCCATGAGTGACCTTGCATGTTACGTATAAATTTCTCTGCCTTTTTATGCAGAAGAAATTCACAGGGACTAATCAGACTATATTCCAACTGTAGAATAGGAAGAAAACAATCAGCTACCAGAAAAATAAAGTGAAATTGGACTATAGAAAGCACTGCTGACATTCAGTGGTAGAGGTCCTGCAGCATCTGCCATTTCAGTGTTGGAGAATACAGCCACATACATTATTTCCATGGTGCTGTAATACTCACCAGTATGCTCTGTATTATAAAATATACATAAGAGAAGAACTGTAAACTTTTGCAGTTTCTCCTGCTGCAGTCATTAGAGTTTGTAATACTTTGAATTGCAGTTAGTTGCACCACAAATGCATGAGTACAAAGATGCAAACAGATCTCCATCAGACATGAGACTTAAAAGCAGTAACAGCTTTTCCATAAGTATTGGTGCCAAAAATCCTAAATGCTAAAAAAATTGTTACAGCATATCTGCATTTTGACAAACAAGTCTCAGTCCTGACATATACAAGAGCTTCATATACCACCACCAAGGCCTTTGTTCCCCACCCCAACAGAAAACAGGCACTACTACTCCCTCTAACCTCAACAGTGAGAAAGAGCTCCATGCCCCAATCAGTAAATTCTGCAGCCTTTGAACAATCCTGAGGAAAAGCAACACTAAACTGGGACTTGGGTTAGTGGGCATGGTGGTGATGAGTTGACCGTTGGACTAGATGATCTTAGAGGTCTTTTCCAACCTTAATGATTCAATGATCCTAAGATAGCACAGCTAAGAATCCTATCAGTTGGAGGTAAGATGGACCTTCCACTAATTCTCAGCATGGTAACTGCAAGGTTAGGTGCCATCCCGCTGTTAGGGATGATCACATCTACAGCAACACCTGCGTTAAGTTGTGACATGTGCTATAGGGACCAGATGTGCTCAGAAACTGGAACTGAATCATCATGAGTTCAATGGGAACCCCAGAGGGCTTTTTCTGCAGGAGAAGTGGCAGTAACGTGTAATAATCATAGAATCCTTAGAGTTGGAAGGGACATGTAAAGGTCATCTGGTCCAACTCCCCTGCAATGCACATGGACACCTACAGCTAGGTCGGGGTGCTCAGAGTCCCCTCCAGCCTGACCTTGAGTATCTCCAGGGATGGGGCTTCCTCCGCCACTCTGAGCAACTTGTTCCAGTGCTTCACCATCCTTATTGTAAAAAATATTTTTCTTATATGTAACCTAAATGTTCCCTCTTTTAGTTTGAAACCATTTCCCCATTTCCTATCACCACAGACCCTGCTAAAGAGTCTGTCCCCTTCTTTCTTGTAGGCCCCCTGTAGATACTGAAAGACTGCTCTTAGGTATCCCCAAAGCCTTCTCTTCTCCAGGCTGAACAGCCCCAGCTCTCAGCCTGTCCACACAGGGGAGGTGTTCCATCCTTTGGATGATTTTTGCAGGCCTTCTTTGGACACGGCCCAGCAGGTCCGTGTCTCTCCTGTGGTGAGGACTCCACATCTGGATGCAGTGCTCCAGGTGAGGTCTCACAGCACAGAGCAGAGGCAGGATCACCTCCCTTGCCCTGCTGGCCATGCTGCTTTTGATGCAGCTCAGGATACAGTTGGCTTTCTGGGCTGTGAGAGCACACTGTTGGCTCACGTCCAGCTTGCTATCCACAAGTACCCCCAAGCCAGCAGGGCTGTGCTTAATCTTTTCATCCCTCACCTTATATTGATACTACTGATAGTGGGGGTTGCTGTGATCCAGGTGCAAGACCTTGCATGTGGCTTTGTTGAACCTCATGAGGTTCTCCTGGGCCCACCACTTGAGCCTGTCTAGGTCTCTCTGGATGGCATCCCATCCCTCAGGTATGTCAAGTGCACCACACAGCTTGTTGTCATCCGCAAACTTGCTGAGGGTGCCCTCGATCCCACTGTCAATGTCATTGATGATGATATTAAAAAGCATTGGTCCCAATATTGACCCCTGAGGGATACCACTCGTCACTGATCTCCATCCAGATATTGATCCATCAACCACTACTCGCTGCGACTGACCACTACTCTCTGTTGTGATAATATCACAACATATACTATTTTTACTATGATGGCAATCTCCTGCTCAGTCTAAGTTGCTATGCCAACCAATTAACCTAAGGTACTGCCAAATTCCAGAGTCTTACTGTAGAGAACAAGCCCTGGCCAATCCTATCTCCAGTTAGTGTCTCGTGCTCCCCTCCACCCCTTTCTAATCATCTGCATAATTTTTACTTCTGGCTTCAGAGACATCTCTGCCTAAATCCTAAATTCTTACCAAATAGGCAAGCTGAGTAAATAAATGCAAAGAGTACCTCTGTGAGATAATAAAACTGCAGTCATCCCAGTTCTGTATGGAAATTGTGACTGTGCTGCAAAGATTTAACAGTATTAAAACAAAGAAGTGGCCTCCTGAGTCTTTGAGTTCTGTTGTAGAAGGAAGCCCGTTCAGGAGGCTTGCAATGTTTTGTCTATCAGGACAATGCAGCAGTCACATATAAATATGCTGATCAAAGGCACAACGGTTACACTGAACTTTGCTACTCCTGAAATGGATGGTTAAGAAGCCAAGAAAAGGTCCCAAATTCACTCCAGGTACAGAGCTCCACTGTAATGGATGCAGTTAACATACGGAACAAATTTGCCCCAAAAGGCTAAAATGTGGATTAACACTGCCCTTGCTTAAAATAAAACTGTAAAAATTCAGACCTAACCATCTTAATACAAATTAAACTACTCACTGAGGAAATACTTCCAAGGGGTTTGTTTTAAATACCATGAAAAGACTTCCTCTACAGATCATTTGCCCTATCTTTATTTTTCTCTAGGGATCAAGAACTAACATTTTGTGCTTGCTTTCTGGTACAAAATCAGTTACAGTTATATAATGAACTAGCAGAGCTGAAAAACTTCTTGCACGTTTTTTTTTTTTTTTCAATGAAAATAGCTATCAATTCTCACTCAAAATCTATTCTTATAAGTTTTGATGAACCAAGCATTTTTTTTCGCAAACTTGCCATAAAAATAAAAAGGTATCGAAAAATAATGGAGAATTTTCAACTAGCCTTCCCACTTCAGCCCTGCAATGTCAGTAGAGGCACCCAGCTACAAGCAAGCAAGCAAAGAAGGAACATAGTCACATGCATAGCTCCAGGACTGACATATGAACAGAGCGGCACAGCAAATCGAGATTATTAGCCCCCTCATCAGTCCTCCTGCAGCCCTTAGCCCTGGAGGATTGCATCTAGGACACGTTCATGCCATGCATTCCATTCTGCAAATCCACACAGGATCATACCTTATCTTAGGCACCAGATTTCATCCAGGTGTCCAAAGCAAACGCAGCAGGAGGGCATGAACTTGGAGTCATGGTTCTATAGAAACCAAGACAGACAGGAGAATCTCAAAGACATTGAGATGTTGCTTCGAGAAGACGCAGAGACAGTGAAGGGAACACTCGCTATGAGTCTTCATATTAAAATATAATATAAGAGAACCAGAAGAAAATTCTTTTGGTGCTCTCCTTCTCAGTCACCTGTAATACTCCTTCCAGATTCTGCTAGGACTGCTGCAAACCTCAAACCTACAGAATTTCCCACATCTTTTTACTGGTAAAGAGCTGTAGGCTTCTGGCTTGTCAATCTCTTACCACTGATTTTATATCAAACTTCTCACGTCTCACTAAAACATTCTCTAGGCAGTCAGTAGTTGCTAATAAATACTGTCACAGTTTACTCACCTCCCTCTCATGCCCTGTCTCATTTTTCATCTGTAATGGGGGAAGAGAGAAAGGGAAGAGAGAGGAGAGAAAGAGAAGGCTTTATCTTCTCTCACCATTTGCTGTTCTATCTATTACTCGTGTGTGCCTTGACGGCTCTCAGAAAGCAGCCATTTATGAAACTTGTAAGGTTCCCAATCATTCAACAGCTTTTAACATAATTATCTGGGGGGTGGGAGAAGAAGCACTATATTTCATTTTATGCAATGGGCAACGGAGCCTGTACGCATCTTTTGGAGAGGCAGCTCAGGGCACACCAGCTGGGCACACCCGGTGGAGCAGCACCACTCAGAAATGCCATGTGAGGTTGACACAGCTCAGACAGGGTGCTGTGCTCCGATGTGCCACTTCTTACTGTCAAGTACCACCAGTGCAGTCTTTGAGCTGCATTCCCAGCAGGAATAACTACAGCCAAAAGAACAACTGGCTAAGAAAACTGGGAAGTACTTTTAGTTCCCAGGTCGCGCTCCAGCTGAAACCAAATTCAACTCCTGGAAAAAATCTGGTCATGCAGCAGCTCCCTTCCTCCAACTACTTCATCCTATTTTCCCCAGAAAAAGGAAACTTCGGTGAACAACCCAAGTGTACAAGAGATTTGAGGGACTTCCTATATCCTTATAGGGAAGACTGGGCAGAACACAATGTTCATTTATATTACAGCACGGTCAGGCTAACCTCTTAGCAACAGCCTCACCCATCTTCATTCTAAAATTCCAAAATCTAGACATTTGCCAGGTTACCACCACAGCCTTCTTACCTGTTATGTCACTACTGATTCTCCAGAACAGCCTATGAAGAGAATAACTTTGTAGTGAAGAAGAGGCACACATTGTCCCTGGTTAGCACACACTACCTGCTTTTACATCTCTGGTTCCAAATAGAAGACAAATCTAAACTATTTAGCAGCCCACCTTCTGACAAATACTTCATACAGCCTATACTTGGCCACATGAATCACTGATGTCGCAGAAGCAGGACAACTTCTCATGGCCAACGATGCCATCTAAAGCAAGTCCAAGGATCACAGAAGCACCTTTTTATACTGTTCTTTCTTTCTAGAGAAATGCAGTGTTTTCTCTGTCAAGACAGCGTGAGGTAGCCCAGGATAATACAGAGATTAATTTCACCATCACTATTCTCATCTGCTTGTTCTAAAGACTGTCATCATTTTCTTTCATTTTTCAATTTCATTTCTGTAAGCTACAAACCTTGAATGCACGGACGATTGGAGCAAACACTTAAATAACCACCTGAGTTTCTCCTTCACAGTACATCCAGCAAAACAAACGGTTCTCACCTGGAGAGAAAAATGACAAGAACTCACATACCGATATGTGAGTCACACCCACAAGCACATGCAAAGAAGTGTTTTCATGTGCTGAACATTAGCCCTAATTTTGAAGATGTTTACAAATAAAGGGACAAAAACCAAGAAGTTTCAAACACAGGACACCTTTCTCCTTTAGGTGCTCTATAAAGTACCATGTGAACACCTCCCATTCCACAAGATTCAAGCTTGTTTTACTGAACATTTTATTTGATATGAGAGAGCTTTGACTGAGGAGAATAAGGTTGGAATCAATTTTAGCTACCTGCTGTGCAGCCCCTTTGATGCAGAGCTCCTGGAGAACGCACAAGGTTTTACTGCAATCTACATCCAGTAGTCCAAATCAGCACTTTAAATAATTAATGTAAAAATGTCAGAACATTTCTCTGTAACATTGTTTCATCCACAATGTACACATTTTCAAACAAGACTTCATTTAATGTGAGCAGTTACAAATTATTAGTCATTACAGCCAAGAATAAACTCCCACCTCTGGTTAAGTTTTCTTCCCTGTATTTTTAATCATTATTGCAATTCCCACACCTCCAGTAAAAGAAAATTAGCTGCTTAGGATTCAGGGATTTCAAGAAGTGTTCTTGCAGCTCACAGTTGCTTCACAAAAGTCAGTGCCATACTAAGAATCCAGCAAAAAAAAATCTGACTTCACTTTTGTTCTCAGTAGTATATCAGAATGAACCACAGAACTTATGGAATCTCATTTCCTGTCTGTCTCATGTGGGTTCTAGTGTCTTAGTATTATGGTTCAACTCATACTGCAGCTCTTCGGACACCATGGACACTAATTTCAACCACTGTACCCTGTCAGATATGTAACTTCAGAAAATTCAAAGCAACTCAGTATTGAACCTCAGCCTCTCTTTCCATTTTCATGAAAAACATTTAATGCTGGGGGTGGAGGCTGCAGAGGAGAAAGAAAAGCAGGACAAAATGTGCTCAACACAAGACTAGAATTGCCAAAGGAAAAAAGCAGCAACCAAAAATACTCCAGGCAATCACTAGATGGTGCTACTAAGAGGAAGTACCTACCCAGAAGGAACTTCAAACATGCAGGAGTTACATGGAAGGTGTAAACCACATCAAAAAGACTCCCCATCCTATTCACATCTGCGTAGGTCACTTCTTCCAGTCACACACCCTGTGACCTCACAGAACCTAGTCCCAGCACTTACATGCAAAAGGAACATCCCTTTAGTACTGCTGAGTTTCTTTTGATTCAAATTGACTCAAATTGCTGAGGAGCAGCAGCCACTGAGTGCTCCATGGCCCAGCAGTGAGCACAGCCAGAGGTCCAGAGAGCTCACACAGCTCTGAACCTCACTGTTGGGGTGCTCCTCCCAGCACGCCTCATTACCCTGATTTTAGCCTTCATTGTGTGCAGCCTCATGAGAAGCTTCTGCTTTCCCACAAGTTGAGGCACGTGCATTTCTTGACAAGCACAACCACAAGGACTACTCACCCAACTGCTCTTCATTCACAGCTCTTATGAAGGAGGACACTACTTTCTTACTCGAGCAACTATCCCTGACTTCAAAGATAACTCCAAACTGTCTCAAAACGAGCAGAATTTCTGAAGACAGAAACAAATCTCGTTTCACCAATGCATATTGTAAAAAACATCTCAGATCACATGCTTCTGTAAGTTCAGTTACGTCCATAGAGCCGCATGCCACAAGCTAGAATCCACCCAGCTCTGACCAAGAGCTTAATCTGGCATTTTACTAGTTAACATGATCCCAACACCAAATCTCAATACAGCTTTTCCTTTTTTTTTTTTTTTTTTTTTTTTTTGCAATGGATCAGCACACTCTGTGCTGTCTCAGTCCTCTACCTAGCAATGAATCTGAGTTGATAAATGTAAACCTCCCCTGTTAAAACCTCCCTGCTAAATGATGTGTCGCTCCCCACCTGCTCCTAAGTGCTTCATTCTCAGGGGAATAGTATTAGCATTTATGGAAGTAAAAGGCTCAGTGTTTTGCTAACGAGCTACAGCCTTCTGCCTTCAGCATGAATTCTACTCAGCCAAAAAGTAAAATACTGGTTCTAGCAGAAATTTGATATCAAGATGAATTCTAATTCCAGCTCCTCCATCACAAATTCATCTTTATGCTTCCAGTGCAGCTGTACTTTGTAAGTCAGATTGAGCTTGGAGCTCAGCAGAACCTTCTACCAAGGACTCCCAACTGCAGCAAGATCCAAATCACTTTGAAACACATTTTTGGGATACACAGAACAGATTATCACACTCAGGAAAGGGAAAAATTAAAATAACAAAAAACTCTTGGAGTTTAATATGAGCTCTATGAACTATAATTCACAGAAGTTGCTGCAATATTGAGGTTTTTGTATGTATACAAAATATAAATTCGTATTTATAAACAGATTACATAAAATTTGGTATAATCATCAACTGATTTATCTCCCTTTAAGTATTTCGCTGTGGCCACATCATTTAAACTATTTGGACTTGCATATACACAGCAAACAGCTATAGATGATACACAGAGAGAAGTGCACAGAAACCTTGAAGAACTTGCTTTGAGAAAAAAAGGGGAAAAAAAAGGTAAGAGTGTTCTGAATTCCAGCATCTGCAAACACCTACAGAGATTTTGCCCCCTTTTTCCTAATAATTCATATTCACAGTATGAGGCCCTACTGTTGTTCCTGATCACTGCAGAGGTTCCTCTCTTCCACACGGGGGAGCTTTCTCTTGCAAGGATGACAAGCTCTTCTGCAGTTCTCGTTTTGGAAACGTGTAGGAGCTCCAAACAGTTCTGGAGGGCCCCACGCCTGACAGCTTCCACACAGGATTAGCAAAGCAGATTCAGAAAAGGAGGAAAAAACAGAAAACCAGAAGATCATGAATTTATAAGCTCAACCGTTTCTTGGCCCCCTGTGTTATGCCACATTATTCCTGTTCCCCACCATTGTCCTCAATAATACAGAAAAGTAGAGAATATATAGAGCAGATAAATGTGAGCATTTTGAGTCCAGCAGCACCATTTACGTCCAGGCACATCTGACTCACACGGCCGAAGCAATCAGCTGACCAGACAGCACCCTTTAAGAGGAAAAATAAATCACAGTAATTCAAAGAACATAACTCTTCAGAAGAGATTGGGCCTAACAACTAAAAGAAATAATTCAGATTTGAAAACATATCTTTAAGGAAACCAACAAAACCAATCTTCTCTCTGGACAACCACTTACTAATTCAGCCTCAAGGGAAGTTCAGATTTTACTAGGGTCAACCCAGATGGCAGCATTTTCCAGAAAAACAGCTCACTTCCACTACTCAGAATTCTGTCTCACACCTCATTTGGAGCTCTGAGCTGCAATTTCTACCAAGGTAGCACTGTGCTATCATCACGTTTCACGGTTGCTGCTTCCACTACTGTTTCCTCAGCAAAAAATCACCAAATTCACAGGTGACAAGCCAAAAGGGAGCGATGCTTAAGCTGCGCTGTTCTCATCACCTAGCAGCTAGAGAATTTCATATTCCCCTGCTGTCTGAGTTACAGCACAATGGGTATAACCTCCTCCTCGCGAGTATAGCTAATTGCCATTGTCAATAGAGGCATTTGAATAACACATGCACACAAAGGGGACAATAAGCCCTTGAGGCCTTGTAGTAATAATTTCAAAATATCAGAGTAAACATATTTTGCATGAGAGCAGTAATAAGCCCCAGCACCAGTTTCTGTGTCGCAGAATGAACTGAGTCTGTGCACTCAGAACACATTATACACTAGAGACAGCCTAGTCACCTAGTTCCTGGATTTGCGTTTCAAGAAACAGCTCTGCCATGAAGACCTAGCTGCTGTTTATACAGATCTGTATATACAGATCTATAGGCACAGATCTAATCACAGATCAAAGCTCTGTGGGGCCAAATGTGGCAGAAAGGATTAGGTGAAATACACCTCCTGCTTCAAAGGCCTTACCACCTTGATTTATAACCAGGCACATAAAAACCAGCACCTGCTGCTCAGAAGTCTCCCCTCCAGGCAACTGAAGTAACAGCTTCAAAAAATGTAATTACAAGTCTTCACTGCTTTCAGTACTTGCTATTACTTCAAAGCTAACTATGCTATAAGCACATGCGCTGGTTAGGGCTTACACAAAACCAACACTAGCAAAGACAGATTCAGCTGCAGGACACAGCACCTAAACAGAGAGCTGAGCATCAAGTCACAAAACCCAGCGTTGGTTTGATAAATCAACGTTCAACCTTCTTTAACCAAAGCCCTATCTAACATTTTGGAAAAAAACACATCCATGCCAGATGACACTGTAATTTTTCAGAACAAAACTTTCAGGATAATCTTTCAGAACAAAAACTTTTCCTGCTCACAGATGATACACTCTGCAAAAACACCACGCTAGATGGCAAATGTAAATAGGTAACAGAATATTAATAACAAAACAAAACAGGCCAGACAGCATAGTTTGAGAAAAGACTGCAAGTCCCAATACAACCTAGGGCAACTGAAGAGAGCGTTGTTTGTATAACATTTAATAAGTCTCAAAGGGAAAAGAGACAGCTGCATAAAGCTGTCCAATTTTTTTCCACCATAATTACATGTTACTGATGTTTCAGAAAAATCAAATGTTCAGAGAGCCTCCTCAAAGTTCAGTGTGAATATTGATAAAGCCTGAACATAGAAAGCAAACGAAAGAGCATCCCTGGTGGTACATTTCGGAAGGTAGCCAAGATCTTGGAAGGATAATTCTCTTTGCATCAAGTAAAAATCTTTACTGAGGAACACTGTGTTTTCAGCATTCATTGGACACATTTTGGATATACGAACTTAGAAAAGTGAACCTGACATCAAGTTTCTCCATAGGACTTGCAGCTTACAAAGACAGCATCAATATTTACACTCATTCCATTATTCTTCTTCCATTTTTTTCTTCCTCTCCACATTTTAAAGAGAAATGATGGATCTTTTAAACATCTTCCTGAGAAGAATAATTCTCTTGCAACTTGAAACTGCAACTGAGAAACACAAAACACTGGAGGAGATTTTACTCTAAGGTAAAAAAGCCAAATGACAGAGTACAAAGTGGGTAATTACAAGTCAAGGTTGGTAACACAAATTACTTGGCTTAACTCCAGTTCTAGTAACCACTCTTATAAAGTGATCCAAAATGTTTTGGTCAAAGCTGGATACCTAGATACATAGCTTGAATTTCAGACCTGCTAAGCACTCACCTGGTTTAGCTCACTTGAACGAAAAGGGGACATTAGAAGATTTAAGAAACAGGAAAGTCTTGGACAAGCACAGAAATGGAGCAATTGCCTCTTGTTATTTAAAGCATCTCCTAACATTAAAGATGTCTGGGGTTACTTCTTCAAAAAAAGTTTAGCAAAACACATGCTAGCTAAAATTTTACCAAAAACTTTTTATTTTCAGAAATGTAATATTTGCACACAAAAAATTGACTAGGAATATTGAATGCTTAATTTGTTTGATCAAGTTGTTGGAAAATCTTGTAACAGAAAACTTGTCACAAAAACTACGTTGGCCCAAAAAGTTACTTTTCCATAAGAAGTATTTATTAAGATTGTACTTAAGTGATACCATAGACTACTTATCTCTGTATCATTCTTGTAAAATTAGGATGGCTCATAGACATAAGACTGATAAACATCAAAAGCGTTATTTCCCCTTCTATGTATTGCTCCCTAACAAGATGAAGGATTAAAATAAAAATGTGTCTCTCTAAGGTTCTCCTGGCCCTCAACTCTTCCTCTTATTCTAAATGAGCAAAAACAAATGATAGGGTACAATCTTAGCAAGCTACATATCTTCTTAACCCTGAACATTAATGAGTACCAGATCTTTTATCCCAATATGGTTCCTCTTTGCGCTACTCTTGCATAGGAGGCATACCACAATTTTAATTAAAGAACAGGGATGGGACTGGAGAGTCCAACTGCAGTCTCCAGAGGGCAAGATTTAACTCCTGCCTGGCAATCTAAGTGCCAAAAGCAAACACAGCAAACCAGAATGCTTACCAGGGTTTTTCTGCTTCAGTTTCTACACAAATCACAGCTCACTGGACTTAGATTGCTGTTTAAGTGCGAAACTTGAACTCGGGCAACTACAGTGCTTCCCACTTGGGATCAGCAAAGTCAATACATGGATTTGGAAGCTCACACATAGAACATGAAACACTCACATGATGCTTAGACATCATTATAACATGCATGAAGCTGTACAGAAGGCAGCCAATCCTTTTAAAATTTTTATGATCAGGAATGGCTTTCTGTAAGGTGTTTGTCCTGTCTTGAAAAAAATATATATACAACATTGTGTAATGCACTGCCATTTGTAAATAATTTGCATCTGTGAAGTATCAATGGAGACAAAAACATTCTTACTTTCCATACCTTGAACATGACAATTAAATGTGAGCAGGAGCCTGCAGAAGTGCCTGCATTAAAGTAGAAAATCTCCCCAAAGATACTTGATATTTAAGAAAAAATATTTAGAGAACATACAGGAATCTTTACTGAGAATTGAAGTATATCATATTGAAGCAGAGAAATCAAAATTGATTCTTTTCTTAAAAGAAGTGTTTTAATCTTGTCTAGGAAATTAAAAAAAATATGAGCTAAAGTAATCTACAGTGGAAGAAAGAGTTCAGTCCAGTTGGGATGGTTTCAGATCCTGTCAGGTTCAGTGGGATTTGAAAGCACACAAGCCATACTTAGTCAGGACAGAACTTTATTATAATAATCTCCAGTTTTAATACTGTTCTGTGAGTTTTTTACACATTTATTTGCAACATATCAAAAAGTTAGCAATTCATCCCCTCCAAATACCAGTTCTCTCAACATTTCAAGCACTGAAAACTGAAAAATAAAACCATTGGTAGTACATGAAATAAAGAAGATTGGTTTCCTGTACACTAATATTACATATTCGGTTGATTGGTCACTAAAAAGTTGAGACCCCTGCTTGAAGATTTTTTATTATTATTTTACAAGTGGGATAATAAGGTCTTTCTTCTCTACAAGTTTCCAGTGCTTAATGAAAATTAGGTGCACAGGTACACACATCTATATACACATATACATTGTCCTTCCACTAACCTGGGATCATAAAAACCCTTCTCCTTTGCTCTGCAGCCTGCTTCCACACAGTTGCTCAGAACTTAATATTTTGGAGGATTGTATCTGTTTGTCAAATGCAGTTGAAATTGAATAACAAGTCCAGATTTATTAGAAGGGCATACACAAAATGATTGCATACACTTTGCTCACTAAAGCTAGCTAAATAAGGCTTCTCAAAATGTCAGTGGCAGTAATACTCTTTCCGTGGGTTTTTTTTGTTTGTTTTACATCTCAAATAGCTACACTTACAGCCATAATGTAAGCTCCACTGCAGCTCACTGCCAACATACCCAACATACCTTACCTGAACCTGCATCTGGGAAGGCCACATTTAGCCTTTGTATCCATTCCCTAGAGAAGTTACAGAAATGCTAAGTGTTCCAATAATAGCATTCTTTTCATCAGCAGTGTCAGAAATTTAAAATGCAGAGATCTTCTAGGAGGCTACCAGATCACTCAGCCTTGCTACGAGATGAAAACTTTGCACAGTTCTAACACCACATATGGAAAGCTGCAGACTCCCATTTTCTTACATCTATGGTCTTTTTTAAACAGTACCCAGAACACGCACAAAATGTTTTTATTAGAGCTGCAGTCAAGGACACATCAGCTATAATGAAGCAGTAAAATTTAACTGCTGCCAACAACATTCTGCTTTGGTCTACAGTCAGTTGAGTCTCTGCCCAACATCCACTAGCTATCAGGCTCCCACAGTGTGACACTAAGCTGCTTTGTCAGGAGTCTTAAAGTTTATTTTGCTTTTACTGCAGCTCTTCACTATGCAGTTGCGCAGTAGTAAACATGACCTTAAGCTAGAGTAGAAGTTTGGCAACAACATGATTGCAAATGTAATCTACAACAGCCACAGAAGTTAACCAAGCCAAAAGCAGAGTTACAGCTCTTAAAAACTCAAGACTATAAATGGCTATACAAGATTACATTTCACATCGTGGTTAGCTAGCGTGATTAACTGTAGTGCAGAGTTACACCTGCAAATCATTTATCTTTTTGCAGATACTGCAGGAGCAATTTAAATGTTCTAATGCCTGACTGTCCTCAAATCAGCTAACAGTACACGAAGAGCAATAAATCAGTCGTACCACTTGAAACAGGCATTGCTGAGCGTGTGTGCAGCTCTCCATGGGATCAGGACCTTGGATGGTGAAGTGAGCTGAAGTGTGCTGGAAAATAAAATGGCACCACGATTTCAAAGGCTCACAATGAAGGCCTGGTTAACGTAGCAGATAAAAAATAAAAGCCCTCATCAAGTTTTTAGGATAAATCTGTTTTAAAAGCTTGGTCTGTCAAGTTTTGTTCAATAAAATGTAGTTATAAAACACATTCAACTGCAATGTTTCATAAGGCAGAGTGAGCAGCCAAAAAATGAATACATCTGAGACGTATTTACCAATAAGCTACAGAAATAACTAGCCACAGCATTGGCTGCTGCTGCAAAGAAAGCCACAGGAAAAAGACGAGGCTTTCCTGAGAAAGCCGTTGTTTAGGTAGAGATAAAAAGAAAATAAAACTGAAAATAAAGTTGACTGTAAGAGAGTAAAATCCATCTCCTGAAGCGGACATCCAACTAAAATCCTACAGCTTCTTTTCAGAGATTAACAGAAGGTAGGTCCAAGTAAGAAGAGACACTGAATTTCCATCCTTTCAGTGTTTTCCTTTCTCAAGACAACATTTCACTATAGGCAGAATATATGCTTGGCTCAGGAATATATTGCTGAAGTCATAAAAACACTTCAAAATGAATATGGGTTAGATCACTTCCCCACTCAGACCGACAGAGCTCCCAAGCCAATACCTGTTTTTCAGTGATTCCAGCTATAAAACTGTCAAGTCCTAATCAAGCAGCTCTAGTAGCAGCTTCATAATCAGCTTAACTTGCTGCTGTCAGGGAAAGACATCGTTTCTCCCCACACTTCTCACAATCGCTCATTCTTGTCCCTTCCCACTGCCTCTCTAGTGCGCAGGCAATCATCTGGTCAGTCCGACCAGAAGGCTGATCTGGCACACGTTGGTTTTTGGAGGGTTATTTTTCAGTCAGATTAGCTGCCTGATCTCACCATGCTCACAGCCACAGGAATACAAACACTGGCACAAGGAAGAGGTCGGGAACACTTAGCAGGAACGAGCTGTGCCTCAACCAACTGAGGAACTGCCCTTTCATACAGAAGTTCAGGCTTTGGCTCACTCCAGCACTTGCAGCCCTGCTCAGCAAAGCATGCTGACTTGAGGCCTCAGTTACTATGGTGATGAGCATGGAATAAATGTTTATACATAATTAGATAAATTCTCCTTTCAAGAAAATAGTTGTCCTTCTCACAGGCAGCTACTCATATTTTTTAACTAAGCATGTAAAAAGAAGATATATTAACTAAGATGTAAAAAGAAAATATATTAACATTTTAAAGCTTAATGATCACTATTGGGCATTAATAAATTAATGATAATTTAAACCTACAGCAAGGATTAACAAAAAGTGTGTGAAAAATCAGTCAAAGAGAATACCAGCTCTTCTCAACTGCTCAGCTCCCTAGAGATGAAGATAATGCTTGGTTTTATGTGCTTTAAGTTCTTGCTTATGAAGAACTGGAATGATTACAGAAACTCTATTTCATTGTTTAACAAAACTTAAGCAATTCTTCTTATTTGAATCAAAAATGAATGAGTCTTATTTCTATGCAGCCACTCCTACTTGCAAAATAGAAACAGTATTTCCTAAGTACTGTAAGAGCAGTAAACTAAAATGAACAGATTAATTTAAATAGTTCATAAACTCATAAATATTTTGCTTTCTTTTTCAAAAGCTTACAAATCAGTAATTACAGTAGAACTATTTGCCACAAAGATGAATGGTTTGCTTAGGCTTTAGGAAATCCTTTGCCACAACATTTACTTAAAAGTTCAACTTCTTTTTGACAAGAAAACCCAGTCCTAGCATCTGATCACTAGTTACATTCCTCAGTATCTACAGTTCCTTTAAACTTAAGGAATACTAAATTCAGAGTACGCAAGACGGTTTCCTAGGATAAGCGACTATAAAAAATAATGACAAAATTTAACTGAACCCTGAATTCCTCCCTGAAGAAAAACAAATGATTGGCAAAACACAGCCCAAGTGTTGCCAGCTGATGAGCTGCCTCATTCTTTCCACTATGATGCCATCTGTTGCCAGTTCTTCCCTGTCTATGTGCACTGAACTCCCTCTGAATCTCAGCCTGACCCAGATCCAATGGTGTCAGAAGTCTGAGAATGAAATCCAGCTTTAACCACCCGATCGATGTCAATAACTACAGCTGTGGTTGGAGGTGGAGCTTTGCTGACAGTGGGCAAGGAAAGAGGCTTCTGCTCACAGACACTTCTTAGCACTCTTTCACAGCATTTTTCCCCCCATTCTCCCCAGGCTAGAAGCATAACTACACACGCACTCACTCCCCAACCCAAATGTTAAAGCAACTTTAGAAGAACTTCAGCTGCATACAGCATTTAAGCTATCACAGGTTATATTTTAAGAACTGAGCTAGCAAGCAGCCACATACAAGTTCATGCAAATACATCATATGGGGAAAACCTCCAAAAAGAAGGGTAGCAACAACAGTTAGTTGTTCTTTTTTTCCTGAAGCACAGCATGAGCTGGTATACACATCTGTATGCTCTGCGTATCTTCTGCCTATTCTCTGCATGTTATAACCTAGTAGTAAAGAACAGTGAGACCTTAGCCCGAATGAAGGCACTGAATAACAATTCAGCCTTTACATTTAGGCTGTAAATTCCTCCAAGGTAAAGACTTTCTTCTCTGCCTTGCATACACTGTTGGTACACAAGAAATAATAGAAAGCTGTACAGCTGCTTATGAAGAAGCAGAGTGTAATTTTCGCTTGCTCTAAGAATAGGCCAAGCTGCTTCCTCCAGTTCATATGCAAATTTATTACTGAAGACAATGGATGGATTTGAGGGCAGAAATTCAGCTTAGAATTTGAAACTCTCAAGGGGCCACCGGAATCAAAGACGACCTCCTTAAGCAGCACAGTTTAGCCATTTTCTTTCCAAAGATTTTTAAGTGACAAATATTTATGTATTTATCAAAATGATCCTTGTATCAACTGAGCACTTAGCTATAGCTGCAAGAAGTGGAACATCAGTGCAAAGGACAATAAAAACGTCAAGCAATCTGCATTCATCCTTAAAAAAACCAAAACCCCATGCATTACTATCAATTCACAAAGCATTCGTGAAAGTCTGCAGAATACTCCATAGCAAGGGACCAGACATCCCCAAACACTCTGATACTGGAGCTGTCGGCTGTGCTGACTGCCAGGCAAACTGCTTCTTGTACAGCTCAGCAGTCTCAAAGTGGATTTTCTTATTGACGTATATGAAGTGCTGTGCTGCCTTCAAACTCCTGCAGCACACAGTCTTAGAGATCCCATTTTCAGTTAAGCACTGAACAGCAATTTAAAAATTCAAGCTGAGTATCTTTTATTTAAAAGACTGCATTTGCCATAGATGTAGGCTATAGGACTGAAGAAAATATTTAGCTTAAGATTTTTCTTCTTTTTCTCGATGCCTGAAATTTTGGAATCCTCAGCTCAACAGGAAACTTTGTACTCTAAGGCTTGGTATTCCCACAGAACAGAGTTAATGGGGTTTAAACTAAACTTATGCAATTAGGGATGCCTAGACTTGTTCTCTACGTTTCAGTGCTACAGCGTCAGGAAGGAACACATTACTACAGGATACACTAGGACATGGTGACCAACGTGTGATTCCTGAGCAGGACCACACCACACGGGGACATGGAGGATGCTGGAGAACCTATAAGCCAGCTCTAAGGATGGAGACAGCAGGGGCTGCCTGCAGCAAGCAACAAGCTCTCATCGGTCTAACCCAGAGATTCAGAGGCCTTCCAACTCAATCTCACATCTCAGTGGAACAGGACAACCGTGGGAAACCTTTTACATCTCCTAACTGAAAGTTATCTGCAGAGTTCCCTCCTACCTATCTCAAAACTGTCATGAAGTACACAAGAAAAGACTCAATGTCAGAAAGGCTGGCTACTCAGGAATGGAGATCTTGAGTGCACATGCAAAATGGCTACCTAGGATGCCAAGATCTGATAATTTTAAGCTGTTGTATAGGATGGGACATGTAATGTGGTCAGAACAAACACCCACATATTCAGAATGAGATAAATCTACGTGCTCACTGATTAACAAAATTAACCAATTGAGCACTAAAATGCAAACTAAGTTTTAGTAAAACACCAGTAAATTAAAGCATTTACCATTGGAGAGGTGAGCTCTTAGATATTACACCAACACTTAAATGAACACTATGCAGAAGTGAGCCTGTGCATTCTCAAACCTTGCACACCAGTGGAAGTTCTTATTCTTAATTCTTATATACATTTCACTCCACATCAGAACGAATTAAATTATGGTATAGTTCTTGGTTAAGTAGTATGTTAGTTCCCAGAATCTACTTCTTTATCCACAGATTCCAAGCACTTCAGAGGGCTCCAGCTCCAGCTGCTTTGATGCTGGATGTTTTTTTACCTTAATACCAAAAGCTTTACTGCCTTTAGACATTCTCTGCTCTTCTCTAGCACTTTCAGGGACCTTGATCAGCTAGCAGCATTTCCTCTTTAAAAGACCCCGGGGTTACTCAGACTTTGCAGAAACTGGGAAGCTCTGAAAGCAACACAGTACAGATCTAGGGAAGTCTTTGACTTTATTTTTAAAACACTGCTTACTCCACACAACTACTTTAAAGGCTCTGACCTCGCAAGGTTTGCAACGAACAAACAGTTTTAGGCCATATTCAAAGGTTTCTGAATGCTGACAACCAGTTTATAATGAAAATTGCTTCCCTGGTGAATTAATCCAAAACATGCTCTATTTATTGCACTCAGAACAGCAGTGCTTAAGGGAAAAAAAAGGTAACAGCCCACACAAGAAGGGCTGCAGGTAGTTCAGCATCAAAGGTGGATCTCCATTTATATGTCTGAGTGAAAAGAAAAAGAGGAAGCTTCCATTCAGGCTGGCCAAATTCTCACTACACCAGATGCACCCACAACCGGCATGCTATTGACCAGGACTGTCCTGGTCAGCAGAGGAAGAATAGGGTTCACTCCCAAGAGGATTATATACATAGTTCCCCCTCTCTAGCATCAGTTCTGTTCTCTTTTCCCCCACACACCAAGCTAAACCTCACACACCGCATTTGATCAGTAGAGAGTGAGCATGTGTTCCGTGGTATAGTGGCATTAATGAGTTCCTTTCACCCCAGGGTAGGATTACTGTATCCAGACATGGAGTGAAAGCTGTCAGGTGCTTGCTATTGAGGTTGTGCTCAAAGTATTGCTAGAGCAGTAGACTTCAGAGCTAGAAGGGCACAGTAGTATTGACGACCTGTATCTATTCTTTGCTACATATGCCAAAATCAGGAAGTAGCCTCACCATGCCAGGAGGGGCTATTTCTCAGAATTGTTCCTATTTGAAAGAGGGCCAGAACATAAACATTTCCCAGACGCAGCCTACACTTTTAGCTCTGGTGGTTAGCAACGGGGAGGGAGCAAAATACTCCTGTGAGCGTACGTCAGCCAGAAAACTGCAAATTATGCTGACCAAGAAGCTGCTATAGTGTTTTTTACTCTAGTCCAAAATTGGTGTGAGCCATAGAAGGGAAAGAACACTGACTGCAACTTCATTAAGAAGGCTTGTCAGAATGGTGGCACTGTCTCACCCTTGGCCTCCTTCAGGATGGGCAGTTCACGAGAACTGCACACACTATGTTAAATCTTTCTTTAGCTGGGATGCACGCAGCTGTAGCATAACTCAAAGGCAACACGCTTATAACAGCATTAAACAAGTTTGCTTTTTTATTTTTTAATATCAAGATTTACATGCATTACAGAGCTCTCACAGCTCTGGGAAGTACAACTGTGTACTTCACCTACCTGTGCATTAGCACTTTCACCAGCTATCTATAAGTCTGCACAAACTTTCACACAGCAACTTTGGCTAAATGTGAAAAGGCATAAAAAAGCTTAAGTTCTTTACGAGACAATTGCCATTTTTTTCAACATGATACTAATTAGATGATATTATTTAGTTGTCTAGATAATTAATAATCTACACACATACTTACATCACAGAATATTATGTTGAGTTTTCCACCAGTTAAAAAGCATTAGAACCACTACTGCATTACTGGTCTTATTCTACCCACAAGTGACAAGACTTTCGGGAAGTTCTGTTGTTCCTGTTTGTTTCGGTGTTGTGTTTCTTTTTTCTTTCCCTCTCCCCCCCAAAAAAATCTACAATTTACATTGAATTGTAGGTATATGTAGGCTTGGGGTATCTTATGTGACATACACTGCTCAAATTAGGGACAGTACATCTGAGGAGCTAGTTTATCATCAAGTGGTGAAATTGTTTGCATTGTGGTTAAATTCTAATGGTGGTGCTTTACAGTACAAAATCTGAAGTTGTTCTCAGTGTGCAAAGCAGGCTGCAAAGTAAAAAGCACAATTTCCAAGCAAAGAGCAGAACTCTCCCCTATTGACAAAGGGAAGAAAAAAAAGTACTGTATGACTAAGTCACCCAAAATTTCATAGTATGTATTTAGAAATGCATGCATACCTTTTGTCTGTAGGGAGACAGAAGCAGTGGGGGGAAGTTTGATATGAAATTCTGAGCAGATATCTTTGACTTCAGAAATCTTCCCAGAAGGTCCTTCTGAAAAAGGAAAACCCCCATTCTAGCAACTTCTTGTAGGAGAGTTCAGCAACAGCATGACTGACCAGAAACTAACTTGAAATCCACTGACATAATAAATACAATCCACACAGAGAGTACTTTCCCAAACAGGTAAGAAGCAGAAGCCTCACCACTTAACAGTGTATCACAGTAACAAGCTGCACTCCATCCTTGGCAAGTGCCCCTTTTAATTAGGCAGTATTTTACAACATGTAGGCCTGAAGACTTAGAGCACACAAAATCTTCAGATTAACAGAGATTAACAGTGAGTCTAGCCAAGTCATAATTCCCGTAAGGGATTCTTTACCCTCAGGCAGAGCAAGAGCTCCAAGCAACTCTAACAACTGTGCACAAAACAGCTGCTGCCTCATAGCTCCTTTTTCTCCAAGAAAGATGATGATGCAGGGAAACTAAATCTTTTAATGATTCCTAGGGGTGGCTGTTCTATACTAAATGCAAATCAAAAGAATCTAACCCTTCCAGCATCACGCTCAAAGGATAAAACCTAGGATGTCCAAATACTCTAGATTGAGGACTTGAATGTGCTTTATGGGTGAAAAAAAAAACATGGACAACCCATCCAGCAGCATGAGAAAAACTCGACTCTCCTACCAAAAGCAGCAGAGCAGGACCGAAACATCACCTACTACCAAAAAAAAGTTCAGGCAGTTCTCTAGTCCAATGCTGCAAATACAGAATATCTGAAGACTACTATAGTAAGAAAAATATTGTATCCATTGATGATCTAAACACTGACAGAAAGGCACAGCTGACTAAGTGCTTTGGAATTCAGGAAAACAGCATCTCCAAAACTACTTTTGCATGTGTGATGTAATAAAACCTGTCACAACTATAAAGACATAGGTAGTATTCTATATTAGCAC
Organism: Penelope pileata; assembly: GCA_013396635.1. Lineage (NCBI taxonomy): Eukaryota > Metazoa > Chordata > Aves > Galliformes > Cracidae > Penelope > Penelope pileata. The sequence continues at coordinate 2,187,398 of WBMW01000972.1, forward strand.
TAAATATGAGTTTATTGAGTTCTCAGAGGCACTTTGAATTTCCATGGCAAAAATCACATCCTATGCCAGACTTAACTGGCATATTGGTTTACACTCCCTCCTGTTCCTTGAACTGAAACCGCAAACCATAGAGCCCTCAATATAAGTTCTCGAGAAAGTGCCTGCACAGAACAGAGGCACATAGTGAAGAATCACACAAGCACAGTACTCAGAAAAATAAAGAATATTACTTACCTCAGTGTGGTCTCATGTCGTCAGCTGAGAAGGCCTTGAACATACATTTACACAAATGTATCTGATCATGCTGCATTTTCCCTCAAAGCTCTAACAATTTACATCATTTTTCACACAGATGATGGCACTGCAAACCAAAACAGATTATATGAGCACTAAAGAACATTCCACATAACAGTAACACCTATTTTGATTAGTTTTGAAAGAGTTCAGTTACTTATTGGTATTTAAACATTGTCCCCAACTCAAATCATTAAGGGATCAACAATCAAGCAGTTCCTCTGCCTTCTCTCTGCTACAAGAAGGAAAATAACAAGACATTGGGGCATTGTTTCACTACCAAATTATCAGTCTGTTTGCTATTTGAGTCACCACCTTCAGAATTTGTACTGGCCAGAACCTGAACCAGTCAGCCAGTGATAAAAACAGGTACTACTTCAAGATAATTCAAGTGATTGTTTCCACAGGATTGAAGTCATGTACATTAATAGCTCATTAATGTCCTGTGCAGGTCAGTTTCTGCTGCTTAATCAGTTACTTCAGGAAGATAAAACCTTCACAACACAGACCAATACATGTGTATCCCCAGTGGAGTTAAAAAAAAAAAAAAA